>JAUPFR010000027.1:4289851-4807882 GCA_036925125.1 Oreortyx pictus
AGAGCGCACGGATACGGGGTGCACAGAGCAGGGGGTGCAGTGACCCCCCCCCCCCACCCACCGCAGCCCCCCACCCCCCCCACCCCTCCCCCCCCCACGCGCAGTGCCATGGAGCGCAGCTGCGGGATGGACACGTCGGGGCCGGGCAGTGCCGCTGAGGAGGAGGAGGAGAAAGCTCCGGAGCAGCGGCCGCGCACCCGCTCCAATCCCGAGGGCGCTGAGGACCGAGCGCTGAGCGCTCAGAGCAGCGTGGGCAACCGCAGCGAGGGGGAGGGGGAGGCGGCCAGCAGCGAGGACAGCCCGCAGGGCACAGCCGCCCCCGACGGCACCGCGTGGCCCGGCCCCGCGCACCCCCCCCCCGAGGTGCAGGTGAAAACGCCGCGGGTGAACTGCCCCGAGAAGGTGGTGAGTGATGCGGGGCGGCCGTGGACCCCCGGGGTGGGGTGTGGGGGGCTCAGCCGTGGGGTGCAGGGCTCAGCCGTGGGGGTTTCGAACAGATCATCTGCCTGGACCTGGCCGAGGAGATGGCTCTGCCCAAGCTGGAGTCGTTCAATGGGTGAGTGGTGGGGCTGGGAGGGGGTGGGAGGTGGGGGTGGGGACTCTGCTGAGCGCTGTGCCCCCTGCCCGCTTTCCCCCCCGTCCTGGCAGCTCCAAGACCAACGCGCTGAACATCTCGCAGAAGATGATTGAGATGTTCGTGAGGACGAAGCACAAGATTGATAAGAGCCACGAGTTCGCACTGGTGGTGGTGAACAACGACGCCACGTGGGTGAGTGGGGTGGGGTGGAGTGGGGACAGGATGGGATGGGGTTGGGGGCAGGGTGGAGGAGATGGGCATGGGGACAGAATGGGACGGAGCAGGATGGGGATGGGGTGGCTCTGTGACCCTCACCCATTTTCCCCCAGCTCTCAGGGTTCACCTCAGACCCCCGCGAGGTCTGCAGCTGCCTCTACGACCTGGAGACTGTTGTCTGCAAGTCCTTCAGTATCCGCTGATATTTGGGGCCCCAGTCCCGTGTCTGCAGATGGCACAGACCCGTGGTGCCCCTGGTGCAGCTGAGGCTGTGCCATGGGTGCGATGCCAGCTCCTCCACGGCCACCAAATGGCATTTCTGGAGGTTCTGTCCCATCCCTCTGCATCCCTGGTGTGAGGTGGGTTTGGATAAGGGGGTGGGAGGGCTCTGTGTTCCAGCACCTCTCCTTACCTCGTGCTGCAGATCTGGACGGGCTCTTCAACCTCATGTGAGTCCACACAGTTGGGGGGGCAGCGCTGTTGGGGGGGGGGGGGGGCGGGGGAGGTCGAGGCTGGAAGCTTCCAGCACAGAGCAGCCCCCGGGGGTGTTATCGGGGTGGGGAGGGCATTGTGTGGTGCTCAGTCTCTGCGTGGTGGTGCAGCCAGCAGAAGATCGAGCTGCCGGTGACCGACAACGTGCAGACCATCCCCCCACCCTACGTGGTGCGCACCATCCTGGTGCTTGGCCGCCCTGGCTGCCAGCCCCAGTTCTCTGTGTCGGAGCAGATGAAGGTAGGGACCCCCTCCCTGTCCCCCCACCCCCGGGTTGAGCACCGGTTTGTGCGCAGGGGGCCATCTGCTCTCCTCTCCTCGCAGAAGATGCTGCAGTGCCCCTATTTCTTCTTCGACGTCGTCTACATCCACAACGGGGCAGAGGAGAAAGAGGACGAGACCAGCTGGAAAGTATGCATGGGAAGAGTGTGTGTGTGTGTGTGTGTGTGTGGGGAAGGGGGGGACAGCGCTGTGCCACCCCCCCTCCTGCTGCCCCCATCCTGTGCCCTCCAGGAGCTTTACGCCTTCTTTGGCAGCCTGGACACCAAGGGCACCAACTACAGGTACGAGGTGACGCTGACGGGGCCGGCGGTGGAGCTGCACAACTGCATGGCCAAGCTGCTGGCACACCCCCTGCAAAGGCCCTTCCAGAGCCACGCGGCGTACAGCCTGCTGGAGGGGGACGAGCCCCCCGAGGTGGAGGCCACCGTCTGATGTGGGGAGGGGGGGCTGCCCCAGGGCTGTGGAAATGGGGGGGGGGGAGGAAAAAAGAGGTGTTTTCTTGGCCGGCTGTGCTGGTGGTGTGGTTTCTGTGCTGGAGATGTGAGGGGGGCGAGGACACCGCTCCGTCCTGGGGGGGGGATAAATGGGGATGGGGGCACTGGGAGGTACTGGGAGGTACTGGGGGCAGTGCTGGTGCGAAGCGCTGCGTGGGGCCGTTGTAGGGCACCGTGCAGTGCTGGAGCACGACACTGGGTGGTGCTGGTGCTGGACGCTGGGAGCCGCTGGGTGATGGTGGAGCGCGACGCTGGGTGGTGCTGGTGCGGGGCACTGGGGAGCACTGGGCAGTACTGGTGCGGAGCACTGGGTGGGGCTGTTGCAGAGCACGGGGAAGCAGTGGTGCAGAGAGCAGTGGGAGACACGGAGGGGTGCTGGCACAGGGCACTGGGGGGGCACTGGGCGGTACTGGTCCCGCAGGTCGGCGTTGTGGCCACGCCCCCTCCGTTGCCCCCCCACCCCCGTTTCTGGCGGGAGGGCGGGGCAGCCCTCGTCGTCCTCCTATTGGTCGCCTCGGCAGCCAATGAGCGTCGGCGCGCGGGGAATTCGAAGCGGCATGAATGGCGCGGGGCGGCTGTGCGCGGCGCTGCGGGGCGGGCGCGAGGCGTAAGGGGGGCACGGGGGGGGGATGGGGGGTGCAAAGAGGGGGGGGGAGGGACGTGAGGAGGGAGGGGGGTTGCAAACTGGAGGGGGGGATATTGCCACAGCCCGAGAATTGCGCTGGAGGTGTAGGCTTTGCGCCCCTTTGCCGCGGCTTGAGCGCGGGGGGGGGGAGTTGGGGTGCAAGGCTGGTGACCCCCCCCACTTATACCGCGTGTTGTCCCCACGCAGGGCGGTGGAGGTCCTCCTGCAGCGCGGGGCCGACCCCAACCTGCTGCTCCCGGGGGGGTTCGCCGCCGTCCACTTGGGGGCTGCGGGGGGGTCCGTGGGCGGTGTGCGCTGCTTGCGGCTGCTGCTGCGCTACGGAGGGGACCCCAATGCCAGGTAAAGGCCCTGGGGTGGGGGGGGGAGGGGGGGGGGAGGGTCCCCACGCTGCCGAGTGGGGAGCGAAGTCACAGAAGGGGCGGCGGTGATACCCCCCATTCTCCCCCCCCGGTGGTGTAGGGCCGTCGAGGGGCTCACACCGCTGCACATCGCTGCGTCCTGGGGGAGCCGCGGGTGCCTGGAGCTGCTGCTGCAGAACGGGGGGGACCCGGAGCTGCGGGACCAGGTTTAGCGCTGGGGACAGCACCTCGGAGCCCCCCCCCCCCCCCCCCCCCCCCCCCCCCATCCCCCCGTCCTTGGTGGGGGTGGCACCCAGCAGCGGTGTCCCCTCCCTGCAGGATGGGAAGCGAGCCGTCGACCTGGCGCTGGAGCAGGGCCATGGGCTGTGCGTGCAGCTCCTGCGGGACTGGGCCCAAAATGAGGGTGAGCCCTCCCCCCTCTCCCCCCCCCCCCCCGGGCTTGTTTCCAAGGACTGCTGAGCACTGAGCCCCATCTCTGTCCCCAGCATCTCAGGGACCCCGGCACTCGCTGTCCTTCTTGACCGAGGATTGTAGCGATGTGGGGCTGCTGAGCAGCACCCGTGTGTCCCAGCTGGAGGAGCCCGGCCTGGGGGGCAGCTGTGGGTCAGAAGAGCCCCTGTGCTACTCAGGTTCCTCCCTTGCTCCGTGGTTCCCGGGGGGGCCAGCTGTACCCCTTGCATCCAGCACGCTGCTCTGGGCTCGGGATGAGCCTGAGGAGGTACCCCAGAAAAGGATGGGGGTGTGCAGCTCCCTGCAGCCCAGAGCCAGGAGCCCCCCCCAGCCCCCGCGCTGCAGTGGGGACCACGGGGAGCTGGAGGATGGAACCAGAGGCCATGACTGCTCTGGAGACAGCAGTGAGGACAGCGAGTGCTTCGTCAGTGCCATGGAGGTGCTGGAGCGCAGCGGGGCTGGGGGGTGCCCAGGAGAAGCCCCCTCCCCAGCAGGACCCTGGGAGCTGCCCCCCCACAGCCCCTCAGCTGCAGAGGAGCTGCCTGCACTGCTTCGGGACTGCAGCCTTCAGTGCTCCCCCTCCCACAGCCTGGAGCTCCCTTGCAGCCTGGCTGGCGTTGCTGCAGGGGATGTCACTTCGCAGGGGCTGCAGCCCCCCCAGTTCTGCCACATCACCCCCCGCACCAAGAGCCGCCTCCAGGCCTCAGCAGCAAGGCTCAGTGCCTCTTCCTCCTCCTCCTCCTCCTCCTCCCTCTTCGATGCCAGCCTGGAGAAACCCCGCAGGGCCCCCCGGGTCAGAGCACCCCGTGGTGTCCTCAGGAACCCTGCCACCACCCCAGGGCACCGCATCACCCTCAGTGGTAAGGACTTGTTCAGTGGGGGTGAAGAAAGCATAGGGTCCTCGGATGACACCCAGATCCTCCCCAGGACCCCCAGCAAACCCAGCTCCCCCCAAGGGACCGGCAGCTCCAGCCCCACAGTGCTGCTAGCTCCTGGGGACCACGGCTGTGCCCAGAACCCTCTGTCACACGCTCAGGGTTCCCTCAGCCCTACTGTGCTGCTGAGTCCTGGAGGTCCCAGTGACCCCCAAGACTCCCCGTTAGATGCTCAGGGCTCTCCCAGCTCCACGGTGCTGCCGGGTCCTGGGGACGCTGCCAACCTCCAGGATTCCCCATCACATGTTCGGGGCTCCACTTCTGCCACCAACCCTGGGGTACCCGAGCCAGGGACCCCACCACCGCCACGCTCACGCATGGGCCGCATCCCCCACTGCCCCATGGAAGCTGAGGGATGGCCGTCCCCTGAGTCGCACGGTTCCGGAGCTGAGGCCACCAGCTCTGGGGACAGGGACCAGGTGTGGTCCCTACGGATGCTCTCTGACGAAGCGCTCCTGCGGCGGCTGCGGGCGTTGGGCTACGACCCGGGGCCCATCACAGTGCTCACCCGGCGCGTGTACCTGCGGCGGTTGGAGGAGCTGAGCCGCAGCCCGGCAGGTGAGTGCCGGGCTCCGCCATCCCCATAGTGCTGGGGGGCTCAGGGTGAACCCAATTTCCCCCCCCCCCCATCCCCCCCCCCATAGGGCACAGCCCTGAGCTGGCAGACGCGCTGCGCACCGGGCGTATCCCCGACTGCACTGAGGATGAGATGGCGTTAGTGCAGCAATTCGACCGCCCCGATCGGAGCCGGCATTGGCGCGAGGGGCTGCTCAAAGCCAGCTTCAACTACCTCCTGCTCGACCCCAGGTAGGGCTGCGCTGCCCCCCGAGGCCGTGAACCCCGCATCTGGAGGTCCTTTAGGCTTTGCATTCCCCATCCCCTCCCCCCCCAGGACCACCCGGGACCTTCCGCTGCGCTGCCACCGCCTGAGCCCCGTGGAGTGCTTCAGGACCTTTGTGGACGCCGTGTTCTACGTGGGCAAAGGAACGCGCTCCCGACCCTATTACCACCTCGCTGAGGCTGTGACCCAGCACCGCATGGGGACACGGAAGGTGGGATGGGGTGGGTGTGGAGCAGGTCGCGTGGGGAAGGAAGAGGTTTCACAGGCGCGGGGCTGTCCCGCAGGGCTGTCCCAAGGTGCGGCGCATCCTGGAGATCTGGGACAGCGGGCTGGGCGTCATCTCCCTGCACTGCTTCCAGAGCAGCGTGCCCGCCGAGGCGTACACACGGGAGGGATGCCTGCTGGAGGCCCTGGGTGAGCAGGGGATGGGGGGACGGGTCCCCACTCTTGTGTGGGTGCATCCTGTCCTGGGGCAGACGGAGAGCTGAGGCACAATGCCCCAAACTGATCTCCTGCGGGGAAAAGATGTGTGGGAGCGGGCGTTAACGGGATCCCATGGGGACTTTGTCACTATAGGGATGTAGGGGGGCTGCGGGTGCTATGGGAGGACCTTACGGGGAGCACGGGTTGTGGGTGCTGACCCTGACCCCACAGGGCTGCGTGCCGTCACCAACCAGCGGAAGGGGAACTGCTACGGCGTGGTGGTGAGCTGGGATCCAGCCCGGCGCCGGCGCATGGGCGTCCACATGCTGCACAGGGCAATGCGCATCTTCCTGGCCGAGGGCGAGCGGCAGCTGCGGCCAGCTGACATCCAGGCTGGGCGCTGAGCACCCCAAAATCTTCCCCTGCCCCCCCCCCCCCAGGGGTTGGGGTCACCCCCTGTGCTTCCCTCGGGGGTGCGGGGACCACGCGCCGGGGGTGGTTTTTATGTCTCGAATGATGGCAAGAACGTTTCTATTTATTTCTTTTTTTTTAATCTACCCCTAAATGGTGATGAGTAAATGGCTGCAGCAGCTCGGAGCGGTGCCTCGAGTCCAGCCCGCCTCCCCACCGCGTCCCCGTGATGGGGTCGGACGCGGCTGTGAAATACAACGCGGCTTTCCTGCGCGGGATGGCACGGACGCGGTGCGGGGCGGTGCGGGTTTTGCCTCAGCGCAAGCGATGGTGGTGCAGCCTGAAGGGGGAGGAACCACAGCCCGGGGCTGACTGCAGCTCCGGGGTACGGGGGAGCAGAGCCACCATATGGGATCGGTGCGTGGAAATGCATCCCGACCCACGTGTCGGTTGATAAAACTCGTGGGGTGGGGGGCTGCAGGGTGGGCATGAGGAGAGGGGGTCGTGCGGTGGCACCTGTAACACACGGTGCCAGCTCCTCGAGGCCCATCCTCTTCATTGTATGGTATTGGGGGGGGGTGAGAAGGGGTTTGCACCCACCCAGAGGACAAGGTTCCAAGCTGTGTCTTTGGTTTAGATGGGGGAAATAAGAGGAGAAAACAAAGAGGGGAGAGGCTCTGCTCTTTGGGGTGAGGGGAGGCTGCATCCATCCCCGTGTGTGGGTTGGGGAGCAGCTATGACCCCCCCGGGAGCCCCGGTGCAGTGGGACGGGGGGCTGTGCAGAAGCCAGAGCTGCAGGACCTGAAGCAGTGGTGTGTTTTGTGGGGACACGACTGCACAAACGGTGGCGCTGGGGGAGAGCTCAGCTCTGGCCTCGTCGGCCCCCACCACAGCTTAGAAAGGCAAATCTCATTTGGGCTTTCCCATAAAGCAGCCCCAGCCCAGTCACCCCTGCAGGACCCCCCCGTGCCTCTGGGAGCGGTGTCCCCGCAGTGTCCTTTCTCTGCCCCCCGAGGAAAAGAATACTACAACAAAACAGGATGAAGGCGCTCCGGCGGTGCTGTAGGATCGGGTCTGCTGTGTTCCCCCCACCGGCCCCGAGCATCCGTGCCCAGGTCGAGCCTCCGTGCTCCACTGCCCGCCCGCGGCCCAGGAACAAATCCAGCTCCATGCCCGGCGGGGCCGGCTGCGCCCCGGTGCGCCCACAAACCCCTCTGCGCTCCCCAACACCTCTCCCATCGGAGCAGCCCGGTCACCGCATCCCCGCCACCTTATTTCTTCTCTCCTTGCCCGTCCCCAGCTGGCGTCTCGGGCTCCCACAGGACGAACTCGTGGAGCAGAGTGTTCACCGTCTCGGGGCACTCCATCATCACCATGTGGCTGCCCTCATCGATCACCTTCAGGAAAGCGATCAGCAGGATCTGTGGGGGGGGGGACAGGGGTCAGCACCGGGCTGCCAGCACCGGGACAAGCCCCCAGCCCTGCTGCATCCCATACCTCGGCCATACGCTGGTCCTCCTCCACCGGCACGAACTTGTCGTGCATGCCGTGCACCAGCAGCACGGGCACGGCCAGCTCGGCGTGGTACACCTCATCACCCTCTGGCCAGTACTGCCCGCTCATCATGGCGCGCAGCACGAAGGAGGAGACGTTGAAGGCGTTGCCTTCCTTCAGCAACTGCTTCTCTTTGGCACCCTGGCGGGCAAAGCCAGCCCTGCGAGATGTGGGGAGGGGTTAGCGCAGCATGGGGGTGCGTCCCTACCCCCCACCGGTGACACACATGGGGCTGAGCTCGCTGGGGATGGTGATGGGACTCACTTGAGGAAGCTCCAGGCCAGGCACGGGGACAGGCAGTGCAGCACGCAGGTGGGCATGTTGAAGATGGAGCACAGGCTGGGCTCCAGCGCCGTCGGGCCCCCTCCGTTGATCATGATCACTTTATGCACCAGGTCGGGGTACTCGTGGGCTAGGAAGGTGCAGAAGGAGACCCTGCAGGGACAGACAGTGCCGTGTGGGGCTGTGGTGAGGACAGGGAACGAAGCAGCCACGGGGATGTGTGTCACCAGCACCAGGAGGGCAGCGCAGCCACGCTGCAGGCTGCATCCTGCTTGTCGCCGATCTAATCCCGCTCAGTCCCTGTCTAATTGACTTTCTCAGAGCTTACTCTATTTATAGGCTGAGCAGCACCAGCTTCCTCGCTGGCCCACGCTCGGGGTGCTGGGATTAGCTGGGCCTGGAGCCAGACACCGAGAGGATGGAGGGGATCAGAGCTTGGGGATAACACGAGGGCTGGAGACCCCGCACCCTCCTCAGCCCTGCAGGGCGGCATCTGTGTGGCCACAGCGAGGACAGCAATGGGCCGAGCGTACCCCCCGTGCCCCTTACCCATAGGAGTGCCCTATCAGGATGTTCCTCTTCTTGGCATAGCGCTTGAAGACGGCCCTCATGTCCTCAGCCAGCGCATAGAAGGTGTAGGCAGCAGCGATCTGCGGAGCTGAGCTGCAGCCGTGGCCGGCCAGGTCCGGAGCCACCACCTCATAGCCCAGCTTGGTGAAGAAGTCCAGCTGCTCCTTCCAGATGTCCAGCGAGCCGCCTACGCCGTGGATGAAGAACAGCACCACGTCTCCGTGTGTCCCTTTGCAGCTCGTGATCTGCTTCTTGCAGTCGATGTTGATGACTTTCTTGGGCTTACGCTTCCGTCGCTTGCCGGCCGCCGCATCGCGCGCACCGGAGCCCGGCGTGCCAGCAGAGCCCTGCACCGGGCCTTGGCCGCCCAGCTCAGACAGCTCCAGCTCCACGGTGCTGCTGGGCTCGGCCGTGCCGTTGGAGCAGTGCAGGATCTCGGAGCGCACGGCGTCCCCCAGGTTCTCGATCACCAGCTGCCCGTTGCGGTACAGCGTGATCTTGCGCTTGCAGTGCACCGTGCCCCGCTCTGCAGCCCCGGGCTCCTGGGGCAGCTCGGCAGGCGGGCGGCTCGGTGCGCTGTGCCGTACCCGCAGGATCCTGCCCGGCTTCACCTCCAGGAAGCTGTAGCCATTGCTGGACTCAACGCTGTCCAGCGGCCCCACGGCGTTGGTGGTCTTGCCCATGAGGCAGCAGAGGAACCCCTCGGTGATGCTGTTCAGCATTATGCTCCCTGTGTGAGGAAGAAGAGGGAGGTTAGAGCGGTGTGAAGGAGAGCAGTGCTGCCTGTGTGCCCTTCTGAGCCACCTCCCTTTGCTGTTGGTTGGAGGTGGAACCGAGGGAATAACCAAGGCAAGGAAAAGCCCGGAGAAAATGATGTTTATGGCCCCGAATGTGGGGCTGAGCGGAGGCTCAGCTATGGAAATGCATTATTTATACTGATTAAATGTGTGTGTGTAGCTCCAGTCCAAACCACCACCACGACAAGGGAGAGATGCAAATCGCAGGGACTGAGGTTGGATGTTTTAATTAGAGGCACTCCACATAGCGATGCTGAGCGTGAGAACCTGGGGGACAGGCAGTTATGCGGCTGGGAGGGTGGGCATCCCCTTCCTGTGGGGGGGTGAGGGGAGGCTGTGGGGCTGGGGGACCACAGCATCATTCCCCTGACCCCATGGCTGTTCCAGCTTGTGCTGCATGCTGCTCCTGAGGTGCTCGGGATGTTTCTGAGCTCAGGGGGCACCCGGAGCACAGAGGGGCTGGGGATGATCCTGCCCTCCCCCCCCTCCCCAGGCCGATGCGCATTTATTATGGCTGCAGCTCAGTACGTTGAATTATTGATGCCGAGAGTCGGCTCAGCAAAGCGATTCACAGCGGGGACTGGGGGGGGGGGGGACGCAGCAGGCCCCCCATCAGTGCCTCCACTTACAGAGGAGGATGGAGGGAAAGGAAGAGCGCGTCCCTATGGGGAATTAAACACCGTGATCCCGGCTGCAGCCCGCTTAACTCCCCCGGCAGCCGCTCAGAGCACACAGCACTGCAGCAGCAGCGATGCTGGCAGAGAGGGAATCAGCAAAACAAAACCTGGTCTGGAGGCTGCCCGGGCTCAGGGCTCCGCCTGCAGCTTTGGTAATTCAATGCCATTTTGGAGCTTGGCTGCACTTTGCTCAGCCCCTGCAGCCCCAGCGTGCACAGCCTGGTCCCCAGCAGCCTCCCTTCTCTCTGCGTTAAGAGCAAAAGATGTTGGCATCCTGGAAGGAGAAGCTGAGTGCAGGAGTGAGCCCACGGAGCTGGGCACGGGGCTGCCCACAGCTCCTGGCTGGGAAATCCCTGGTGCCGCTGTGCTGGGATGGAGAACTGCTCTGCTCTCAGCTTGCCTTGAGCACCAACCAGGCTCGAGCTGTGCTCCTTGGTGCCATTGCAATTTTGGAGCAGTAATGCTGGGAGAGCACAGTCCAAAGCACCAGGAGACAAGGGCAGGGGGACAAACAAGGAGAGCGGAGTCAGTGGCAAAGGCAGGAGTGCAGCTTTGGGGCCCAGCTGCCATCCTGCAGTGCCTGCAGCTGCAGATCCTGCTGTGCTCAGCCTGCAGCACCCGGCCTTCCACCTCTGATTTCCATGGAGCCTGGATTTGCGCTGTGCCTCCATTTCACAGGGCACTAATGATCTCTGCGTGGATTATAAACAGGACTTCTGGCCAACCCGACTTGACATTGATTAACTTCGCGGGATTAACTCAATTAGTCCATCCTGTTCGCATCCAGAATTGATTTGCTGGAAGGCCAGGAGCTCTGCGGGCAGATTCAGGAGCCCAGCTCAGCCCTTGGCTCTGCTTTGGTTCTGGTGCAGGAGGGGGGGGGGGCAGCAAGCAGGGCAGGCTCTGCCCCTAACAGCAATGCTTGGGGCTCACAGCCTGAGACCTGGCAGCCCATACTTTGGCTCTGGAGCTGGGAAAGCCCAGACTGAATCGCAGCAGAGAGTGCATCCCAGTGGGAAACGGAGGGGCGGGGGGGGGGGCACAGCGTGCCCGTCTCCCACCTCCCACCACTCCGTCTGCCGCAGCCAGAAACATCAAGGGACGTTCCCTCCGCCAGATGAAAGGGCTGCAAATGAAACCAGATGGATGTGAAGAACTTTGCGAAGATGCCGGTAACCATGGCGACGAGCTGCTCTCCCCTCCCTTTCCCCTTCCCCCCCCCCAGCTCTCCATCCCAGCTACCTTCCACTGCCGCCCCCAGCAGTGAGCGAGATTTCGGCACCAGTTACATAAGGCCAGGCACAACACTGAGCCAGGCACGGCGTCAGGGCAGGAGCAGGGCAGAGCATCCCCAGGGGCTGGGGAGGGGCAGAGCATCCCCGTGAGCTGGTACCCGTGTGTGTGTGTGTGTGTGCCCCAAAGTCACGGCTTCAAACTGCTCCCATCTCGGCGGCAGAGCGATGTTGCGGGTGTGATGCGGGGTCCTCCATCTCCAGCCCCTGCGCCTCCCTCCCTGCTGCCACCGCTGGCAGCTGAGCAGGGAAAAAACAACTTACTGACCTACTTCGGGCTGCGGCGCCTCTGATTTGACACAACTTGACGGCACCATGTCACAGCTGGAGAAAAATGGGACGCGATCCCATGCGTGGAGGGCAGCAACTCAACACGGCAGCGTGACAGGCAGCCACGCGGGGCTGGCACACAGCCTGGGGGGCAGGAGGAAGGCAAGGATGCTGCCATTCTCCATCATGGCACTGAGCCCATCCCTGCCAGAAGCCTTTGGCCCCAATTACTGAGCCAAGAGCATCGCTGCTGCAGGAGCTGGCGGCTGAGAGCGGCTCCTGCTCCCCCTGTGCCACATTTGCCCCTGCAGCTCCACTGCTCAGCACCTCCAACCCTCCCAGCACACAGCCCCAGGCCCCCGCGGGGAGCAGCAGGGATTCATATCTGCTAATTCCCTGCAAATCCTCGGAGGAGAGGTGCCAGGGACACGAAGAGGAGCGTGAGATGCGCTGCAGCCAGAATCCGACCTGCCATAATAATTTGTTCAGCTCTAATCCCTTCCCTCCGGGGCTCGGGTGTATTAATGATGACACACGACACTCCTGAGGAACGGGGCCGATATCGTTCTGCTTTTCCCAGCCTCTCCCATTCATTCACTCAGCAAAGCGGAGGAACTACAGCCTCGAGAAACGCATAAAGACAACACCTGTTTAAGCAGCAATAACGCACGAGAAAACCTTGATGCCTCTTAACCCTGCAGTAAACTTCCCTCTGGGGGGATGTAAAACGGCACACCGGTGTGGGGGGGGGGGGGGGGGGGAGGGCAAGCACCTGGATTTATTCTGTGACACCTTGCTTCCTCGGCCTGACAGCACGGCAGCAGCTTTCCCGGGGCACGCAGGAGTGAGGGGGAAGATTTATGGGCCCAACAAACAGAGAAGGAGCGACGCAGCCCAGAGGTGCACCGCTGCCCGCGGGTCCCCGGGTGCAGGGATCGCCCCGAGAGGAGAAAACGGCACTGCGGGGAAAGCAAGGCGGCCGTCGCCGTGCACACACGGCAGCCCGGAGCCGGGGCTGGCCGCCTGCCACACGTCTCTCTTTAGGAAGGAAGAAGACCTTGAGAAACAAAAGATTATGCAATGCACAGCGGAGTAACCTGCGCCTGACCTCTGTGGCTGACATACTACCTCCCCCCCCCCCCCCCCCCACACACACACACACACACCTCCACCTCCTGCGTTTCCAGGGGGATCCTGCTACATCCCACCGCATTGCCGCGGAAAGCTGGCCGCAATCCTCCGGCTGCAAACGTCCTCCAGCCCCAGGGAGCAGCCTGGGGCACTGCGAGGAGCAGGAAGGAGAAAACCCAGCCCCCTCCGCCGGGCAGCCACGCATGCAGGTGCCCCCTTCGCTCTCCGAATCGAAAAGCCGAGCAGATTTGCCACGCACATAGCAACAGCAGGTCTTCCTCCAGAGCCGGCAATCACTGCCCGGCATTGCATCACAACAGAAGCCGTCCCTAAGTTTTATCGCTCGGGCAGCTTTAACCCCGTGCTCGAAGCTCCTGCAGCAGCCGCTGCCTCCCCTCGTCTCCCCGCAGCCCCATTCAGCGCCTCTCAGAGCCCTTCAGCCGCCAGGATCAGATCCTTTTGGCCATTTTGCTCCCCGTGCGGAGCACCTTCCTCCCCTGTGCAGATGCCCTGCATCACAGCTCGTGCTCCGAGCGCCCGGCACGAAGAGAGAGTGGACGGAACGGCATGCTCACCTCATTTATTGACAGGGATTGTCGGGAGTCGAGATTGCAAAATGAAAGGCTCCGCTCCTGCAGGAGGCACAGGGGGAGAGGAGGAGATGCGAGCAGGATGCGGGCGCTGGCGGGCTGCTCAGCTGGTCGGCTCCTCTGATCACATTTTTTTTGCCTGTGTGGTGGGAAGGATGGAGCAGTGCCTTCAGCTCAGCTCATCGGCTTTAGACGGCGTTTTTTCCTTCCATCTTCTCCCCACGAGCCCCGGCGGAGCGAGGAGCCTCATCGCCGAGCTCTGGGGCTTGGGGGTGCTATTTGTCCTTGTAGACTACAGCCATAGAAAGCCCCTTAAATCCCTCCTAAGGAGGAGGGCTTTCTGCGTGACAGACAAGGGGACTTGCCAGTCAATGCCGAACCGAGCACACCGAGCTGCCCGCCCATGGAGGCCTGCCAGGAGCAGGGGGGCTGCGCAGGGGCCCTGGGCTTTGCCCCTCGCAGTGCTGTGGGCTCTCAGCTCCCCGGCTGCTGCTCCCCGTGCCGTTCCAACCCCGGTGGGGGTTTCCTCCATCTCAGGACGCCCCGAAGCGAGTGGGGTTTGAGCAGCACAACTCCTGCGCGGTGCTGCGAGCATCGTGCCCCGTCCATCATCGGGCAGGGGAAGCCTTTCGCTGCGAGGTCCCATCCAACCCCTACAGTTGTGTGATTGACTCCGTCGTTCTCTCGCTGCCTCGGTCTTCGTGGTGTTCCCCTGAGCACGGCTGCGCCGTGAGCGTGTCGGAGCTCAGCGTGGGGAGCGCGAGCTCGCGGCAGCCAGGAACGCAGAAACCACAAGTGTTTTTATCATTCACTCCTACGTTTGATTTATTCACATTCACACCCGTGGGTTCGGGGAGGGCCACGTTTGTATCCCCCGCAGGCGCTGACGCCGCCGGGTGGGAACGCAGCGGAGCAGCCTGGAAGAAAAGAAGACAAAAAGCTGAAATGAAACAGAGCTGCGCCCGTGCTCGGCCATCCAGCAGAAAGCAAAACGGCACCGCCAACTGCGGCGACTGCGGCGAGGGCGAAGCGATCCGCCCGGCGCTGCGCGCCCCTCCCCCCTCTGCACACGCTGTGGGACTACAAATCCCATCAGCCCCCGCGGCCGTTACGTTGTACGTAGTGACGTTCCCGCGCGGCGCGCATGCGCCCTTTTCACCGGCGTGTGATTAGCCGAGCGGAGGGAGCCAATAGGAGGCGGCGTTGTTGGGAGGACGGTGTTGTCAGGACGGGCCGGGCCATGGCCGCGCGGTGTGCCCGGTGGGCGCGGGCTGCTGGCGGCAGGTAACGGCCGGGAGCGGAGCGATGGGGCCGAGAGGGACGCGGGCGGGCGGGGGGCCCTTCTTCGGCGGGGTCGGCCCCGCTCGCTGTGGCCATAAATCCGTTGGTTTCCCTCTGCGGACTGAACGAGCCCAGCCTGCCCACGCGGGACGGCTGTTTCCCCGCTCACAGCGCTGTCGTGGCCCTCCTCCCGCCCCGCTCGAACAGCTCCGCGTGATTCCCGTGCTGGGGGCCCAGCAGCACTGCAGGCAGGGCTTCACAAGGGCAAAGCAGCGGGCAGTCCCGTCCTGCCCTGCTGTCAGCCCGGGTGCGGTTGGTGTTGTGGGCTGCAGGATCACACTGCTGGCTCGTGCGCAGCGTTTTTTGCCTGCCAGGACCCTCGAGTCCTTCCAACGGGGCTGCACACGTTGGGTTCTCCCGTTGCATATCTGAGATGGCCTGGACCCAAGCGCAGCATCTTGTGCTTGGCCTTGTTAAACCTCATTTACTTCGTAAACCTCATTTACTTTTCAAACCTGTGTTTATCTTTGTGTATTCTGTATTTATTTAATTTTATCTTTCCAAAGGTTTTTTCTGCTGCAGCAAATCGCAGTCCGTCCCTTCCAGCTCCGCTCTGCGTCAGTCCTCGCGTGTTGCCAGCAGCCGCCTCTCAGCCACCTCTCCTTGAAGCCTAGAGGCACCGTCCCCTCCTCGTGCAGCCCGCTGCCCTCCTGGAGCCACCAGCAGATCCGCACTAAGGCACGTGGGAACGAGTATCAGCCCAACAACCGGAAGCGCAAACGGACCCACGGCTGGATCAAGCGCATCAGCACGCCGGCCGGGATCGAGGTGATCCTCCGGCGCATGCTGAAGGGCAGGAAGTCACTGACCCACTGAAGGTTTGGCGTGGGCTGAGATGGAACAGAGCCCTGGAGCTGCTGTGGGTTTGAAGCACCTCAGCTTGAGTCCTTGTCCTCGGAGAGGGACTGTGATGGGCAGCAGCGGCCGACGGCTCCTACTGCGATGGAAGCGTGTGGGGAATTGCACTGGGAGTGGCCTCCAGGGGCTTTGTTTGATGGCTGCTTTCTGCTTTTCTAATTGTAGCACTGTTACCACTTCTGTGCCCAATCGTAAGGTCACCTGGTGAAAACACAAGCGGTAATTAAAGCCTAGCTGAACTCCCTTTGCTAATTGTTGGTGCAGAGTTAAAAGGGAGAGGAAAGCCAGCTGGTACCAGCGCGGCACGAGGGCTGACGGCAGAGAGGGCTTCAGTTTAGATGGCTCAAGTCCACGGCGTGTCTGCTGTGCTCTGTTACGTGCAGGAGCAGCTCTGGGCTGGGAGAGAGAGGGGATCACCGTGTGTGTGCCCGGCTGCGCCAGCCAAGGGAGGCTGCGGGCTGAGAGCCCCGAGCAGCCCCGGAGGCAGGGCTTGGGAGTTAGCGCCGTACGCGCTGCTAATTAATTGCTTCGTTGCTAACGCGTAATTAACGGGAGGAGCGGGGCGGGCGACCCCGCGCGGACTACCGCTCCCAGCATGCCCCGCGGCCGCCGCCACATCCGGGTTCCTCCCGCCCTCCTCCGCCTTCCGAGCGGCATTTCCTGCCTCAAGCGGATCCCAGGCTCCTCAGCGGCGCGCTGACTGACAGCCGCCGCGCCCAATAGGCGCAGGGCGCGGAGCCGTGCGGACCAATGGGCGCGCGCGGGGCGGGCGAGCGGCGGCGGGCGGAGGCTGGGCCGGGGGGGGGAGGGGGGAGGGGCGGCTCCTCCCGGCTGGCGGCGGCGAAGATGGTAGGTGCGCGCCCCCGCCCGAAATGGCGGCGCTCCCGCTGAGGGGAGCGAGCCCTTCGCCCTCCGGTCCACCCGCTCGTCACCTCGAGGGAGAGCGGCGGGGCTCGCGTTGAGGCGGGGAGAGCCGCACCCTCCGGGCTGGAGCTGTGAGGGGGAGCAGGCCCCGCGCGCGGACCCCGGGGGCGGAGGGCTGTGGCACCCCGAGATTGGGGGGGGAGAGGGGGGGAGAGGGGGTTCGGGAGGGGCTGAGTGCCCCCGGGAAGGGCTGGGGCTGCTGGGAAGATGGTGGGGGGCGGTGCCCGGGGTCTGGAGGCTGAAGGGGGGGGTGGGGGTGGGATTTGGGGTATCTCGGGTGCAGGGCGTTCTCTTGCCTTGTGTGGGGGTTATTGGGGAGCCCCTGGGCGGGAGCAGGAGCTCGGGGTGCTGCCTGGTCCCCTCCCTGCGTAGCGACGTAATCGTTTTTTGGAGGAAGCCAAGGGGGAATCGGCGGTGTTCCGCGTGAGCTCCGTGCCCTGAGGCGGAGCACGACGGGGCACTCCCAGGGCGGTGCTGACAGCTCTCCCCCGGCCCCTGTGTGCATGTGGTGCCAGGTCGGGGGCCTGCCCGCCGCGTTGGGGCTCTGGACAGCGTATCTCAGAGCACTGGTACAGCAATTCCTCTCAGAAACTGAGAGCAGGGCACACATATGGTTTATTATTACCTTTCTGCTTTTAGATGAGGACTGTCGTCTTCTCAGGGAGCCCAGCAACCCTGTTGGCACCGGAACGGCCTCTACTTCACCTCCCAAATCATAGAAAGAAGCAGTGTTGTCTCCCGAAGTTGCTTAATCACATTTGTTGTGCTGTTTGTGGGGCTTTGCCTCTCCCCAGAGGAAGTGAGGCAGCTGCTTGGTTCTGGTGCTGGTTTTTCACTTCCACACAGGGAGCTGCCTCGCCATGGGCACGTTTTCCTTGGTTGAAGATTGATAGCAGGCATGCAGGAGGAATGTTTCTTTGTGTGGCGTTGTATTGCAGTTATTCCACGGTGGGTCTGGTGTGGTAGCTGTGTACTCATGGCTGTGACCCTCTGAGCCTGCTTTATCTCATGGCCTCGGAGCAAATAAGAACCACTGCATTCCAAATGTCTCTGAATATCCAGGGTTGTGGCTCCTGGCAGTTTTCCTGAGGGGACCTTTTAGGTGATCTTTGAGATTGCATCAGTGTGTAACTGTTGAAATGTGTAGAGCAGTCCTGTTGCAAGCAGGGAGGCTTCTCAGTTGCACTGGTGATGAGTGCTTAGCGTGCTGGCTGACAACCCGGGTTGCAGCAGTGTCCTTTTGTTGCTCACTTGTCCTGGTGCTTCTTTCTGTGCTGGGAGACAGGGGAGCATTGCTGGGGGCTGGAGTTGTCCCCACCAAGCGACTTCAGCCTTGTGAAAAGGCGGAGTGGTGGGCGGGAGCCCATGCTCGGGGCTGTACCTTTAGAGCTGAGGTCTCCATGTGCAGTGTGAGCGTGGCAGCCTTCCTGCCTGCACGTCTGTGCTTAGCTGGTGAATATCTTGCTCCGGTTGCTTAGAGAGAGGGAGGGGTGGGGGTGGAAAAGCAGCACTTTCTCCATTTAAAATGCATTCTGACTGATCATTGTAACGGCATTCAGCACGTTTGCAACTCGGTGTTGTAAAAATCTGTTAAAAGAAAACTGCCTGGCTGTGCCTTTCAAGGGGACCCCATCCCTGTCAGTGTTTGGGTGGTGTCTGGATGCCAGGAGAGCAGGAACCGGGCTCTGGAGGTCCTCCCACGGTCCCCCAGTACTGCAGAGCAGTGGGCTCTGTCCTGGAGTGCTGGCGACACGAAGTGGTGAAGGCAAAAGGAAATAGCATCGCTCCTGGAAGGAGCAAGGCAAGCAGGAGGAGTTTGAGTGTGGCTTTAGGAATCCAAGTCCCTGGGGTTCTGTCTGAAGCTTGATGTGCAGGAAGTGTTGAATGTGGAAACTCGAACGTCAATGGAGTTCTTTTCAAGAAGTATGAATAATCTTTTCTGGTTTGGCTAATTATAGCTCTTTGTTTAGAATTAGAGATATGGTGTTAATAAAGATAATGGCTTCTGTTTGAATGGCAGCAGCCTCTTCCCACCCCGCAGTCTGGTGGCAGTAGTGTCCATTGGTTTGCTGCATCTCGTTACACCACTTCCCATCTCCTGCTTTGCCCCTTTTTAATTGCTTACGAGCAGGGGATGTCTGTGCAGGATTAACATCAGTGTGCAGGGTCGCTTGGAGTGTCTGTGTGTGCTGTGGCAGTGCAGGCAGCTGAGGTGGGCTCATCCTGGGGCCTCTCTGCTCATTGCCTCCTGCGTTTATTGCCCATCCTCCTGCTCCTTTTACACCATGGCTGAGCACTTTCTTTTGTCTGCCTTTGCTGTGAGTGAAGAGGCTCCAGCAGGCTTTTCAGCTCCGAGTTCTCCTGACCCTGCAATGTTCTCCCACCCTCTTTTTTTTTTTTTTTTTTTTTTTTTTGGTCTTTTGAGAAGGAAATCCCCATTTCATGCTGGAATGGCTTAATTAAACTGAGTAGGGCTCTGCAGAGTTCCTGCTGCTGGTTAGTAATGGCTTTGCCAGCCCGCGTGCTCTTTGTGAGCAGTGAGCTACTCCTGCCATCAAAACTTGGGGTTTTTTTGGCTGGCTTTGACGCAGAAGGGGTGTGATCCTTCACTGTGAGGTTGGGCTCTGCCCACGGTTCCTGATAAGGGCTGGGCTTTGCGGCCACGTGGGCTTCTGGTGCTTTGTGAAATCGGCCTTGGCCTATGACAAAGAATGTTCACTGCGAAAGCAAAAGAGCAGCAGGTTTGCTGTGGTGTCCCACTTGGGGCTTTCGGTCACGGTGTAGTTTCTCGTGTCGTGGTTCGTGCTGCTGGATTACTCCAGGCTGTGCTGGTGGCCGTGGTGCAGAGCCCTCTGAACTGGGCCGACTGGGTGGGTTAGCAGCTTAATGACTGAGTTCTTGAGCTCTGTGAATGTGAGGAGCCACGTGTGGAAGCCGGGGGGGTTCGCTTCCTTTGCAAAACCAGCACTGGGGTTTTTCTTTCAGTATTTGAGAGCTCTTGCTCGCAGGGGCCTGGCAACATCCTTCCCAATCCTGCGGTCGTTTATCTTAATGACCCAGCAACTCCTTTGTGAGTCAGCACAGAGCAAACAGCAGCTGGAATATCTCTCTTCCTTTCCTCACCTCCTTCTTTCTTTGCTTTCCGTGTCTTTGTAGGCAGATTTTTTGAAAGGATTACCGGTCTACAACAAAAGCAACTTCAGCAGATTCCACGCGGACTCTGTATGTAAAGCATCAGTAAGTATTGCACATCAGCCCTCAGATCCCGGGGCCTGGGGAGGTTTTCTTGCACTGCTCAAAGGATACCACAGCCAAAATGAGAGTTTTGTTTCTTAAAACGAAAAAGCAACAAAAAAATAAATCCGTGTGTGCTTGCAGCTGATAGTTCATGAGTGGAGATTGGCAGGGGAAGCTTCCTGCTTGCTTTGGTGAGGCACGCACGATCACGTCAGCCAAACCACATCTGTGGTGCTGCCTTTGTGTGTTCTTCAGTGCCAGACGTGGGCTTTGAGTCTTATGCCTTTAGCCTCATTCTGAAAGTTTTACAAGCAGAAATTTGTTCAGCTGGCGTGCAAACACACGGAAGGCCGAGCTTCACATCCCCGAGGATTGCTGTGTCAGGTAGCACGGTGCCATGTGACAGGGTGAGGTACTGGGATGTGTTTGCAGCCCGTGTTTCTGATGGCCTTGCAGTCAGTTTACCGTGCTGCAGTTCGAAATCTTCTCACCATCTTCGTGCTGTAACTGTTCTGATTCCTCTATAGAACAGAAGACCATCGGTATATCTTCCCACGAGAGAATACCCATCTGAACAAAGTAGGTGTACCCCACTGGAAGTTGTGTGGGGGGGTTGGGGGGTGGGTTTTTTTTTTAACGTTTTTTTGTCTAACCTTAAAAATATGCCACGCATACATACATCGAGTGATGCTCTCGAGCTGTTCCTGCAGTGAGGAGCAGTGGGTGTCTGGCTATTGCTTTTTTGTGCTTTTCCCCTGAACGTATTCAATGTGTGCTGTTCCTGAGTACCCTCCTTTAGTATGAGGGACCACGCTCAGTATGTGAAATGACGTTGTGTTGCTGCACAGTTTTAAAAGTTGTCTTTACAATGACCTCAGCTCGTTTCTCTCTTTCTTTGGCAGTTATAGTAACAGAAAAGACAAATATACTTTTGCGTTATTTACATCAGCAGTGGGACAAAAAGGTATGGCTGTGTTTCCTTAATGTCTTCATTTGCTGACTCCGACCAGTAGAGCTGAGCACTGATTACCATCGAGATGATTATTAAAAGGAAGGATGCACTCCTTGTGGACTGTACTTCAGCAAAAGGGAGCAGTGTCTACACTGCTCAGCCTGGGCTTCTTTTTATCCCCTTTCAGTGCAAAGGACACTAATTCAGTGCTTAGTCTAGAACCTGGGAGACTTCAGTTATGTATCCTGCTTAGCACAGTCTCCCTCTGTGGCCATTACAGATTGGTCTCCCCATGCCTCAGCTGTCTGCTTTGCAGCTGGAGTAGAGCTCCTCTTCCCTCCAAGGACTGAGGGGAAGATGGATGAGCTGCACTGATGAGGCCGTGTACACAGCTCAGTTACGAAATCAGAGCTCCCATATGAGGGCTGCACAATTAAGAGTGCTCCAGCTGGCACTGAAGGACCAGCCCTATGCAGAACCAGGGCCGTGAACTGGGAGCAGGGGTGCTGGAGCTGGGAGTGTAATGGTGAGAGGGGGTTTGATGAGTTTAGGGGCTGACTCAGAGAAGCAGGGATGAGAACCTTGCTCGAGTTTATGAAATACTTGAAAGCTGTGAACAAAAGATGCTGAGAACAGTGATTATAGAGTTTCATCCCCATGCTCAGACATGGAGAAGGAGCTCTTTTTGGCTTTGGGTGAAGTCCTCAGTGTGTGTTCAGGGTGCCTGTTTGGTGCTGGCAGTGCTGTGTGCCATTCTAGAACTTTCCCAAACAAAAGCGTGTTGTCCTGGCGCTAGCTCCCACCAGAATCCAACCTTCTGGGGAGTTTCACTCTGGCCTTCTTTGTCCAAACAGAATGCAGCAAAGAAGAGAGATCAAGAGCAAGTGGAAATAGAAGGTGAGAACTCGGCGCCGCCACGAAAAATCGCTCGGACAGACAGCCAGGACATGAACGAGGACACTTAAACTCTCGGGCCTCCACTCCTCTACTTTGCAGGCGCTTCCCGTTTTGTCTCCAAGTGTGTAAATTTTGCCCCTTGCCCCCATCTCTCACCCCTCCACTATGCAGCCCAAACCACTTCTGACTTCATAGGAGCCAACGTATTTATTTTTTTTGTTGTTGTTTTCTCTCTCTTTTTTTTTTTTTTTTGTTTTAATTTATACCGTAAAAACTCGCGGAGCGATGGTGGAACGATCCGCTAAAACATGTAGTGTGACCTTAGTTCCTCCTTCCTAAAAAGCATACACTGTCACTTTAACAGGTCCTGTTCAATCTGTTCCCTAATCAAGGCTGTGGAAGCCTGGGGAGGAGACGTGGGTCGCTGCAGAGCCCCGGGGCAGTACGGGCTTTCTGATTCGTGTACCCATTGACATAAGTGGTTAACTCTTTGGATGTGCCCAGTCCAGCCAGAAGTGTGGGGCATTGCTGTTTTCTTTTTCTCTCAAATATTCTGAAATTGGCACTGCACTTAAAAAACAAACAAACACACACACACACACACACAAAAAAAAAAAAAATCATGGATGTCATTTAGGGTTACGTTGATCTTAGCAAACGTGTTGTCAACTTGGTATATCAGTTGTGTTCTTCTGGTCTGTTCTGTGAGGGCCACGGTCGTTGAGTACGTTATCTCCTACGTAGGTGGTCACGGAGGATTGCAGTGAAAGGTGTGTTGCTTGTGTTGCTCTTAAATTCTAACAGCCTCTTGGTCTCGAACAGACTGATATGTGCAACTTCTCCGTTGGAATAAATGGATGCTTTTATCCTGTTCTGAGTATTTGATCAGCAGTGTGTTTAAGCAGCAGCTGATGGATGGAGTGAGGTAGGCACCCTGCGGGCAGCGCGTGGCGGATGTGTCCGGGAGCACCTCGGCATCTCCAGCTGCTTCTGACTCAGTGGCACACTGTGCTTTCTGGAAATGGAGTCCAGGACTTAGAGTTGATCCAAATGCGAGCTTCCGTGGTCTGTGCTTCAGACCAATCTCTTTGGGACTGTGACAGCTCAGTGCCTGATACCTGTAACCCTCCACTGACTTCAGTAAGAGCAGAAACGGAGCCCCTAAACCACCTTGGTGGATCCAGAGTTCAGAGACCAAAAGGAAATGACCGCCGCCACCCGAAGGGGACAGGAGGTGTAGCTTAGTAACGATGTCTTGTCTGCTTTCATGTAAGGAGCTGACTTCACACTGTGTTAGTTTAAATCAATACCTTTCTAACTGTGTTTTTTTCCTCGTTCACAAATCCAAAAGACCGAGAAATCTGGCGAGCATTGTTCTGGAGGTCCTGGATCAGCCCAGCACCGCACGGCTGCGAGCTTGGAGGGCAGGGCCCTGCCCTTCCCCACCAGCAGACACCACGTGTTCAGGTGTGGGGCGAAGGGGACACGGAGGGAAATGCTGTTGCAGGGCTCAGGCACCGAGTTCCTGATGCAGTGAATGAGTTGAATGCCACATTAACGCTGACTAGATTAGATCTTTGTCCCTGCCTCAGAAAGCGTTCCCTTCTTGCTGTGGCAGTAACCTCCACGTGACTGGAATGTTGCTGGAAATGCCAACCGTGTTGGTGAAGATAATAAATACTTAGAATTCCTCGAGATTTACTGGCAGTGGCGAGAAGACTCCTCCCAGAGTTGCGCTGTCAAAACGTGGTTCTGTGCTAAGTGCAAGACGTTGACTTCTGCGTTAGCATCTGCTCTCACGGGGATCATCTGAAGCTGAGCCTGGAGAATCCTCCGAAGAGCTGTGAGACACCGAAAGAGGAAACGGACATGCAGCTGGTGGTAAAGTGTGACCAATTCGTGGGCAAGTTGGAGAGCTGCAGCCTCGCAGGCTGATGTTTGTACAGTGCTTTAAAGTTGTAAAATGCTGTATACTTGATTGATATGGCAAGGTTTGGGCTTTGCTGACTTCTCTGCTAGACAGAGTGATGTACTATTAAAGAGAGTTGGCACTTCCTTCCTGTTGTAAACCCCCGTCTTTGTTCCCTCCGTGTCTTCAGTAACGATCCCTTTGATTGCTGGAGCCTTTGCAATCCTCGAGGTATTTTTAAGAGTTGAAAGAAAGTTGCCTTTTTTTTTTTTTTTTAAGCAGTTCTGAACTAATGGCAAAACTAATCTTAAAAGTAAACTTCAGTATCAGATTTGTCTGTTTCCCCCCCCCAGCCCCCTATTTCTGGTTGCGTACAAGCAGTGTGGATCTCTACTAATCCCAGTGAGTCTTTCTGCTTCCCATCTGACCTGCAGCGAGAGCTCGCTTCTCCCCTCCTCCCTGCTCCAGCCCGCTGTCTGTGCTGCTGCTGCCTCAAGCAAGCTGTCCTCAGACTGCTGCACTTTGACCCTATGTGTGTCCTACACGCTGAGTGTGTCGGGTTGGAGTGTTGCATGGAAGGCCTTTGCCTAACTGTGACTTCCTGGTGCCTTAGTGCATTGAAAACAACCAACAGAAAAGGAGAAAACAAACAAACCAAGCCTGGATTTCTCGCTGACCGCACTGTTTGTACAGCACCTGGCGAGTCTGACTCTTGTTACAAGGTGACTGAAATTTCGTGACCCTCAGGGGTTTTTTGTACGTCTGCGTAGTGGTGTTTTTATTGTGTCTGTTACGATGTACACTAAAGGTTTGGCTTTTTTAATGAAAACTTGAGATTCTTGTCCGAGACCGGAATGTCACGATGTTGATTATTTTTTTTATTTCTTTTTTTTTAGTGGAATAGGGAATCTTTGCTCAATAATGGAAGCAGCAGAACTGCTTCTTACTACAAGGGGACCACAGCAGGGCGCTCCTGGGAGCAGCGGAGGTGTGCTGGGTGAGTGCAGGACATCAAAGCGTTAGGCACTGCCTTTGTGTTTAACATACAGCTGTGCTAGTGACTGACATGCAGGGGAGCTAACACCACGTGGAGGGTAATTCTTGGCCTCGTATGAATGCTTTTCTTTAGGGGAGACACAGCCTTTTCTTTAGGGGAGGGAGTGCCAGGGGCCATGGCTCAGCCTGGAGCTGCAGGGCCAGGCTGAAGTCTCCAGGTGCACTTCACAGTAAGAACAGAATCATCTAGATGTGTTAGGTCTGATTTAAATAACAGGAAGGATGTGATGCGTCAGCAAGTGTGCTGGTTTGAGAGTGGGATTTATGTCTCAGACAGCCGTGAAGACCTGGGGGCACACGCAGCCCGAGGGCTCCATCCTCATCCCGCTGAGAGCAGGGTCAGCTGTGCCCGTGTGGGGCCGTGTTGGGGTGAGAGGGCAGTGAGGTGTGCTTTGGAGTAGGGCCGCATGGAGGATGGGTTTCCTTCCCTCCTGCTCGTGCCTTGAGCAGCGCTTCAGTGGTGGGTGTTCCTCTGAGGCAGATGTTGAAGGTGCTGGGTGTTAATTGTAACGTTTTCACTCCGTGTTGGGTACCTAAAGCAGGTATGACCTCAAAGCTTTGTGTTTTGCTGAGCTCTTTGTCTCTGGCCTTACTGGCAGAGGCTAAGCACAGGAGTCTTGGATTTGGTTTTTGTTTGTGAAGCACTGCGGCCATCAGCTGTACTACCACTTAATTTCCTGCCTTGTTTTCTTACCACTGGCTTCATTTCTTGAAGGTTTTTTTCAGAAAGATCTGCATGTGTCTGATAGGAAACCTAGTTTTCCTGCTTTGCTGACGTCAGCCTGGCAGCAGGGGAGTTGTGTGTGACCAGAGGGGTTCCAGCTGATCTCCATCCGTGCCACGCTTTATCTGATTTTTCTGCTCTTTAACAAAGAGGGGGAAATCCTTTCCTTGAAAGGAGAGAGAGGGTTGAGTTTACCTGGGAGCAGCACAGGGTATTTTTGGGAGTGAGAAGGTGCCCAGAAGGAGCTGTTGCATCATGGCTTTGGTTCGGCACGGGCTGACCTTCATGCCGTGCTGACTGCGCTTTGGGTTTCTCTTCCGTGTCCCAAACAACTGTGTAGTCACCGAGAAAATAAAACCAAATCTGTATGTTGAAAAGGCTGAACCTGAGCTGCAGGGAAGGAGCTTTTCTTTGTAACCAAAGCGAGGGGATGAAATGCCAGCTTCCACATCTAACAATGAGACTCTGTTTCTGAAGGCAAAACTTCCCCAGGCGTGATGAGCCGAGGCGATGCCGATGGCCCGTGGGCGTGCTGTTAGCACGGGGCTGTTCTGGGGATAGTTGGAAGAAGCCTTACCAGAGGTCCTGATGCTTTCTGAGCTGCTGAGTGACTTCACCTTTCTGTGCTGTTCAGGTTTTACTCACAGAAACCCCAAGCTCTTAGCAAAGCACTGTGCTGCGATGCCACTGTGCTGCTGCACGCACGCAGTGCTTGGAGCTGAGAAAGCACACAGTGCCGACAGCTGAACCGGTCCCATACAGCAGGTGTGGGGCTGCCCGAGACAGGAGATGCTGAAATTGTTGCTGTAAGGAGCAGGATGGTCAGAGCTGAGTCACTGCTGCGGCGGTGCCGGGCTTCCAGAGGCGTTCATCTCTTATTCATCAGCGCACAGTGCGCTGCTCACGGCCTCGCTGCCTATTTTTAGTGGAGCCAGCCATCCTCGGGACAGGGCGTCTCAGCTCACTGCTCTCTGCCATCCCTGGCTGCTTTTGGCAGCGCAGCTTTCAGCCTGTGAGCCTGTGTTGCTTCCCCCCCCATCTCTGCGACTCAGACTTTCCTCCTTTGCAGAAATACTGCACGGTGGGTGCAGGAGGAGGAGGGTTTTCTGACTGCTGTCGTGGAGCGACTGCAGACGCGCTGTTGGTGGAACGGCACAGCCACTGTTGAATTGGTTTTTACTTGTTTTCATCATACTTTTCGTTTCGCATTTATTTCCATGTTTGATACCGTGTACAATAAATTTGCAGAATTTAGAGGACTCCCACTTTCTTCGTTCTTCTTCCTCTGCCCCTTCCCTCCCACTGCTGACACGTGGGGCTCATCCTCTAAGCCTCAAAGCTTCGCCCTGCGTTGGGGGACCGAGCAGTGACAGCAGCACTGATGTCCCTTCTTATTGCCCCCCCCTCAGGGCTGGCAGCTCTGGGGCTCTCTCCCTGAGCACGGGTCCAGTAGGAAAGCAGTAACTTAGCACGCACCTCGAGCTTGTTGAAATATACTTTTATTGCATTTCTGCAGGTTTTACAAAAATATGACAATAAATTAAAAAGAAATAAATAACCCCCTTCTTCTTTCTGTTTCCAAAGAAGTAGCACGCAGCGAGGGGAAAAAAAAAACAAAAAAACAAAGAAACAATTCCCTCCTTTGTACAGTAACTGCCCAGAAGTGAGATACCAGACAGGCGGCTGCTGGAGGAGTATTTTCTATAGAGAAATGCTGAGAAGTGCCCTGGATGCGGGGCCCTGTCCTCTGCTGCACGGAGCAGGAGTGGGTTGTGCCAGGACTGTTGCTGCCAGGAGGGAAATGGGGCAAACAAAGATCAGTTGGAGAGCAGCGTGTTTTAACTGAGAGCTGAGAGCCGCCCCAGCGAGCCCAAGCCGGGGAGCAGAGCAACGAATGGTGAGTGGGGAAAGGAAGTGGGGGGGGGGGACAGAGGTGGTGGGGTCACCGGTACCCCCGGCTCCGTGCTCTGCCTGCTGCCTGTCCCACACCCTGTGGGTCTGCTCCCCACTCTCAGCCTCTGCTCATTGCTCTGAGCAGGGAGGGGAAGGTACGTGGTGCCTGGTTCTGTGTCGGGGTGCTCTGCCCTCCGTGTCTCCCAGGGACAGCGGAGTGCGGTGTGGCTGTGGCACAGCCCCGGCCCTGCTGTGCAGTGAGCAGAGCCTCAGCGCTGCCCCGGCCTTATTGCTGTATCCATGGCTTGGTTCAAAGGCGAAAGGAACAAACACACTGTGCTGTGGGGTGAGATGGGGGGGGAACAACCTGACGTTTCTGCAGCCCAGGCCTTGGGCCAGGCACAGTGATGGGGCAGCTGCCCCAGAGCCCTCCTTCCCCCCTGTTTGCTTTGGAGATGGCAGGTAGCTCGGCGGGGGCAGTAAGCAGGGCTGGGGGTGAGGGGCTGCCCCTCCCCGTGCCCTAAAGCGAAGCAGCGCCCAGCAGAGCCATGAGCAGCCCCTTCCCCTCTGGGTTGGTGGCTGCCAAAGCACTAATGCTACACCCAGTGAATCCTCCACCTCGCCAGAAGCAAAGCTGCTCCCACCCCCCTCCCCCCATCCTCCCAGGCTCCAGCGCAAGTGCCTTATTGCAAAACGATTCCACAACGTAGGAAAGCAGAGAGAGAGAGAGAGAGAGGGCGAGGGACTGTCACAGGTTCAGGGTGCTCCGAGCTCTCGTCTCCGCCGCCTGCAGCCATTGCACGAAGAAGGGCACAGAGTCGCTCGCGTTGGGTTTTGTTTGGGTTTTAGTGCAAGAAATGCTGCCCGTGCCTTGGGGACGCAGCAGCCGGCGCTCGCTGCTCACCCCCTCCCTCCCGGCCGCTGTCCCGTGGTCAGTGGGGCGCAGCGATGGCTGTAGGCACGGGTGAATCGGGCTCCTCTTGCCACTGTCCATCCCTGTGGAGCGGAGCTGCGGCCCCGAGCTGCGCCCCTCGGAGTTCTGTGGGTCCGGGGACACCAAATCCTCCTTGGATGACCTCCTGGGGACAGTGTGCGTGGAGCATTGCCCATCGGCAGTGCGGGAGGGGATGCTCCATCCGAGGGCACCGCCAGACCCCCAAGGGGTTGTGATGGGGTCCCAGCAGAGGGGCTGCGATGGGGGGGCCGCCGTGGGGCTGGCACGCCCGTGCTCTCTCACTCCCAAAATTCCAGCTCAGAGTCTGAATCCCCCGCTCTCCTCCTCCGCCCGTGGCTCCGTCTCCTCGCGGGCTCCATCCTCTGGGGCCCCGTTGAGGTGGGACTTGCTGGGGCCCGGCCGCTCGCCCCCATCCGCGGAGGGGCCGGCGCGGGGCTGTGGGGAAGCGGTGGCCCCGTTGCTGCCGGTCCCTTCGGACTTGCCGAAGTTGAAGAGCTTGCCGGGGTTGAATGGCTTGGTGGGAGACTGCACCTTCTCAGTGGCCGCGTCCCTCTTGGTTTCGGGGGATTTCAGGAACTTGAAGCTGAGGAAGCCGGGGAGTTTGTTATCGCTGCTGGTGGGGGACTGGGGGGACCTGGCGGCCGTGCTGCCCGCCCCGGCCCCCCCGGAGAGGAACTTGCCCTGCAGAGGGATGATCTGCTTCAGCTTCATGACGTTGTTGGTGGCCAGCAGCGAGCTGGGCCGCTTGGGCTTGTCGGAGCTGTGCGTGGAGGACCCCCCGGAGCCCTTCCCTTTGCTCTGGCTCTTCTCGTGGGCCGGGTCCTGCCCGGCAGCCTCAGCCTTGGCCTCGTCGCGGTTGGCCTCGCGCTCCTTGCGTGCCTGGTACTCGGCGTGCCGCTGCCGCTCCTCCTCCTCTCGCTTGCGCCGCTGCTGCTGCTGGAAGTGGTGCTGGGCCTGGCGCTCGTGCTTCTGCCGGCGGGAGCGCGTCGGGACGGGGACGGTGCGGGGACGGCCCACGTGTCCCCATCCCCTACAGCGTCACCTACCTTGAAGGCCTCTCGGCGCTGGTACTCCAGCTTGGCCATCTCCTCGGCCACCCACGCGGGGATGTCGGGGATGGCCACTTGGATGACGTACTTCAGCAACAGGGCGAAGTGCTGCGGGGACACGGGGTGAGCGCTCAGCAGCACCCCACCGCCCCTCCCCAGATGGGAAACCCTCTGTTGAACGCCCCCCTACCTCCAGCACCACCACGGAGATGATGGCTCCCTCGGGGCTGAGCCAGGGGAAGAGCCGCTGGAGCTGCCCGCACTGTGCGATCAGGTAGCAGTTGACCACGATGGCCAACACGCCCATGGCCTCCATCACCTTCTGCAAGAGGCACGGTGCCGGTGATGAGCACAAATCCTGCGGCCGCCCCGGCCCCCTGCAGCCCCCAGCCCACCTGCCACTGCCCGATGCTCTCCACCCGCTGCCCGAAGGGCCTCTGCAGCCCCGTGCACAGCTTGAAGGCGTCGCTGCGGATCTCGATGATGTTGTTGACCAGCGCGCACATGGCGGCCAGCGGGAAGGCAGAGGAGAAGAGCACCACGTAGCCAAACTGGATGAACATCTCCTGGTAGTCCTGGAAGGTGTCCTGGCAGGAGGAGGAGGAGGAGGTTCCAGGATGGGCTGCATGGGCAGCCTGGTGTGGTTGGGGGCACCCATCCACGGCAGGGGGTGGAAGTGGAAGATCTTTAAGGTCCTCTTCAACCCATCAATGCCATGGTTCTCTATGATCTTTAAGGTCCTTTCCAACCCAACAACCCCAAGATTCTGTGGTCCTTAAAGACCCTTCCAACCCAACAGTCCCATGGTTCTGTGTTAAGGACCTTTCCAACCCAACAACCCCAAGGTTCTGTGATCTTTAAGGACCCTTCCAACCCAACAGTTCCATGGTTCTATGAGGAGAGGAACAGGAGGACGCTGCACCGCACCGTGCCGCCCGCTCACCTCGTACTTCTTCATGCAGCTCTCCACCTCTGCCTGTGTCAGCTGTGTCGAGTAGTCCTCCTCAGGCGGATCGATCCACGACGCCCGGTTCCGCCTGCGCCCTTCCTCCTCACCCTCCTCTTCCTCCCTCCTCCTCCTGGTAACCCGTGGGCCCACGGTTGGCTCTGCTGCCTTGGCTGGGCTGCCCGGGGGACCTTCAGCATCCTCCTCATCATCACCCAGCTCGAAGACAGAGGCGGGGTCCATGCCCTTCTCCACCATGGTGGGGCTGCCCTCCTCCAGGAAGCTTTCCTCCTCGGTGCCGCCGGGCTCGGTGCCGCGTCGCTCCGCCTTCTCGATGAAGCTCACCTTCTTCAGCTTCAGCCCGCAATCCAGTGCGCTCTCTTCCTCCGAATCTGACTCACGCCTCTCTTCCTCCTCCTCCTCCTCCTCGGGCACCCCGCAGCCCCCATTCAGACACTTCTTCTCCCCCCGTGGCCCTTCGTGGGCTGCTGGGGGTGCGCGGGGGTGCGCGAGCATGCGGAGGACAGCGTGGGACAGCTCTCGGAGGCTGCGCAGGCTGAGCTCCCCGCGGCGCAGGCGGCGGTACAGGTGGGGCTGCGACACCTCCCTGACGTTCTGCAGGAACTGCCGTGTGATGAGCAGCGTGGCCAGCATCTGCGGGGACACCGCCGTCACCAGGGGGTGCCACCACCCCGACATCCCCCTCCCGACCCCATCCCCGCAGAGCAGGACACCCATCCCTCGGTGTCACCCCGACGTTGGCCACACGTGTGCCACCGAGTCGGGGATGGGAGCCCCAGGGGTGGGGTCGGGGATGGGGGTGTTCACGGCAGCATGCACGGCCCCCCGCCCTCCCCGCTCCTACTTTGGATACTCCCAGTCTCCAGCAAAAGCCCAGGAGGCCCTTAAGGAAGATGAGGGAGAGGTGGAGGTGGAGGAGGATGAAGGGGAGGAGCGCCTCTTTGAGCTGGCGCACGAGGCTTTGGGACAGAGAGAAGATGAGCAGGAGCTGCGGAAGGGACAGACGGACGGACGGACGGACAGACACAGACAGAGAGATGCTGTCAGCGGCCGCTTGGCCCCACTGTGGCATGCGGGGTCCCGGGAGGGGGCAGTGGTGGGGAGGGGGGGGATGAGGGTGCTGCTGGATGAGGGATGTCCATCTGTGTGCACCGGGGGTGGGACAGGGGGGTCCTCGCTGCCCCTGCACGGCCCCTCACCTCCTTCAGCCGCTCCATGTCTTTGAGGTAGAAACCGATGTAGAAAAGACTTAGGTATGAATTTACAAACTGAAACTGCGGGATACAAAGTGGGAGAGGGGGAGGTGTTAATGCAGGGCAGGGGGGGGACACCAAGACCCCTCCCCTCCACTCCCTTTCTTCCTCCCCCCCAGCTTACCAGGACGATTTTGATGATGAGGTGTTTCTCGTAGGCACTCTGCAGGCGGTAGTTTTCTGCAAAGCCGAAGGGTTTGCGGTCGGGGGGGGGGCCCTGCTGCACCCTCCCTTCCACTCCCCCCCACCCCCCCGGCCCCACGCACCCATGTCGTTCAGCCAGTAGGCGATCTTCTTGTAAACCTCGTCGCAGGTCGTGACGATGACGGCCAGCACGATTTTGGGCAGGAATCGGAGGATGCGGGGCAGCTCCTTGACGCTCAGCACGAGCTCCTGCGGGACAGGGGAGGGGGGGGGGGCAGGGATGGGCTGCAGGGATGTGCCCCCCCACCCCCTCGTCTGGTGTGACAACACAGCCCGGCCCCCACCTGGAGCTGGAAGCAGCCCAGCATGACGAGGAAGACGAAGGAGAGGCAGGCGAGGCAGACGGGCAGGCTGACCAGGCACTGGAACAGCAGCCGCTTCCAGGGCGGGTAGTAGAACTCCTCGGCGCTGGTCACTGGGCTGATCCTCTTCACCCCCTGACGGAGGTGTGACCCCACCGAGCTCAGACCCCTCCAGCGGCCACACGTGTCACAACGGCGTCAGTCCTCCACGCCCACCCCGCCCTCCCAACACTTAAGGACCCTTAAGGACCCCCCCACTCAGAGTGCTCACCCTGAACTGGGGCCGGGGCTCTTCGATGGACTCTGCGGGGGTGTCCAGCGTCCCCCACTTGTAGGCGAACTCAGCCCCACGGCGCTTCCACTCCTCCAGGAACAGCGTGGACCAGACCACGTTGAAGATGGCAAACACCACGCAGCAGATGTCCTGGCTGGTCTGTGTGGGGGGGGGGGGGGGGCAGCACCAGGGTCACCCCCACCCACCGCCCCATGGCCATGGTCCTGGGCAGCCATGCGGCTCCGACCCCCCCCAGTGCCAGGGGGACACTGCAGCTCCGCAGCAATGAGGGAAAGGAGGATGGGACCCCCCCAGACTCCTTTCCTGCCCCCCCCCGCCCCCCCACACCTGGTCGCTCTCGGTGAAGGTGTAGAGGATGGAGCCGAACACGGCGGGGTACACCATGGCCGAGGTGTAGAAGCCGAGCCAGGCAAAGTACATGGCGATCTTCACCCCGAAGTAATCACAGATCTCATCTGTATGGGCCGAGGGGGTGTGAGTGGGGCTGGGACCCCCAGAACCCACCCCCCCCCCCAACAATCCTCCCCCTCCCCCCCCCGAGGTCTCACCGAGCGGCTGCGCCTCGCAGATCGCCTGCACCCACGACTTCATCAACCGCTTGAGGATCCTCTGCTCGTGCAGTGGGAACACCTGCTGGATGACGCCGCGGGCCGCCAGCTCCGGGACTGCACCGCGACGGGGGGGGTGAGGATGGGGCACCGCCGTTCCCCCCCTCCCCCCCCAGCACAGCACAGAGCAAAGGGATGGCAGGGAGGGGGGCTCGGTGCCACGCAGGGACCCAACGTCTCGCCCCAGGGACGGCACCGTGCACTTGCAGCCTGTGCTCATCCCCATGTGCCGCAGGAATGGGGACCCCAGCGGGGTTGGGGACCTTCTGGGGACGTGGGGCGGGCAGGGGGAGCGGGGCAGTGCCGTGCCGTACTCACTGATGGGCTGTCCCTCCAGGAAGTGGATGTTGTGCAGCGCTTCGCCCTGCTTGGCCCGCAGGTTCTCCAGCCAATACCTGATGATGTTTTGCCGTTCCTGTGGCACCGCAGAGGGGTGAGCTGTGAGGGGGGGGGGGGGGGGGGGGGCACGGCCCAGCTGCCTGAACCCCAGCACCCCAAATGTGGCCCCATTGCGCACCCCTTGCCCTGTCCTGCCCACCCCCAGCGCGGGGGGGACCCCATTTCCCTTCTCCACCTGGAGAGGGGGAGAGGACCCGTGTCCTTGCCCCGTGTCCCCACATCCCTGCCCGGGTCCCCCATCCCACCTGAGAGGTGAAGAAGTAAAGCTCATTCTCGATGTTCTCATAGATGTAGTCCTCCTCGCAGGAGAAGCTCCTCATGCCGCCCCCAAATTCGGCTTTCACAGGTTTCCGCAGCCCGATCTCATCGGCCCCGCGCAGCAAACTGCAAAGAGGGGACGGGGATGGGGCCACGATGAGGATACGGGGGAGGGGGAGGGAATTGGGGGGGGGGGGGGGGATGGGAGCACACACACCTCTCGTAGGTGGCGGTGACGAAGAAGGCGTAGGCGCGGGTGTGCTTGTGGTGCCGCACCTGCACGATGAGCTCGGGGATGCCGAGGCGGATGTGGTTGAGCAGCCAGAGCAGCGTGTGGTCATCCGTGCTGTCTGCGAGGGGGGGAGGAAAGGGGGGGCACCGACGTGACCCCACAGCCCTGTGCCCGCATCCCCCCTCCGCTGTCCCCATCCTTTGCCATGTCCCTTTCCTCCCCCCCCCCCCTACACACACACACCTGGGAAAGTCATGAGCACATCGCAGTTCTCGGTGGGCACCGTCTTCATCCAGGCTTTGTGGGACATGATGTAGCGCCCGGCTTGGAGCAGCCGCTTCCCAAAAAGCTTGTCTGCAGGGAACGGAGCGGCCCCGTCACCCCCGTCGCCCACCCCATAACCCCACAGCCCCATCGTAACCCCACAGCGGTGGGTCGGCCACCGGCGCAGCCGCAATGAGAGCAGGGATTGGGTTTCTCCTCTGGGCGCCTGAAAAAGCCCCGACAGCTGTGGGAGGCGATGCACGTCCTGGGCACGGCGTGCCACAGCCCCCCCGGTGTGGTTCCCCCCCCTCCCCCCCCCCCCACGGCTCACCTCTGCCCGCAGCCCCACAGCGGTGCCGGGATCCGGTACGGCCGCAGCGCCGGGAGATGGGAAACGGCAGCAAAAATGGGGGGAGCGACAAAGCAGCCGTCTCCATGGAAACGGGGGGAGGCCCCGCGCGGCGGTGATGCGCGGGGATGGGGGTGGTCCCCAGGGTCCCTTTGCTCCCCCCACCCCAGCTGGGACTCGACCCCCGTCCTGCTCCGGGGTGACCGTGACTGTCCCCATTGGGGTGCGTGGGGACCCCACACATCGCAGCCTGGCTGTGGGGCAGGACGAGGCCCCACGGAGCCAAGAGGTCCCGGTGTGAGCTCCTTGCCATCTCTGTGCCTCAGTTTCCCCTCCCGCACCTGAACAAGGACACATCACCGCTGCCAGCTCGCCCCGGGGCAGGGAAGGTCCCGGGGCACCGGAAATCCTGCGCACACCGGGCAGTGCCGGGCCCCAAAACGCAGGAAATGATTGACACACCGAGACACGCACCGGGCCCTGTCCCATCCCAGCAGACACACCCAGCTCCGTGCCCTCCACCCCAGCACCAAGCAGGGCCCCGCAGCAGCCCGGCTGAGACCCAACAAACTCATGTCCCACGCTGGCACCGCGCAGAACAGCCGTGCTGTGCAGCACTGCGGGCGCCGGGCTGACTGCCGGGAGGGGGGATGGGGGGGGGGGGGGGGGAGTGGAGGGGCAGATCCTGCCCACCCCACACACAGGGACGGCCCTGGGGGCGGTGCGGGGCCCGGCACAAACGTGGCATTGTCGGTGCCAACGCAGCTGCTGAGCCGGGGGAGCAGCTTCAGCTCGGGGTGGGGTGACTCGCCGGGCCCCCCCCCAGCTCCGCTCCATGCACATCGCCGCCCGCTGGGACCCCCAGTGGGACCCCCCACCGTGCTGGGGCGCAGATGGGGCCGAGCATCGGTGCTGCTGAATTATTGACGCCCGCAAAGGGCCGTGTAACCCTACCCGGGGCAGCGGGCGGGGGGGAGCGGGCACGGGGTGCCACGCGTGGGACTCGGTGTGGCACGGCCCCCACGGCACCGTGGGTCGGGGGCGTGCCCGAGGACACGGGGAGGGACGCGGGGGGGCTACAGAGGGGTCCCAGCACAGGTCCTGTCCACTTAACGGTGACTGTGAGGGTGGGGAGGGGGTGGGGGGGACACTGCTGCCCCCTCCTCCTCCGGCTTTGGGGCCGTTCCTGCTCGTGTCCCCACGGTCCCAGGCCCCATGTCATGCCGGTGCCGCCCCCCCCCCCCCTCCCCCCTCTTTCTCCCCCCCCCACGTCCCCGCAGCCGCCGCTCACCTTGGGGTAAGGTCACCGCAGCCGCAGGGCTCCGGGCACCCAACCACCGCCACCACGCGCCCCGCGGAGCGCATCGGGAGCACCGGGCGGTACCGCGGGGGGGGGCACAAAGTGGGTCACGCTGCTGCCACGACACCCCGAGTCCCGACACGGCCACATCCCCGGCGGTGTCACAAAGCCCTCATCCCGCAGCCCCCGCCCCCACCCGGCCGTGGGGAGGTCGCGGGGCGGGGGGGACAGAGAGCTGAGCGGCGGGGGGGGGCGGCAAATGGCCCTCCCTTGTGGTGGGGGGGGGGGGGGCACATGGTACGAAGGGGGCACAGCTGCCCGAGGGCCGGAGGGGTCGCTGCTGTCTCCCCGTACACACAGCGCTTTGCACGCAGCCTGTCCGGGAGGGGGGGGGGGGTAAGGAAGGGTGGGTATGGGGGGGGGGGGGGGGGGGGGGGGCGGTTCACACAGAGTCCGGCGGACCCCCGACCCGGGTGTGGGCACAGAACCAGCACGGAACCCTCAGCACGAAGGGATGGGGCATCAGCACACCCCCCCCACGGACCGCAGCGCTGCCCGGAGCGGCCGCGCCGCATTGAGCCGCAGGGAGCGGCCTCTCCACCCCCCTCCCCCCTCCCCTTAACCTCCAAAACCCACATCCCTATTCCGTGTCCCCCCCCCCCCCCCCCCATCCCCATCCCCGCTGCCACCTACCCAGGACCCCCCCAGGGGCCGCCGGCTCCGTCCGTTCGTCCCCAGGCGGGGCCCTCCGGGGCCGCTCTCCGTCGTGCGGTGCCGCGGGCGGTTCGGGCATGGTGCGGGGCTCCGGGCGCGGCGGGGGCTCGGGGGGGGCCGCCGCATGGGGACCGCTGCGGGGCCGGTGCCGCCCGAACCGCCCGAGCCGCCGCCGCGCCCGGACGGGAGGAGGAGGAGGAGGGACAAAGGCGGCGGAGCGCCGCGCTCCGGCCCCGCAGCACTTGGTTGGATGTCAGCACCACAACGGGGGCCCCGACGGCTGCACCCCCCTACTGCCCCCCTCCACTCGCCGGCCCCAATCCCCCCGCGCTGCTTCCAGAATCCCCCATCCCCTCCTGCCCTCCCCCCTCCTCCCCACCCCGGCTGCTTCTGCGCCCCAAATCCGCACCCCCCCCTCCCCGCTCCCACCGCCTCCCCTCCCCCACCCCCCCCCCCCCCCCCCGCTCCCCCATCCCACGTAACCCCCCCCCCCCACCTCCAGGCGCAGCGCCCAGCTCGGGGTCAGGAGGTTATTTCGGGGTGTGTATGATGGGAGGGGGGGGCACGGAGGTAACCCGACCCCGCTGACATTTAGGAGCCCTCCCCACCCCCACCCCACGGCCCAAACCCAATGGGGCCAGGGACCCCCCCAAACCTCCCGCAGTGCCATAGGGTTGGGGGGCACAGCGCAGCCCCGCTCCCCTCCCCGTGGCAGTGTGACATAGAGGCGCGGGGACCCCGCACCGGGTCGTATGTCCCCCCCCACCCCGACCCCCCCCCCCCCGGCTCTGTAGCTATTCTGGGGCCAGCGCCGGGTGCCAGCGGTGACGGCTGTGATGAGCGGTGCCACACGGCCCCGACCCCCCCCCCCCCCCCTCCCCCACTCCAGCTGCGGTTCGGGTTCGCTCGGTGACCCCCCCGCACCCGCCCCGCGCTGCTGTGTCCCCTCCACGGACCCGCAGGGCGGTACTGGGGAGACCTGGTTGGGGGGGGGGGGCAGATGGGGCTGAGCACGGGGGGGAACAGTGATGGGGCTCCGGATCCCCGGGAATCCCGCATCCCTCGTGTCCCGCATCCCTCCCGCATCACTGCTGCATCCCTCCCTGCCCCCCCCCCGCCCGGATCCCACCGCATCCCTCCCGCACGTGCCCCGCAATTCCTTTATCTCTCCTCCATTCCCGCCTGTATCCCTCTTTCACGCTCCTTTATCCCCCCCCCCCCCCCCCGCCCCCCCGCCTTTGTCTCCGCGCCATGTCCCCGCTTCCCCCCTCCCCCCCCCCAAAGCTGGCAGCGTGCGGGCGGAAGCGGCTCCTGCACAGCCTCAGGCAGCGTGACGTCATCCCTCCGCCCCGAGCCAATCAGAAATGAGGTCGCGGCAGAAAGCCCTCCTCCCTGCCTCAGGCAACCAATCGGCGCTCCGCGATGGGCGGGGCACGGCGGCGGTGGGCGGGGCGTGGAGCGGCGCGGGCATGGCGCTGCGGAGGGCACTGAGCGCGGCGCGGCGGAGGTGGGGGCACGTGGGGGGGGGGGGGTGCTCCGTGGGGCGGGGTACAGGGGGGCACAGGGCGTGGGGAGGGGGTGCAGCCCTGGGAATGGGGGTTATATATGCAGAGGGTGCGTCGGGGGGAGGCAGGCTCCTGGGCATGGGGGGGGGGGGGGGGGGTGTCCCGTTTTGGAGCCCCCCACCTCCACGCTCCCCCCCTCCCCCCCCCCCCCCCTCCTTCCCGCAGATGTCTGTGCTCGGTGGCACCGGGGGACACCATCTTCGCCGTCTCCTCCGGACACGGGCGCTGCGGGGTGGCCGTTATCCGCACCAGCGGGCCGGGCAGCGGGGGGGCCCTGCGCAGCCTCACCGGGAACCCCGAGCTGCCCCCCCCCCCGCGTCATGGCCCTGCGGCGCATCCGGGACCCCCACACCGCCGAGCTGCTGGACCGCGGCCCTCGTCGTCTGGTTCCCAGGTGGGGGCTGGGGGGTCCGTCCCCTCTGAGGGTCTCAGTGGGGGGGTGCCATGGAGGGCTCTGGGTGCCCGCTGGGGGTCGGGGTGTGCAGGGGGGAAGGGGCTGTTGGGTGCCCTGGGGGGCGGGGGGGGGGTCTGGGGCTCTGGTGTGGGTTTTGGGTGTCTACAGGGGGGTCTTAGTGCCCAGTGGGATCTCGAGCCCCTGGGAGGGACTGTTGGGTGCCCACTAGGGGGTCTGGGGGGGTCTCTGATGGTCCGGGTGCTGGTTTGGGGTCTGGCCAGCACCCCATCTGCCTGCGGTCTCTCTTGGCTGCTGCAGCCTCATGATCCCTCTGAGCACCAGCAGCTCCAGCGCTGCCCCACAGCGCCTACCCTCCCTCCTGCCCCCCCCCTCCCCCCCACAGCCCCGTGGGATTGAAGTCTCTCCCCGCTCCCTGCAGGACCCCGCAGCTTCACGGGGGAAGACTGCGCAGAGCTGCACGTGCACGGAGGGCCGGCGGTGGTGAGCGGGGTGCTGCGGGCGCTGGGTGAGCCCACCCCCCCCCTTCCCCCCACGGGTGTCCCCACACCTCCCACACCCCTCCCCCACCATCCCGCTCGGCTCTGACGGCCCCACGCAGGGCGTCTGTCCGGGCTGCGTCCCGCTGAGCCGGGTGAGTTCACGCGCCGTGCGTTCCACGGGGGGAAGCTGGACCTGACGGCGGCCGAAGGGCTGCGGGACCTCATCCACGCTGAGACCGAGGCACAGCGGCGGCAGGCATTGAGGCAGATGGACGGCGAGCTGGGGCGGCTGTACCAGCGGTGGGGAGAGACCCTCACCCAGGTTGTGGGGCTGGGGGGTGGGTCGGGGGCGTTGGGGACACGCGGGCTGTCTGTGCTGACCCCTGTGCCACGCCGCAGGCCCTCGCTCACATTGAAGCGTACATCGATTTCAGTGAAGATGATAACGTCGAGGAAGAGGTGTTGTCCCAAGGTAAGGTGGGGGGGGGGGGGGGGATGCTCTGAGGCCGTTGTCCCCACCCCCCGCTGCTGTTGGCCCCACAGTGGACTCGGCCGTGCGGGCGCTGGAGCGGGAGATCGCTGCCCACCTGCGGGACGGGCGCCAGGGGGAACTGCTGCGCGCCGGGGTCCGTGCCGTCATCGCCGGACCCCCCAACGTGGGCAAGAGCAGCCTGCTCAACCTGCTGTGTGAGTGGGGCACGGGGGGCTCCGAGCGGCCGCCCCCCACCTGAGGCGGAGCCACCTCCCCCCCATCCCCGCTTGCTGCAAGGGTGGGGGTCCCTGGCGTCGTCCCCCTGAGCCCCCTGTCCCCCCGTCCCCAGGCCAGCGTCCGGCTGCCATCGTGTCCCCAGTGGCGGGGACCACGCGGGACGTGGTGGAGGTGTCCCTGAATGTCAGTGGTTACCCCGTGGTGCTGAGCGACACAGCGGGGCTGCGCGATGCCACCGACCCCATCGAGCAGGAGGGAGTCAGCCGTGCACGGGAGCGGTGAGATGGGGGGGGTTGGGGCAGGGTGGGGTACTGCGGCGGGGCTGAGCGGGCGGTGATGCAGCAGGCCGTGTCCCCGTGGGCTGTGTCCCCGTGGGCTTTGTTCCCACGTGTCCCCGCAGCCTGCAGCACGCAGACCTGGTGCTGGCCGTGTTGGATGCCACCTCGGTGCCCTCAGATCCGGATGAGTTGGGGGCTGCCCTGCGCTCCCTGGTGCCCCCCGCCGCCCCCTGCGTCCTGGTGCTCAACAAGGCCGACCTGCTGGGGGGGTGCACGGGGGCTCTTGATGCTTGCACCCGCGGATCCCCGCTGCCCCCCACCACCCTGCTGTCCTGCAAGACGGGCGAAGGCACCGACCGCCTCCTGCAGCTGCTGGGGCAGCAGTTGGCACAGCTGTAAGCACCACAGATCCAGGGTGGGGGGCACAGCGTGGCACCTGCCCCACCCGTTCGTTGGGGGGGTGGATGCCACAGAGTGTTGTGCCCCCTCCCCCCCCCCCCCCCCTTCAAGGTGTGGAGACCCCCTGGCCGGCTCGCCCAGCCTCACGCAGAGCCGGCACAGTGCCCAGCTGCGGGGCTGCGTGGCCGCGTTGGCACAGTACAGGCAGCAGCACGACGTGGGGATGGCAGCGGAGCAGCTGCGCGTGGCACGGCGGCACCTGGGCCGCATCACCGGGCACGTGGGGGCCGAGGACATCCTGGATGTCATCTTCAGGGACTTCTGCATCGGCAAGTGATGGTGGGGGGGGTGGGTCCGTGGGGGTATTAAACCGTGGTGCCTTGGGTTGGTCTGCGTCCTTGCCCTGTGCCCGCAGCCCCCTGCTGGGGGTGGTGCTCTCTGTGCCCTCGGGGGGAGCGCATCCTGAACCCCAGGCGTGGGAAAACCCGCTGGGAAGGGCCGTGCTTCCTGGCCAGGAGGATACGTGTTGGCGATGGAAAATCCTCTGCTTCCCCCTTGGGCTTCCCCTCCCCAGCCCACAGCGTGGGGCCCATCGTGGTACCCCAAGGGTGGTGATGTGGGGGTCCCGGCCCAAGTTGGGGGTGGGTACACCCTAAGGGTGGGGGGAGGGGGGGACCCTGTGCCGCCCGTTGTTCTCCCACCCTCCGCTCCCACAGTGCTGCCTCACTTTGTGGGCTGGGCAGTGCTGCCATGCAGTGGGGCAGCCCCAGCAGGTGGCTTTGTGAGTGATGGGGGGGGGGGGGGGGGGGGGCGGGCGGGACACAGGGGGGCCTGGTGGGGGATGGGGACACTGCGATGGCCCGGGGAGCACTCGGTGTCAGCGCGTGGGGATGGTGGCACGCAGGCGGCGCGGGGACCGGGGCTGCAGCGTGCCGGGGGGGGGGGCAGGAAAAGCTCTTTAAACAGGAAAGCAAAGACTGTGCGGCCATAAATCACCACGTGGCCATAAATCACTGCACCTCAGCCCCTGCGTGCCAAAAGCGGGGGGCAAGTGGGGGGGGGCAGAGGGGACCGCAAGGCCTGGGGGTGGTTGGGAGGGGGGGGGGCGGGGTCTCTGCTTTGGCCGAGAGCTTTGTGCTCGCAGTGGGGAAAGCTCCGGGTTTGGCAGCGGGATGGGGGAAATTACAGCTGTCCCAAGGGGAGCCTTGACCCGTAACCCCCCCCCCCCCCTATGGTGCTGGGGGAGTCCCTTACATCCTTGGCTGCTGCTCGGCCCCTTCTGGGAACAGCCCCCCCCTCTTCCTGATCTGTTTCCTCGGCCTCACTGCCTCTGCAGTGGGACGGGATGTTCCTGCCCCCCCCCCAACCCCCACCCCCGTGGCCTTTTTCCCCCATCCCAGCTCCCCCGTCCAGCAGTGAGGCACACACGTGATGAGTTGTGTCAGTGCTCAGCACGGGCTGTATTCACAGCCACTGTCACGGCGGCTCCGGGTACACACACATGGGAACCGAGCGGGGAGAGGGGAAGGGCGGGGTATGGGGAACGGGTTTGGGGTGGGTGGAGGGAGGGGGAGGGGGCGGTCCGGACTCATTCCCCGCTTGCTCCTGGTTGGGGTTTTCCATCTGTGCTGTGGGAAGCGCCGCTCCGGGCTCGTCCTGCTGTCCTCCAGCCCCTCACCACGGCTCTCCCTGTGCTACCCACTGCGGGGAGGGCATGGTCAGCCCCATTCCTTCCCCCACCCATCCCCAGGGGTCTCCCGTGCCCCCAACCCCCCCCCCCCCCCCCACCTCACCTGGGGTTCCTCATCATGGCCGTGTACTGCTCCATCACGTTCTGCACCACCTTCTGGATCTCCTCCGTACTGATTTTGTCTGTTGGGACGAGAGCAGCGAGGTTAAAGGGGGGAGCGGGGGGCACTCGGTTGGGGCATCACCCACAGGTTACGGACTCACCGTGCTTCTGCAGCGCATCCACATAGGAGCTGGGGAGGGGGCCCGGCCGCACGCTGCCCACCACCTGCGGGGCTGTGTAGTAGGTGCCCACCTGCAGAGGGGAGAGGACCGCGTGTCCGTGCTGGCTCCTGCAGCGTGGGCTCAGCGCTGAGCGCTGCTGGCACCAGTGGGGCACAGGGACGGGGGGGTGGCACAGCACAGAGCTGAAGGCAGTGAGCACATCTTTAGAGATCCTGGGCTAAAACAAGTGTGTGCAAGGCTGTGCTTGTGCAAAAGTGCCTCCTGAGAACCACGGGTCTCCCCCGCCCCCGGCTGCCCCCCACCTTGGAGCTCATGCAGAGGCTGAGCTGCTCGCTGAAGTAGTTGGCCTGCGCGGCGGCTTTGCTCTTCTCTCCCAGCTCCTTGCTGAGCCGCTCCTTCTCTGCCAGCAGCTTCTTCTGCTCCTCCTGGCTGCCCTGCAGCTGCAGCCGCGCGTCCTGCAGCCTCCTGCCCAGCTCCTGCTTCTCGTGGGAGCAGTTGAGGTGGCACTGCTGCAGCGTCATGTCGCAGACGCTCTTCCCCACGTAGTCGCTCTCCCGCCTCTGCTGCTGGTTGAAGAGCTCCTCGATGCGCTGCATCAGCAGCCGCAGCTTCTCCTCCACCTGGCTGCAGCCGAAGTTCATGTTGCTGATGCTGATGGTGCGCAGGGTGTAGAGCACGTTTTTGCGCACCGTGTCGTATTCGCCCTTCAGCTGCTCCAGCTGCGCACTGGTGGTGCTGGAGAGCACCCTGTTGGCTTTCAGGTCCTGCTGGCAGCGCTCCTGCTCCTGCCTGGCTTTGCCCAGCTCCGATTCGGCCGTGGTGCAGCTCTGCCCCAGCTCCTTCCTCTGCTGCTTCGCCGTGTCCAGCTGCCGCTGCAGCTCCGCCTTCTCTGCTGCAGGGGGGCAGAGGTGTTGGGGCGCGATGTGGGACCCCCACACTCCCCCGACATCACCCTGATCCCACGTGGCACTGCCCCGTTTGGGGGTACGCGTTGTGTGGGCTCCAGATGGGTCCCTGAGGAATACTGGGGTTCCCCATGCACACACTGGGGGAGTGGTGGGGGTCTGTGAATCCCTGGAGGGTTGGGACGGGATGCCAAAAGTTGCCCCCCACCCTCCCACCCTCACCCCTTACCGGTGCAGCTGGAGTTGATGACGTTGATGGCCATGTAGCACTTCTCCAGGTTGGTGTTTTGGAAGTAGATGGCCCTGTTGATGTCCTCCAGCTGGGGGCAAAGGGAGGGGTGGGGGCAGGAAGGAAACAATCAGTGTTGCCCCCACTGCCATCGCCTCGCAACAGCGCCAGGAACTGAAGAGGTGGGGACCCCCAGGGGTGGGTGCATCCAGGGACTGGAGGGCCCCCCCCCACACACACCCCTCACCCATCTCTGGTGTCCCAGGCAGAGCATCCTCACCCCACACTCCTCACCCATCCCCTTGGGATCCGGGCCAGGGGTTCCCCCAATCTCTCACCCTGGGGGTGCCGCTGGGGGCCTGGCTGCTGTTGCACTTGTCCAGCTGCCCTTGCACCTTCTGCAGCTGCCCCTGCAGCCCCTGGTTGGCCTTCAGCGTGGTGTTGAGGGCGCGTGTCAGGTTGGTGTTGCGGCCGCTCAGCATGACGAGTTTGTGGAAGTGCTCCTGCAGTTGCCCATCCAGCAGCTGGACGTGCTTGTCGGTGCCAGCGTGCGCGTTGCCGTACACCATGAAGAGCACCAGCCCCAGGATGATGAGGAACTGGATGAGGGAGGTGAAGAGGAAGACGTAGCGCATGTAGAAGGCGCAGTCCCTCTTGGGCATCGCCTGCTTGCTCTCCAGACCGAACTTGGCCATGCCGTAGCCGCTCTTCTCCATGCTGCCCCACGCTCTGCTCGCAGCACCCCCGGGCTGTCCCTTCTTACGGGGCCGCGCCGGGGTGGAGCCTGCTCCCCAGCCGTGTTTATATTGCTCTATTTAATATTTCCTTTCGCTGGGCTCCTTCCTGCCTCTCCGGATGCCTCCGGGTTATCACGGTGCAGCTTCTGTTTGCTGCATGGCCATTGTTCCTCGTTGCTATAGGGGCACAGCGCAGCCGTTCCCCCCCCCCCCCCCACCCCAATCCCGGTGCTGATGAGGATCGCATCTCTCCTGGGATCTCCTCCCAGCACTGCTTGGCACGCGAGGGAACGATGTGAGCACAGCTCCGGAGAGCAGTGGGGGCAATGGGCATCGTGGGTGCATCCAGGGGGGGTGATGGATGCAGAACCCCCACCCAGGGCTCATGTCACTGCCAGCACCTGGAGCGCGTGGCGGGGGCACCCATGGGTGCTGCCACCCCACAGTGCTCCCATCCTTGGCCCCCTTCTAAGGATATCTCTGGGGGGGGGAACACAACGGATCCCTCCAAGTAGGGGCAGCGTGGGGGGGCTGAGCAGGGCTGGGTGCCCCATGGTCCCCACAGAGAGGACTCGAATCCCCCACCCGCACCCCTCCTCCCCCCTCCCCATCACCAGGGCTACCCCGTGCACATTGCCATCCCGGATCTCCCCGAATCTCTCTCATATTTCTGACAAATCTTTGATTCTGGACATCGATGTGAGTACACATTCCCTCTTCTGAGTGACAGCACTGAGCTCTTGGGGGGGACCTATCCCCCCCCCATCCATGCCGCCCTTCTCCAGCAGCACCGCAGCATTCCCGGCCCGGGGAGGGGGAAGGAGGGGGGGTCAGGGGCTGCGAGGTGCCAGCGCTGACCCCTCTGCTTCCTGCCCTCTCGCTCCCTGGAGCCCGGCAGTGTCTGCGGCGCTGAGGACGGTGTCGGTCCCCCATCCATTCTCAGCTACCGCATTTCCTTCCTGAGCTGCAAATAACAGTGAGTCACCCCCCCCCTCCCCCCGGCCCCACTCTGGGGGCACTGTCTGGGTTTCAGTGGACCCCGGCCCCGCTGCTGACCCCGGTGCCCGGCGCGTCCCCGACGGCAGCAGTCACCCATGGGATGCACCGTGTGGTCACATGCAGTCCCCAGCAGCACTCCACATCTGTTGGGGTGTTCGGGCATCCCCGTGGGACCCCCCCACCGGCTCGGCCCCCTCCCACGCGCACTCTCTGTCTCTTTGTCCCATTTTCCAGCCGGCGTCCTGGCTATAATTAATCCTTCCTGTGCCAAGGGCTGGGGCTGCCTCGAGGTCGGGCCACAGGGATGAATCCTGCCCATCCCACCTCAGCACTGAGTGGGGGGCACGGCTGGATTTGGGGCTGTGAGCACCTCCCGCAGCCCCTCGGTGCCCCCCACACCGTGGGGGTGGTGGGGGCGATCCCCCTGGTGGGGCAGAGGGGCCGGATGCCTGCGCTCGCCCTGCCCTCTGCACAGGATATCGCTGTGGCAGGGGCAGGAAAATCGGCAGCAACTTTCCTGGTAACTGTCTTCCGAGTAGATCAAAGGAACGGGGAAATATTGGGAATCAGCGTTCCCCCCCACCCTCGGGTCCTCCTCCCACCCCATGGCTCAGCCCCACAGAGCCCAGCGCCGGGCACAGTGCTGATTCACCGCTCTGTGCCCCCTAAGTGCCGAGCTGACGGAATGACGGGGGCACAGCGAGTAGCTCAGGGCTGAGCAGGGGCTGTTTAATCAGAGGGTGAACAGAATTAATGAGGAGTGAGCAGCTCTGGCCCTCCTCAGGACAAGGACCGGTTGCCATCATTCACCCACAGCAAGCAGGCAGCACCCACAGCTGTTGAGTGGGGGGGGGGGGGGGGTGACACGAGGGGGTGGGTCATGGGTGCCACACTGGCCCTGTTCTGCCGAGTGCAGAGAGGATGAGCTGCTGCTGGTCCCAGTTCTGGTGGGACTGGGAGCAATGGGCAGCTCCAGTTCCCACTGCCGTGGTGGGGGTGTGTGCTGTCCTGCGTGGGGTGCCCCCAGGGGCCGGGCAGGAGGACGCTGTGGGGCTTCAGCTCTTCCTGCAAAAAGGAGGAGACACAGTGACAAAAGATCACGGGTGGCAAACGTGGAGCCATGCAGTGCCAGAGGAGCCCCCCCACCCCCAACCCGGGGTGCCCACCCCCAAAGGAGCAGTGCTGGCAGGAAGCACAGCACCCACGCGGTGTACCGGGATGGGGGGCACCTGCGCCGCGCCGTGCGGGACCCCGACCGCCGCTGCAACGCATCCAACTCAGCTGCACGACCCCTCCTGCGGGCAGAGCACATCGGGGTCAGGGTCACGGCTGGGGTTGAGTCAGGGATGGAGAGTAGTCGGGGGCCGGGACCCTCACAGCGCGGCCTCGAGCTCCCGCTGCCGCTCCTCGCACCGCTCCCCGCGTGCCCGCAGAGCTCTGCGCTGCTCCGCCGCCTCCTCCAACCTCTGCTGCAGCCCCAGCGCCCGCTCCGTGCCCCGTGCCAGCTCCTCTGCGGGGTGAAGGGACACCCAGAGGTGAGTGTGGGGCTGGAGGGTGGTCCGGGTGGGTTTGGGGTCGGACGGACGCACCTTGCAGTGCTGTGTTCCTGCGGGACAGCTCAGCCCGCTCGCGTTGCAGCCCCCGCACCTCATCCCGCAGCGCTGTGATGTTGGCTCCCAGCATGGCCTGGGGACAAGGGACACCGTGGCACAGCCCCCACAGCTCACTGCCGTCCCCAGAGCTGCCCCTGTACTCCCGTTGTCACACTGGGAAGGTTTCTCCAAGAGTTTGGGGAGCGGATTTGGGGGGAAAATCCCACAGGGAAGAGTCAGATGGAACCTGACCTTGGTGAGAATGCACAGGGAGAGCTGGGGGGGGGGGGGGGGGTGGGTTAGGGAGTGGGGGGTCCACAGCCCACCGGGGCACTGCAGAGCACCTGCACAGCCACGTGCCCCTCGAGGGGCCGGGTGCTCCCTCTGGACACCAGCACATCCCGCTGTGACCAGCCCCAGCCAGCGCCAGCCCCAAATGCCGGAGCGTTTCCAGCCCCTCCGGGCCATTGTCCGTCCGGATGGGGGGGGAGAGGTGGGCCCCTCTTCCTCCGGCCGCAGTGCAGGGCCGGGCCCTTTCCCAGCCGCTAAAAATACCCCCGTGGAAAGGAGAGGAGCTCTGCACGGGGCTGCAGCCTCCACCGCTGCTTCGGGATGCCGTAATTATATGTGTGTGGAGCTGCTCAGTTTGGGCACTGCTAAGAATAACCACGCCGAGCCTGGCACAGGGAACCAGACAGCAGCTTTCCATACCCCACCGGGGGCCGGGGCTTCCCAGCAGCCAACCCTCCCCAGAGACAGAGCACCCTCGGCGATTCCCAGCATCACTCTCCCCATCCATCCAACCCCACAGCAGAGAGCAGACACCCCACAGCACCCACCTCCTGCTGCCGGCAGAACTGCAGCCTGGAGCTGAGCTTCTCTCCATCCTCACGCACTCTGCCCAGCTCCCGGCGCAGCTCACCCTCCTCCTTCTCTCTCTCGTGGGTCACACTCCTCAGCCTCTCCCTCTCCCGTTCCAGCTGTGCCACGCACATCTCCAACGCACGGCTCTCGTTGGCCGCCCGTTCCCCGCAGCCCCGCAGCTTCTCCAGCGCCTCGGAACGCCACAGCAGCACCGCCACGGCCACCGTCACCGCGGCCACCAGCAGCACCAGCAGCGTGCACAGCCCCATGGCCTTCAGCGTGGCCCTGGGCACCGCGGGATCCATGCTGGGAGAAGGCACGGCGTGCCCGGCTGCTCCAGGTGGTGGTTTCTCTCCTCTTACAGCTCTCAGCGGTGTGGTTTGTGCTGTGTGTGGGAGGATGCTCGGCCCCTGGCAGCCGGGCTGTGCCATCCGCCGCCCCAACCCGAGCAGCACAACGCTTTGGGTTTCCAGCGAGGTTTTATTGGAGATGGGTTTGGACCCATCTGACCGTGTGGCACTGCCCCAGCCCCATCTCGCCCCACCGTGTCCCCACATGGATGGGGCCGGCCAGGCCCACATCACTGTGCTCAGAGCAGACACTTGGCAGTGAGCAGTGCCAGGAGGAGGCTCAGGGGCACGGCCACGCCGGTGAGCACCGCTGCGCTCCCGCTGGAGATGCTGTTCTGTATTTCCCAGATCCGGTCCGACAGCCTACGGACCTGCTGCTTGACCTCCTCCTGGAAGCTGCTCCTGGGGTGGGGGGGACAGCGGGGGTTGGTGACAGAGCACAGGGATGAGGTGTCGGTGGGGGGAGCGCAGCTCTCACCTGTCCCTCCGTATCTCCTCCAATTGCTCCTTCTGCTGTGCCACCTTCTCCTGGAGCGCCCTGTTCTCCTCTGTGGGAGATAATGGGGTCAGAGTGGCCCAGGGGATGGGGAGTGCGGTACTGAGGGGGGGGGGTCAGGGGTCCTAGCGCTCACCTTGCAGCTGATTGACCACGGCCTCCTGCTTCCCCCTGTGCTGCTGCAGCTGGGAAAGCTGCTGCCTCAGCTCCTGGACGAACCTCTGCACCGTATCCTGAGCACAGGGACACGGCTCAGCAAACCCCCCCCTGCTCCCAGGGGTCCCGGCTCCCCCACCCCCCACTCACCAGTTGACTCCTGCAGCTGTCCCACTGCTTGTGCATCTCAGCGAGGGACCTGTTGGTGGCCCCGACCAGCACAGCGAGGGACTCGTTGGTGGCAGCCAACTCCTGCCCCAACGCACCCACCTGCACCCACAGCCTCTGCTGCACCCCCTGAAGCCGTGTCAGCTCCTCCAAGCCGGGCCCCGGCCCCGGCTCTGCCCTCGGCCGTGGCTCGGTGGTCTGCAGACACAGCGAGGATGGCAGCACTGTAGCCAGCAAGAGCACGACCACCACCGCGAGCACCAGCCCGTAGACCCTCCAGGCTCTCCTGCGTTTGGGGTGGCAGAGCGCGCTGCAGTCCCGCTGCATCGCTCACCGCGCCGGGATGGGGACGGTCCCCTCCCGGACAAACCGCGGGATGAACCCTAATTCCGTTAGTTTCGTTTCTCCGATAACGGGACTTTCGCAGGAAATCATGTGATTGGTTCAAGGGCAGCAGCAGGAGGGGCCTGGGGGGGGGGGGGGGGGAGGGGGCAGGCAGTGTCCTTTCTAGGGACAGTGGGACACGTGGGGGACACTGGGGCATCCCGAGGGGCTGAACTGTATCCAGGGACCCTGTAAGGTGGGGCGGGAGGGGGGCTGTCCCATCCCTGTGTCTTTGGGGTGAACGTTTGTGGGGGGGGGGGAAGCAAAGCTGGGGGCTGCAGGGAGTCCCTGAGAGTGGTGCATTCGCTGGGGGAGGGGACAGAGGGGAATGGAGAAATCGGACGTGCGATGCTTGGGGTTTGGGAGAGGTGTGTGGGGGTGGGGTGTGCGAGAACGCGGTAAGGGGTACGTGGGCTGTGGGGTAGCCGGGTAATCAGGGCACGGGGTACTTTGGATATGGGGTAATTGGGGTGTCGGGTGCTCGGGGTGCAGGGTACATCAGACTCGGAGAAATCTGGGTGTGAGTTATGAAGGATATAGGGAACTTAGGTTGGGTGGGCAGGGGGTCTTGGAGGCCGGGCAGGGGGTCGTGGAGGTCAGATATGGGTGTAATGTAATAGAAAGCACAGCAACAACAGCAGAGTAGCAAAGTCCCAGGCTGCACCAAGAGAGGACATGCCCAAATGCAACAGCCACAGAAACAAAGGAAAGCATCTGCTTACCTTCAGAAGGCCTCAGGTACACAGGAGCCCCCAGCAAGATCCTCTCACCCCCACTGCCAGCCCTTAAATGAGGGCTGGGAAGGGATGGATCCTGGCTCCACCCATCCCAACGCATCGAACTGAATGCACCTGAGCTCCCCTGGGCTGGCCCTGCCTTCCCACCGTGTGCTGCATCACTGCTTCGGGCCGTGCTGCAGTGGGATTTTGGATGTGGGATGAGGGGTTCTGGATGCAGGATGGGAGATGTGCCACGTGGGGTGTAGACAGGCCACGCGTGGCTACGGGACGCCTGGATGTGGGGTGTGGGATCCTGGATATGGGAGAAGGGACATGGTTCAGTGGCTGTGGTGGGGATGGGTCAACAGCTGGACTCGAGCTGGAATGATTCTGTGGTTCCACATGGGGTGGTGGCTATAGTTTGGGGCCACGAGACCCCTCACAGAACCCTGCATCCCCACAGATGCTCGGCCCCCAGCCTCCCCTCTCCTGAGAACCCCCTCTGGTCCATAAAAACACAAAATCGAAAAGCAAAGCGTGGCGCTGAAATGCAAACCACACCACTGTGTACCAAACTCTGAGTTCTGAGACAGATTTCTGCCATCTGGAGGAGCGAAGGGCTCTGGCAGACCCGTGTGTGCTGTCGGCACAAGGGCCCTCGGCGCGATGCTGTTGTTATTTATGGGATCCTGAGGGTGAGCGAAGGCCAAAGGTTTCCAAAATAGCCCAGGAATGGGGATGGATGTGGATGGATGTGTTTTCCAGCAGCAGCACATGGGAGAGTGGAGATGGGAGATGGGGGTGGAACGCCCCACACCGGTCTGAAATAGCGACTGCGGGTGGAATGTGGCCCCAGAGGGCAATTCTGGGAACGGGGACGTGGTTGGGATCGGGATCAATCCTGAAATTGGTTCTCACCCCATGAGTTTTGGGTCACGATCCCCACTGCTTTGCCCTCAGACCTTGGCTCTTATTCGCGGACGGGGGGGGGGGGGGGGGGGGCACAGAGGGCTGTGGCCATGCCCCCTCTTTTTGGGACGGGGCACGGGGACCCCTCTCCCCGCTGCTCACCGCGTGTTTTCCTCCTGCTCCGGCAGCGCCGCGTCTCTTGGCCAGACGGACAGGAATTCTGCAGCAGGAGCTGCCACGGGTGGGGACGGAGCTGGCACCTCCCACGTCCCAGATGACACCCCCCCCCGGGATGCTGCACCGTGGGGCAGGAGAGTGTGCCCCCCCCCTCCCCCCCCCCCCCCAATCAGGGTGCGACCCCCATAAGGTCAGAACGTGGCACAAGGAGAGGAGCTGCTGGGACACGTGGAACACATTTGGGGCTGCAGAGAGCTCAGGGTGGGGGAGGGGAGGGGGATGCACGGGGCTGTGCCCCCCCCCGGGAGCGGCGAGGGGCCGAGCGCAGCGTGCAGTGTCTGCTGTTCCTTGCTGCTTTCATCCCTTGCCTGCTCGTGTTCCCTCGCAGCCTGGAACGTGGCTTTCTCTCCTATTTCGGGCTGGCGTTTTGGCCGCCGCCTTTTGTTATTTCAGTTTAGGCGCTCTCATTATATTTTCCATTATTTGAAAAGAAAGGGAAACAAAAAAAAAACAAAAAAAAAAAAAAAGAACCCACCCAAGCCAGAAGCGAGCGAGCTGCTTCCCAAGGCACATTCCAGCCCACGGCTCTGCTGCCAGCACCGCGACGTGCCCGTGGGCACCCATGGGTGCTGCCCCCATCGGGGGGGAGGGGGTGAGCGGCACCAGTGTCCCCCAGACAGGAGCAGTGCTGTGCCCCACCGTCCCCATCCTCTCCAAAACAGGGCACTTTTGACTCCCAAGCTGTTGCACTGAAGAAAAGCCGCCCCCCCCCCCCCCCCCCGCCCCCAAGGCCCCCCATCCCTCTCCATCAGTGAGTGCCCCCCACCCCCTCAGACACAGAACGGCCCCAGGGGGGCAGCGGTGGTCCTCAGCCGCACCGCAGTGACGCGTTCCGCATCGGGAGGGGCTATTTTGGTGCCCTGGGGCGGGCGGAGGATGCGGTGCGGCTGCAGCCGGGATGGTGGGGGCACGGGGTGGGGGTCCCGGGAGGGTTTGGTCGCAGCCCCCAGCCCGGCCCTGACCCCGGGCGGGATTCCAGCCCTCGGGAATGAGGGGTTGGGCCGCACACCCAGCACGGACCTCCCGCGCTCGTCCCTCCATGACGTTGTTGGGGGGGGGGGGGGAGGAAGCCCCTCGCATCCCCTCGCAGCCCTCTCCCGGTCCCCAGCGCCGGGAGGAGCCGGGGAGCAGCGCAGGTGGCAGAGGAGCATTCGGGAGCCCCCTCCCTCCCTCCCCCCCCTCCAGCCCCCTCTCGCAGGAGGACGTGTCCCCGAAGCCCTCAGGGAAGGCTCGGATCTGCTCATGGAATTGCCACGAGCCGTCCCAACACTTATGTATTTATTTATCTATTTTTGCCCGCCTTCCTTTTGCCATTTTTCATCCCGTTTCGCAGCGGGAGCGGTTTCCCTCTGCCCCCCCCCCCCCCCCCCCCCCCCCCGGACAGAGCCGAGCAGACAGGCGGAAAGCAGTCCCATCCGCCGCCACTTCGCACCCCCATCCCACGATGTCCCCTCGCTGCGGGGGACGTGGAGCTGAGCGCTGAGCCCCCCCCTCCCCCCCAAAACCCGGGGTGGGCAGTGAAGGGAATGGGGGGGTTCAGATCTCCGCGTTTCGGGGCCACGCGGGGACGGAGCAGCATCCCGAGCCCGACGTGTCCGCGGCATTTCCCCTCCAGGCGGAGCGGCGGGGCCGGGTTTTGGCTGCCGAAACGCCCAAGGGGTGGTTTTGGCACAGCCCCCCCGCCCCGTCCCCCCGGGTGCCCCGTCCCCTTTGATCTCGCCAGCGGTAGCATCCAGCGGCAGGAGGAAAAAATGCCTCTCAGAGTCCAAAGCGTGTTTTAAAAGGGAAACATTGTCCCGCGAGCAGGAGGGGATGTTTTGGCCCCGAGGACGGAGCTGTTCCATTACAGCATCCCCCGGGCGGGGCGGGGGAGCGGGGCTGCTGCCTGCCAAGGGGTCCACGTGCTGGGGGACACCCGCACGATCCGCTCCCCCCATCCCCCCCCCGGCGTCCCGCACGCCCGCTGACCCCGTGCCAGCGGTGCTCCGGCACATCGGGGCCAGGAGCGCTGGGGATGGGGCCGCCACGTCCCCCGGTTGTGGGGCTGATCGGGCCCCCCCATCCCCCCCCCCCCCCCCCCCCCCCCCCTCACTCTGCGCTGCCGCCAACAGCCAGCAGCCGACCCAAGGCAAACAGCTGCCGCTGGGACGATGCTGTGATGCGGGGCGAGGGAAGCCACGGGGCCACCCCTCCGCCGGGGCAGCGATGGGATGGGACCCCCGTCCCACCCTGGGCGCGATTTGGGGGTGCAGGGGGTGTCCAAGCTCTCTGTGCCTCAGCTCCGGGCACCCCAAGGAATCCCAGCAGCCACACGGGTGTAAAGACAACCGTATATTTTGTAATAAATAATGTACAATCCTTCAGTCCTACCCTCGCCCCCTCGCGTTGCCCAACCCTTCCTGTGGACGGGGTGGGGGGGTTGGAAGAAGTGAGTTTGGTTTCTCTTGGGAAAATGAGATCTGGGGCGAAGCACATGCCCCGGGGTGGGGGGTCTGGGCTGAGGGCTGAGTGGGGGAAAGGCTGTGGGGCTGAGCCCGGTGCCCCCAGCACTCTGTCCCCACACCTGAGCAGAGAAAAGGGCTTTCACCCCAAACCTTTGGTGTTTTGGTTTTCTTTTTTCCTCCCAAAGAAACCCTCCCCCACCCCAGTGGCCTCAGCACCCAGCCAGCACTGGGGCTGCCCTCGGCCCCCGCGATGGCACACGGGACCCCGTCCCCATCGATCCCTTTCCCCTCTTTGCTTTCACCCCCGCGGGTTTTCTCTTTATTTTTAAATAACCCCCAAAAGGGCCACACCCTGCGGCCGGGGGGAGCACCACGAGCTGCCCCACACAGAGCTGGGGGCAAGGGCAGGGGACAGCACAGGGGGTCGGGGGGGGGCATCTCCCTGCCTTCCCCTTAGGAAGACGTCCCTGGGCAGGGGGGACCATCCCCACGGGACGCATCCCCTCACCTCTCAGCGTCCCCCCCCATCCCACCCCCGTCGGTCGTTATAAATGAGCGCAGGTATAAGCGAGGGGAAGGAACGGGCTGCGGCGCTCACTGCTGCGCCCGGACACGGCCCATCCTCCGCCGGCTGCCAGGGGTCCGCGGGGTGGGCACGGGGCTCAGGGCGCGTGCTCCGGAGGCGAAGTCCAGCACGTCGGGGGGGGCCCGGCGCAGCTCCCCGGCACCCATCTCGCGCCGGATCTCATCCAGCGCTTCGGCCGGCGACGTCAGCAGGCGCTGGAAGAAGCTCTCGCGCCCCGCCGGCCGCTCCTGGCAGGTGAAGGTGATGGCCGTGCCCGCGTCCGACTTCATCTCCCTCGAGAACCCATCCGACGTGCCGTCAAAGCAGCGGCCGATGGCGATCTCCTTGGCCAGGCGCGGGTTCTGGTCCGTCACTGTGTAGATGCCGTAGTTGTGCCCCAGCGGATCAACCGGCGCCAGCATGGAGAAGGCGGCCGTGTTGTTGCCGTCGGCCACCGGCGGGTGCCGCTCCAGGTAGTCCCGCAGGAGCCCATTGACGGCCGTGCGGCGGCAGCTGCCCTGCGGGATGATGGACACCAGGGTGCGGTCCACCAGGCTCTGGTCGTAGAGCATCCCGCTGCACTTGAACTCGACGCAGGCGCCCGAGCTGCCCTCCCTCGTGGCGTCCCGCACGCTGCGGGCATCGCGCAGCCCGTAGAGCTGTCCCCGTGTGCGTGGATGGCTGCCGCCCTCGTTGCGCGACCGCACCATGTACTCCTGTGGCCCTTCGATGCGCACTTTGATGAAGCAGGCGCGGAACTCCTGCGGGTTGGGCCACCACGCCAGGTAGTCACCGGTCCACGAGGTGAGGTCGCTCTCCTTGAAGGGCACCACGTTGTACTCATACTTGTCCACCTCCACGCGGTAGAAGCGGAAGTGGTTGGCGCTGACCGGCGCGTCCTCGCACTCCCTGAGGTTGCGGTAGGGGTAGATGGGCCCGTTGGTCTCATCGATGTTGTTGGGGTCGGGCTTGGCCACGTTGACCTGGAAGGCCGTCTTCTTGATGTCGGGGTCATCGTGGTCCAGCCGGCGGTAGCCCAACTTGTTCAGGTAGGGCTGGGACACCCCAACGGCGTTGGGGTTGAGCTTGGGGCTGGAGGGCACGGCCTCGAGCTCCTCGCCGCCCAGCGTGGCCGTGATGTACGCCGTGTAGGCGTCGGGGCGGCCGGCGTCGCAGAAGGCGGGCAGGCAGGCACCGTTGGGTCCGGTGACCACGCTGTCGAAGCGGCCCCATGCCCGCGGGTTGGCGGGGAAGCCAGGCTTGGGCTCCAGGTTGATGAGGCTGATGACCACCCCCTCCAGCTGCTCGTAGGGGTTGAACTTCTCATTGCTGTAGGCCCTGACCTTGACGAAGCAACGGCGATCCTCCGGCACGTCCAGGTTGAAGAGCCGCCTCTCGCGGATCTCCATGTTCCCCACGAGGAAGGTCCGCTCCTCCCTCCTCCCGCGCCGCTCCTTGGTCGGGCGGAGGACACCCTCCTCCTCCCACAACCCAGTCTCGGGGTTCAGGGACCACAGCTTCATCTTCCTCAGGTGCTCCGCCATCCAGACCTGCCCCGCGTCCATCCTCACCTCCACTGGCCCCGTCTGCAATGCCGCGCCCGAGTCCCCGTCCCTGAAGTCCACGGCGAACATGCCGTAGGTGCGCAGGGGCACGATCTCCCCATCAGCGTTGGCGAAGCTGAGGTCGCTGGAGGCGGCGCGCGCCGTGTCCATGTCCCTGGGGTCCAGGAAGGTGACGCTGGCTTTGACGGTGCCCCTGAAGACCTCCCCAGAGGGGCGGAGGAAGGCTCCGGCGGGGATGACGAGCTCTGCCATGGGCTCCTGGCCGCTCGCCTCGCCCAGCGGGATGGCATTGTTCTGCCCGGCGTCCAGCTCCACCGCCTCCTTCTTCCTCATCATCTTCACCTCCTGGTAGACCGCCCCACCGCGCCTGTCAAAGGGCAGCACCTTGACGGCATCCACCAGGCGCTGCTGCCGGTCCACGAAGCGTGCCACCAGGCGCTGCGTGTCGGGCGGCACCTCGATGGTGAAGGAGCCCTGGAAGCCGGTGAAGCCGATCTTCTTCCTCCCCAGGAAGATCTGCCCGAAGCGCAACGGCTCCCCAGTGTCAGCTGCCGTCACACGTCCCTGCACCAGGACGCGGGGCTGTGCGCAGGGCCCGCAGCCACACTTGGCCACCACCTTGATGGGAAGGACGGATCCGCCGCACCGGATCTCCCGCATCTCCATGCGCCGCACCCCACAGCAGCGCCGTGCGCCCGCCCCACACCGCTGCCCATCGGCCAGGCTGCCGGCACATGGGGCGGGTGGGCAGTGCCCCACATCGTAATAGCGGGACCCGCCGGCGTCCTGGTGGCACTCAGCGGGCAGCTCGACCAGGCTGGGCTCCGGCATTGCTTTGCAGCTCTGCTGGCCCCGGGCTGGGGGAGAGAGCAGAGAGAGGATTCAGAGGACCCCCATCCCGCGGAGATCCCGTGCTCCCAGCGCCGTGCCCTCACCCCACGTGGACCCCGTGCCCGCTCACCCAGCACGCTGAGCTGCGCTGGTGCAGATCGGATGGCCCCGGCCTCGGAGCTGGCCTTGCAGTGGTACGTGCCCGCCTGCTCCGGTGCCAGCGCCCGCAGCACCAGGCGGCTGCTGTAGTGGTGTGCTGTCCTGTCCAGCAGCGTCCCGTTGTGGTACCTGCAGGGACGGGATGCAGTGCGTGGGGATGCAGCGGGTGCCCCCCGTCCCCTCTGCCCGCACCCACTCACCAGTAGTACTTCTTGGGCACGGGTGTCCCCGAGGCTTTGCAGCAGAAGGTCACCTCCTGCCCGGCCACCCGCACCTTCGGCGTGGGGTGCAGCACCATGTAGGGCTTCTCTGCAGGGAAGGAGCGGAGCGTGCAGCCGTGAAGCCCCCCCAATGCCCCCCGCATCCCTCCATGACCCACTCGTGGGGCTCAGGAACCCACGGCACGCAGCGCTCACCCAACTTCTGCAGCTCCACATGTGCCACCAACACGCCGGAGCCGTTGGACACCACCGGCGCCACACCCGGGACAAAGCCATCGCGGTGGGCGCTGACGTTGGCACTGACGCTCACGCACAGCCCGGCCACACGGAACGCCCCACGCGTGTCACTGTGCGCCAGCAGCACCGGCGGGCGTCCCTCCAGGTAGATCCGGGCTCCGGGCAGCGCTGCGCCGGAGGCGGAGACGACAGTGCCCCGCAGCGTGTGCTCGGGGCAGGCTGCGGGACGGCACCGCGCTGAGACCTCGCGGCCACCGCCAGCCGCGGGGCCACGCGGGGATGGGGACAGGGGTCAGCGTCCCCGTGTCCCCGGGGTGGGGTACCTGGGCAGGGCGTGGGGGGACACTGCTGCACCTCGGAGGGGTGTCCGGCGCACAGCAGTTTCCGCGCGTTCTGGCAGCTCCGCCGGCGGACACGCGTCCCGGTGCTGCCGCAGCTGCGGGAACAGGGACCCCACGAGCCCCACTCTGTCCACGTCGGCTCTGCAGGGACGCGGCGGAGCGTCGGGCTCCAGCACTGCCCACCCGCAGCACGCGGGATGGGAGAGACGCGGGCACGACGGGGACCCCGCCCCACGAGGCCCCGTGGGGATGCCGTCCCCCATCCAGCCCCCAGCTCGGCCCCCCCAGCCCCTGCCAAGCTATTTTTACAAGCGCGGCCTCTGTGATTGCCATTAAGTCGACGATGTACGGGAGGGGGCACGGCGCCCGGGGCGTGACGCGTGGGCGAGGCCCCGCAGGACGATCCGTGACCCCGCGTGGGGCTCGGAGCCGGCGGTGGGGTGGGGGGGGGAGGATGGTGGGGAAGGGGGGGGAGGTGTGCGGCAGAGCGCAGAACCTTCACCATCAGAGCCAGAACGGGAGACCGCAGCCCAACGCCGACATTCCTGCGGCCGGGGAAGGGCCGCCGTTTGGCTCCGCCGCCGTCTCCTCCGTCTCTTTAGGAACGGGGCGGGAGGCGGCAGGTGGAGCCGTGGGAGCGGGGTCGTGGGGGGATGGTGGGTCCGTACCTGGGCAGGGCCCGGTGCTGCACGGCCGCCGCTCCACCGCTTTGCCCCGGCACTTGAGCTCCTTCAGCGCGGTCACCTCCTGCGCGTTAACGCAGCGGCGCCGACGGCTCTGAGTCCCGCTGCTCCCGCAGGCGCTCCGCGAGCAGGGGCTCCAGGAGGACCAGTGCGACCAGTAGATGTGCTCTGGGGGAGGGGCAGACGGGGTGAGCGGGTGGGGGAGGCACACGGGGACCCACCGCCCCGGGATCAACGCCAGCCGTGCGGGGATGGTGGGCTCCGGGTCCCCCCCGAGGTGCCGTCGGGGCCGGGGTCGGCACTCACCCAGCGGGCAGAGGAAGCGGATGTGGTAGTTGGAGCAGGTCTTGCCCTGCGGCTGCTCCTTATTGACGCACCGAAAGCCCTTCTTGGGGCTGAAGTGCACCACCTCTCCCACGTCCTGGGGCAGCTCCCACTCGGTGGTGCGCGCCTGGATGGCCACCGGCCGCGCGCAGACGCGCCCGCGGTAATAGAAGCGGATGGCATCCAGGCTCTCGTAGTCGCCGTCCCCCCCGGGGTGGTCGATGTTGAACCACGACGTCCATTCAGCCCCTCCGCCTGCATGGAGCCCCCCATGAGTGCGCAGCCCCCGCCCCCTGAGCGCGCCGATGCGGCTCCGGGTGCCGCCGGGGATGGGGAGGGGACAGGGACATCCCAGGGACAGATGGGGGCTGCAAGGACGAGAGGACACCAGCAGCGGGTGCTGTGACATGGGAAGCTTGGGGGAGGCCACCGCTTTCCTACTGCAAGGGGAGCAGTGCCACGGAAGAGTGTGATGTCCCCAGGGGGAGCGGGGTGGCAGTGGGGGACACTGCGCTGCACAGCTCCTTGGGATGCTGCAAGTGGAAGTGTCCCCGCAGCGCCCGGGCTGTGGGTCCCCCGTGACACCGTGTCCCCGATGGCACAGCGTGCCCCAACGCTTTGGTGTCCCCTGGATCCCCTCGGTGCGGTGTCCCACGGGGGCTCAGGATCTGCTCCGTGGTTCTGGGGTCCTACCTGCTGTGTCCAGGTCGAGCTCCTCTGGGCTGGGGGCTGCTTTCCAGGGCTTCCCAGGCACATCGCTCTTGCTGGGCTCCGAGTCGTTCTCCAGGGACTCTGAGGGGGGCACAGGGTGAGAGCCCCCAGCATTGGCTCCCCCCATCCCCAGGGCTATCACTGAGCCACAGACACCACCGGAGCACTGTACATCAGAGGCACGGGGCAGGTGGGGGGCACGGGGCAGGGGTTGGTGGTGGTGGAGCAGAGGCTGCGTGCTGGAAATGCTGCCCAGGGCTGACACGGGGGGGTCGAGCTCGTGATGCGATCAGCCCCCCAAGCAATCAGAGCACACAAGGCAGGAAATTGGGCTGTAACACCACAGCCTGGGGCTGGGCAGGCAGGCAGCACGGTGGGGGTTCGCTGCCCGAGTCTCCCCCCCCCCCTCCCCCAGGAGGTCAGCTCAGGACATCGGGGTTTTCTGGGGGCAGCTCTGCAGCCCCTGTTCCGTGGGGCGGGTGGCACTTCCCCTCCCCCCCCCGGGGGAGGATGAAGCACCCCAAATGGGGCAGCCCATCCCTGAGCATCTGCGACACATCCCACTCTCAGGGGGGGATGCCCCCAGCCAATACCTGCCCCGCACCTCCCGCAGCCCCCAGCCCCGCATCGCTGCGGGGAACAGGAAGGGCTTTCCCAGCCGGCTCCCCTGGGATGCTGCTGCTACAAAGGCTGAGATGTCCTTACCTGCTGCCTCGCTGCAGCAAAAGGCGGCGAGAGCCAGGAGGGCCAGCGGCAGCCGCCCCATTGCTGCCCACGCAGCGCTCCACCCGCGACTGCGAGCACGGCCGCCCCGCAGATCTATATAGGAGGGCTTTCCCCCTCGCGCCAGCAGGCAGCAGAAATCGGATCCTGGCACTCGGGGCCGTCAGCTCCGCCGCGTTTGGCCCCGTGTCAGGAGGGAAACGGGAACGAGCCCTCCCCGTGAGCCGGCCGCGCTGCCACGCGCTGCTCCAACCCGGGAAACTTGAGGGCTTGTTTTGCAAAGCTGCTAAAATTGGATGCGCTTGGGAATGCAGTTGGGAGGGAAGGGGAAAAAAAGATGAAAAAGGGCCCTTCCTCTGAGCTCATGCGGTCGGGGTCGGGGTGCCAGAGCTCCCTGGCACTGCTGCGGATGGGCACAGTCGGTGGGCGCCCGCGCGGTGACCTGAGCCACGTGTGCTGCTGTCAGCTGAGACTCTGCACAACTCACTGCACCCATGGCCCCCAGCACCCCCCCAGGGGTAGGAGGGAAGCACCCAGCAAAGGGCAGAGCGGGGGGATCACCCCAAACCGTGGCCCCGTCCCTCTGTTCCCCACATTCAGGCTCCTGGAACAGGGACTTCTGGGGTCACCCGACCCCCACATCATTCCGGGGCTGAGGACACCCTCTCCCCATCAGTTGGCACCGGTGGGTGCAGCCCCAGCGCTGCCTCATCACTGTCCTCCCCATTAATTAAAACCCGGGGCTGCTCAGCCCCGTACCCCACGCCACACCACGGGGACAACGGCCACCGATGGGACCCACGGAGCCCACCCCACGCAGACGCCGAGCCAGAGGTCCCAGTGCTTTATTGGGGGCCATGCAGGGCCACCACACACTCAGTGCCCGGGTACACGGGTGGGTTGAGCTCGAACTTCTTCTGCACATCGTAGGGCACGAAGCGTCCGGCCACGAAGTGCTGGCGGCCCAGGAAGCGGCGGGCGCACTGCTTGGGGGCCATGAGCGACACCAGCACGTCAGGGCTGATCCCACTGCTGCTGCCTGCCTCCACGTCCCACCCTGCAACGGCACAGAGACATGGGGGAGGGGTCGGGGGCGGGACATGGGGTGGTGGAGGTATGGGGATGGGGCAGGTGGGGTCACACACAGTGACATTGCTGCCCCGCAGTGCCCCGGCTGTGTCCTGGCACGGTGTGGGGTTGTGCTTGGTGGGGATTCACCAGCAGCCGTGCCCAGGGCTCCTGTTTGCTCCTCCAGCAGCACGGGGTGGGGGGGGGGTGGGGGGGGAAGAGGGGGGGTGATGGCAATTCCAGGCCTGGCCACCAGACACCCGGGTGTTTGCAAATTACATCATGTCTCAGTTGGTTATTTGTTGGAGATGCCCTGAATGCATCCTCAGCCGTCAGCAGCACTCAGGGAGAACTACGGGGACAGCGCTGAGCCGGGGGCGGGGGGGGGGGGGGGGGGGACCCAGAGCTGTCCCCACTCCTCCTGCACTGGGTACAATACCGTTCCTGGGGGCAGATAGGGTGACAAACCCACCGTGGGGGGGTCCCCATCCCAGACCTGAGGGCACGTCCAGGCTGATGATGGGGATGCGGATGTGCTTTAGGGTGGCGAGGATGCTGGCGCACGGCCCCCTGCCCTCGCCCAACTCCGCCTCAGCTCCCAGCACTGCATCCACCACCGCATTGTAGGCATCGTTGATCAGCTGCACCTGGGGGGGGGGACACACAGTGGGCAGATGGGGGGTTCCCAAACTTCCCAGACCCCCATCCCCAGAGCATGGGAACGCTGCCTGTGGGGGCATCCCTTTTCCCTGCTGAATGGGACGTGCACAGCAATTGCAAACATTCCCCCCACCAGGCAAAGGGAGGGGGACATAGCGCGGCCAGGACAGCGATTTGAGGTCACATTCCTCCTCCGAGGGAGTCCAACACTTCCAACAACAACAGCAACCCTGGAGCTGTGGGCAGGGCCAGCAGCGAGCGTGGATCTCATCCCCGTGGATTTCAGGGGGAGTCAGCATCTTCACAATGCCCCCAAGTGCTGCGGGGGGGAGGGCGGTGGGGGGCTCACCTCGGTGGGGAGGTACGAGAGGAAGGGGATGTCCATCTTCTCACACTGAGTGGTGAAATCCCGATACAGGGGATCCAGCGAGCGCTTGGGGTAGAAGATGGTGGGCTCGTAGTCCTGCACAGCAGAGCGGCGTTGGAGCTCCGTGGAGGAGGAGGAGGAGGAGGAAGAGGGGGGAGGAGGAGATACCTACAAAGATGCGCAGGTGCCGCGCACACACCAACCCAATGGCCCCGTTCTGTGCAGGGCCACACACCACCAGCACCGTGGGCTGCTTCCGTGGGAGGGACGGCAGTGGGAAGGCCTGGGAGAGAGGAACGGGACATCACAGCATCACCCAGCCCCGGGCAGCAGGGAAAGGGGCACTGCAGCTTGGGGGGGGACACCCACGGTTGGGGATGCGATGCTGGATGGCAGCAGGTGGGTGGTGGTGTGGGGACGGCACCTACAGTGGGATGGGGACGGCGGTGCCCACAATGGGATGGGGAAAGTGCCTACGGTGTCTCGGGGCCGTTGCCCATGGCGGGGCAGGGCCGGTGCCCGCAGTGGGTCGGGGCTCCCCGCCAGGCTGCTGGGAGGCGGCCGCGCTCCACATACCAGCAGCCGGCGAAGAGAGGCTCTGTTTATCCACCGACGGATTTTTTCCTGCTCACGCAGCCTGGCTCCCGCTCCCATCCAAACCCCGGAGCCCCGCGAGGCACCGCCAGCCCGCGGCCGCTGGACAGAGCCCGCTCACCCGGCCCTGGCCCCACTGCAGCGTTTGGCTGCGGCCCCACAGATGCGCTTCCAGCTGCCGTGTGGCTCCCGGGAATGTAGTGGGGGGAGTCCAGGGAGGGGACGATGCTGGGGGCACGGCACAGCTGGGGTCAGCGGGCGCGACTCCCGTGTGGTTCCCAGCCCCGTGACGAGGAGGAGGAGGAGGAGGAGGAGGAGGAGGAGGAGGAGGAAGGTGCTCCCCACTTATTGGGATGCAGTAATGTGGGGCCGTGCCAGCCCCACCGACCACAGGATGCGTCGAAGCTCCAACACCCAAATAGTTCTGCTCCTCCAACAAAGTCTGTGCCCTGAAAGAAGGGGAGGGCAGAGCAGGGCCCAGACACCTCAAATGGAAAAGCTGAGCCCGGAGCGGAGCTTGCTGCCCTCATGAAGCACAAAGCTGCCCTTGATGCTGCACCTCCGCTCAGCCGTGCTGCCCTGAGCATCGCTGCCTCCTCCTCCTCACCCCCGGCACTGAGCCGGGCACCCAGGGAAGGGCTCAGCTGCCCTTGAAGGGGACAGAAGGGCCCATGTGAACCCAGACCACTGCAGGGGAGAGCATTAATGGGATTGCAAGAAGAAACAGAAACTGCAGGGGAGGATGGGATGGGATGGGATGGGATGCTCACCTTGGTGATGGCCACAGCACAGGCGTGTCCCCAGATCTCGATCAGCTGCTGCCGCCCGAAGCGGTAATCCTCCAGCAGCTCCTTCTCGATGGCCTCCGCCTCCGCTTTGCTGCGGGGCAGCGGGCAGCCGTGAGGGCAGGACCCCTGCAAACCCACTCCCAGCCAAGCAGAGCACCGCAGTGGGGTCATCACCACCGGTTTGGGGCAGGGGGTGCACGTGGCTCGAGGGGGAGCTGGGATGAGGGCTGGGGCACACACGGCGCTGGGTCGCGGTCGCCTTTCGTGCGAGGCACGGCCCTGGCAGCGGCCCCGGGCTGCGGTGACAGGGCTGTTATATAAAGCTGAACAATGCTGTGGTTGTTCATCCGCTGCCGAGCTCGGGAGCTGGCAGGGCCGGGAGCTTCGGAATTGGACCATAATTGCTCACATCTGTTGGCTCACCTGCGCCACGGATGGGAACAACATGTGCCGTTTCCAATCCGCTGCTGCTGCGTTTGTTATTGAAGGGATGGGGAAATCTGAGCCCCGGGTGAAGCCGACGTCGGCTCTGGGGCTGCGGGGTGAGACCCTGCGGTGGTGCTGACACCTATGGGTGCTGTCTGATGGGGGGACCCAGAGCTGTGGGGTGTTCAGTGGGACCTGGAGCTCCACTGTTGGGTGCACGTGTTACCCACACCTTGCGTGGTCACACATTGGTGCGGTGCAGCCACTCCCGGGAGCTGGAGGGGGTCAGAATGGGGTCCCGCTGGGTGTATGGTGCCAGGGACCTCGTCCCACTCAGGCTGACCCCACAGACCTCAGGGCCCAGCAGACCCCGTACTGCGCCACCCCCTGGATGTCCAACAAGACCCCACAGACCCTACAGATGTGACGTGCCACAGTCATTCTGGCAGATCCCACAGAGCCCATCCCCATCCACCCGGACAGATCCCACTGACCCACATTCTCAGGTGCCAGTTGACCCTATAGACATCTACCACCCAGGATTCCCTGACAGACCCCACAAGCCTTCAGTGCCCCATCCATCTTGTCCAACCCCCAGCACATCCCACCCATCCTATCCTGCCCCGTTCCATCCCATCCCATCCCGTCCCGTCCCATCCCAATCCTTTGGTGCCCTCTAGTGAGCCCCAGCCCAGTCCCAGTCCCAGAGTGCAGGGCTGTGGGCAAACTGGGGTGCACAGGGTCAGAGCGAGCCCCAGGGTGTCCCCCCCCCCAACGCACTCTGGCAGCAGCAGCCCCCGGGGGTTGGCCCCACCGCAGCTGTGTTGGCACTCACTGAACAGAAGGCAAAGTTCTGACAAAAATCCGCTCTTTGGATCCAGGGGAGAACATTACCCATAATTGCTGCTGGCAAAGCATCCTGGGCCCCGGCCCAGGCTCGGTCCCAACGTTTTGGCACCATCCCCGAGGGGGACACGCGGGGCTCCGTGTCCCTGGCTCTCCGCCCGCCCGGGGAGCAGCAGCCCCGCACACACTGTCCCCTCCAGCTGCAGACTTCGTGCTCTGAGTTCCCGTAGGATCGGGGCAGTGTGCGGTGTAAGTGCTGCTCTGATCCCAGCTCGGGACCAGCGGAGCCCAGCACGGCCAGGACCCCCACGGGGCAGAACGAGGGAGAGGAGCCAGCAGATGAGAGCAGCCCCAAGCATCACCCACAGCCCACGCTCCCCGCACACTCCCCGCACACTCCCCCCCCTCCTCTGCGTCATGCCCCACTCCCATCCCACTGCGGGATCCCCCCAGCCCGTGCATCCCACCCCGGGCTGCCGCTGCCGGAGCCGTCCCCGCCGCAGCCATGGAGACCCGGGATGCAGTTGCTCTGGTAACAGCCGCTATTTGGGTACCAGCCCCCTCCACCCCCGCGGCTCCGGGGCTGAGGACCCGGGCTGGGACCGCCCCGGGGGACACATGGAGGGGCTCCACGTCCCTGCCTGGAGAGGAGCAGCGTGGGCTCCGCTCCCACCACCGGGACCCAGAGATCCTCCGGCACCGCTCACCGCATCCGGGGCAGCGTTGTCCCCCCCCGGATCCCCTCCACATCCCGCAGTCCCACTCCAGGTGGGACCGGACGCGCGGTGCGGGACACGGGCACAGCGGGACCTCCCCCGGGGCTCCCGAGGGGCGGTGTGGGGCTCACCTGACGTAGCGGGGGGGCTCCCGGGAGGGGCCGGGAACGGAGCTCATGGTGGGCACGGACTGGGACGGGAAGAGCGGGATGAGCCCTGCGGGAGCAGCGGCAGCAATGGTCCCCCCGCGCTGCGCGGTGCCGCCCGCTGGGAGGCGGCTCTGACTGCCCCCGCCCCCCCAACGACACAGCGCTTTCCCCCCCTTCCAAGCACAGAACTCCGCGGGGTTTCAGCCCTGATCCCTAAAGGCGATGAGCTCGGAGTCCTTGGGACCCAAGAAGTCGTGACAGCGAGGATCCATTCCCACTGTGACCCGGGGACACGCGGGGCAGAGAGCTCCAAGCCCCCACTGTGGGCACGTGGGGCGGCAGCAGCCCCTCACGGCCCCTCCCCCGCTCCCACCACCACCAGCCCCAGCAACAAAACCCGATCCCACCCCACGTGGCACTGCTGCAGCCCCTCTGGGCGCTGAGCCCGCGAGGCTTCTGAGCAGGGAGAAAGGAGCAGAGCACACAGAGGACGCCGTGCACCCGCGTGGGTTTAATGCTGAGTGGAGCTCAGACGTAGTACTGCAGCCCGAACTTCTCGTTGTCCATCTCAGCAGACGGACGCAGGTAGTAGAGCTCATCCACCGTCGGGGGCACCCAACGGTCCGTGTGGAACAGCGACTCTCCAACCTGGGGGGGGGGGGGGGGAGGGGGGGGCTGGCACCAGGCTCAGACCGTGCCCCTCCCCCCCCCCCCCCCCCCCCCCCCCTCAGGTTAGGATCTCTGGGGCAGAACCCAACGGGAACGCCACAGCCCAAACCTTCCAACCGGGAACGTCCTTCATGATCTTGGCCTCCTCATCCAGGTTCTGCCGCATGAGGCGGAGGGTCCTACGAGAGGGGGATCCGTGCTGCAGCGGGGGGCTCTCCCCCACCCCCACCCCCCCCCCCCAAAAAAAAACAAAAACAACCCCCGGGGCCGAGCCCCTCCCTACCTGCGGTCCGCCTCTGCCTGCAGCAGCGGCATCAGCGCGATGCGCGCCTCCAGATCCTCGATCTGCAGCCGCCTGAGGGGGGAGATGTGGTCAGCGGGGGGAGGGGGACACGGATGGGGGGGGGGGGGGGGGCATGGATGGAGGGGGAGGGGGGACACGGATGGGGGGGGGCACGGATGGGGGGGGGGGAGGGGGGGCTGTGCCGGGCAGGGGAAGGGAACGCGAGGAGAGAGTGTGGGGGGTGCGGAAACGGGAGGGGCCCGCGGTGCACCTGCGCTCCCGGTTCCATTTGACGATGGTGTAGTAGCCCAGCAGCAGGCTGCCCACGCCGAGCGCGAAGAGGCTGTAACCTGCGGGCGGAGCGTTACGAGAGCGCGGCGGGTCCCGGAGCACCGCGCCCGGAGGGGGTCCCGGTGCCCCCGCCCACCTGAGAGGCCGCGGCGCGGGAGGTGCCGTTTGTAATCGATGGGGCCGTACCCGCCCGGCGGGGCCATGTCCTGCTTCACCTTCGGCGCCGCCATCGCGCCGCGTCACTTCCGCCGCTCAGCCGGAAGCGCTCTATGGTGGCGGAGCAGAGTGACAGCGCCCCCACCGCCGCGCACCTCCCGCCGAACGCGGCCGCCTTAAAGGGGAAACGGAGCCGGTGGGCCCCACCCGGCGGGGAGCGTGCGGCGGAATGTGCGCGCACACGCGCGCTCACACTCACTCACACGAGCAGCAAAATGTGTACCGTAAAGCCCGCACGGAGATGCGAAAGCGCCCAGAGCGCAGCACCCCCGATCCCCCCCCCCCCCGCCCCACGAACGGCCGCGCAGCAGATCGAGGTCACCCCCCCCCCCCCCCCCCCCCCCCGCCCCCTTAAGCCCTAATCGCGCCCTAATCCCGCGGCGGCCGTTGATGAGCGCAGATGGCGCGGGATGGGGTTGGGGGGTGCGGGGTCGGACCCGAACTTCTCAGCGCCGATGAGCGCAGTTTCCCAAAAGCAAAACGGAGCGAGAGCTGTAACGGGGAGAAATGGGGTTCCGGGGGGGGGGGGGGGGGGGAGGGGGGGCAGGGTGCTGAAATTATCCCGAGAGCGTGGAAAGAAATCACTGCCCCATCGCTTTTGCCGCTGTGCGATCGGAGCTGTGCATCTCCCGCAGCGCCGGGGGAAGGTTACAGCGCAGCAAACGGCGGTGCCACGCTCCTGCTCGGCGTGGGCTTTGTTTCCCGTGGGTGACAGAGCGAGGCAGAACGATGGGAGCCGCGGAGGTGCGCGGAGCAACGAAGTGACGGTTTTCATTTCCGCTTCCATTTGTGAAAATCCACGTGGGTTCCATCTCCTCCCCGTCCTCCCCACGCGGGTTCGAGGGGCTGCACTCCTCGGGGGAGGAGTGGGCAGTGGTGGAGATCCGCACAGTGCCTGGAATCCACCACAACATCATCACTGTCATCATCAGCACCACCACCACTGCTCCCATCACTGACACCATCACTACAACCACTCTCCCCCCCATTGCTGCCCCAGCCCCCCAACCAGACCCACACACAGCGGAGTGCTGCCCCACGGCCACGGCGCTGCCCGAGCACCCCAGGGCCAATAAAGTTCGGCTACTGACATCATGACCACCACCACCAAAAACAAACGAACAAAGCACACGGCTCCCAGACGGCAGCGCTGGTTTCAAATGAAAATCAGGGGTTTATTTCACAAGTTGCTAAAATCTAAGTACAATAAGTCATTGTCATTATCACTGTATTATAAAATCTCGTCGTCGCGACGTCTCCGAGAACGGTTATATGGCTTGCGAGGAGCAGCGCTGCTCCGACCCTCTCCCCAGGAGAGGGGGAAGCCAGCAGCACCGTCCCCAGCTCATGCAGCACTGCGGCAGCGGTCGGTCTTTGTTCAGAGCTCTCCCCACAGCTCCGTGGGGCCGGAGCCCTTCAGCAGAGGGAATGGGGCAGCACGGAGGAAGCGAGGTTTGTTCTGCAGAGCACCTCCACCGCTATAGGGACGCTCTGTCAAACTGAGCTTCCCTGCTTTTTCTCCCCCTCCCCTCCTCCGGGTGGCAAAGGGGATGTGAGGGGATATGTGTTCTGCCCATCCCCGACCCCCGGGGTGACGGCACCCGGGAGCACCGCTCAGCAGAACGCACAGCACAGCATCCCCAATAAACACCGACACCTCCGAGAAACCGCAGCTTAAAAACGATGTCAGGGCGGGCGTGGATGCCAACAGCGGCGGTCGGCTCGTGTCTGCTGGCTGCAGAAGCCCCGAGGGCAGCGCTGCCCTGAAGCGTGGGGCTCACGGGGCACTGCCATGCGCTGGGTGGAAGCTCGCTGTGCTCCGGCATCACCAGGGAGCAGCGTTCACTCAGCACTGCTCTCAGCACGGGGCTCTCCCCCCACCACGCTGAGGTCTGGGCCAGCTCTGTATGCTGAAACCCCCACGCTGTGGTGAGAGCTGCTGTGCCCCCAGCGGGCGCTGACATCGCTTTTAACGCGGCTGCTTTGCATCCTTCCACCCCCTCCTTCCATCCCCTCCTTCCCAGCATCAGCTGAAGCCGCCCCAGAGGTGGGAAAAGAAGGCAGAGCTCACCCAGGCTTTGGATTTCTGCCTCCTGACGCATCTGATTTCAGGTGGGGAGCAGCTCTGCTTTCTCTCACTGAGAAACACGCTCGCCCCATGTCACTTATCAGCACGGGACACGTCCGGGTGATAGAAGAAAGGGGAAAGATGCAAGAAAACTCCACACGTGTAAAGAACTGAAACAATTCTGTAATATATCCAAGTGCAAAAATAAAATGCACTCCATTTCTCTGTCTCTCTCTCTCTCTCTCCACATCTCCCAATCCAAAATACCCCCGGAATGAAAAGGAAAACGAAACGAACCCGACACAATTCCTCTGGTGCCCACTTTGCTCTTAATGTACATTTGTAAAACAAACGGGGAAAACAAAAACGAAACAAAATAAAACCAACCCAAAGTCCAATTGAAATTCCAGGGCTTTATACAGCAACAAAGACCATTTTGCAGAACTAGGCTCTCTAGGCTACCCAAGGGTTTGCAAAGTATCTAAATATCGATATTCACACAACAGAACAGGGGCTCCCACAAACAAGGTCTCCTTCCCACTATGCCACGGTCAGACCTTTGGGGGGGGGGGGGGGGGACGACAGCCCTACGCAGTGACTGCTTCAGAGTTGGACCTCAGGGCAGCTGCTAAGAAAAATAAGGTTCAGCACGGAGGCTGAGAGGAACCCCCTCCCCCCTTTTTTCTTTTATATATAGATATATAGATATATATATATATAATTTTGCAAATAATTCTCATCAGCACTACTTCCAGTACTGATATGCAACGTAAGTAGTAAGGCATGTCTTTCTGCCACTCGAATTCGATGTGAATTTGGGAGAAGCACAGGGAAAGGAGGAGAGAAGACAACTGGGGGGGAGGGGGGGGAGGAGATCAACCGGACCAAAGGGATCTGGGCTGAAACCTGTGGGATCCCTGGAATATATTAAAACCACGTAAGAAACCTGTCCTTAAAGCAGGGTTACCTAAAGCTCTATCAAAATGCAACACTGCAGCAGCAGCTGGGGGAGCTCCTGGAAGGAGGGAGCAGCGTGTGCCCCCCCCTCCATTCTGCCCTCCCTTCTGCAGCTTTCCACAACTCCTGGATTCAGAATAAAATTGCTCAAAACAACGATAATCCTCCAACCCTCCCCTCCCCCCCCCCCCCAAAAAAAAAAAAAAAAAAGAAAACAAAACCCAAATGAACAAAAAAGAAAAGAATCCAAAAGTTTTGCTCGAAGTCTCTGGGAACGTATGAAAGGCCCAAACCGCTCCTCGCTGAATTACAAAGGTCGAAACAAAGGTGTTTGTCTATGCGGGAAATTGAGACTACCAACAGTTCCAAGTCTATTCAAAACAGAATACAACGAAAGTGAGAGGCTCCTGCACTGGGTCCCACCCACCGGGCAAAGTTTTGGTGGCAGCCAGTCCCTTAGAAAACAACAGACTCAACTGGAATCGGAGTTTGCGCTTATTTATCATTAGCTCATCATCATCAGCAGCAGCAGATTTGGAAACATTATCATCTGTAGACTGCCTTCCTGGCTGAGGAGGGGCAGGGAAGAAAAGCAAACATGAACTCGGCTCACTAAGTGTGTCTGCAGGACCGGGTGGGAGCTGCTCTCCCCGAGCTCCGTGGTGAACCAACACGGTTCTTGACAAAGAAACCAAAGGCAGAGACTCTCTCAGTCCTCCTCTTGTGCTGGTGACAAAGAAAATCCAAAACTAAATAGATAAAGCAAAAAAAAAAAATATTAAGGATTCTTCCTCTTCCCTGACAGCCTTCATTATCAGTCAATCACAAGAATCTGATAACCAAATGAGCTCCAGTCTCTCCCACCCACACGGTGTCATTTCTCATAGCAGGGACAGCAGCACTCGATGGGATGAGGAGTGGTCTTCTTGCATCCTATAAAGCCTGGGGCGTATCCAGCTGGGATTAAAGCAGATTCCACTGTCACGTGGTATAAAAAGGATGGCAGAAACAGGAAAGTCTTCCTCTCGGGCGTTGCTCTGCATTATTTCCACGTGGCAGACTGTGGGATGGACCGTGGGGGGATCATATCCAGGAGATACTCGCGCTGGCGGTCGACTGCCGAGGAGGACTTGTGCACAGCTAAACTAGGGTTAACAAAGGGTAGAGCCCCACCTGAGGAGACACAGAGGAGAAGAGAGAGTGGTCACAGCACGGTAAAACCACAGACAAAGCACCACTCACATTTAACCCGCATGAAAATGACTCATTTACATTAGTAAGGCCCACAGTGACCCGAGGTCAGACACCTCCAAAGCTCTACAAGCACTTAAACAAACAGAACTACGACTTTGGATCAGAAAGGGAGACTTGAGATGAGGGCTCTCTGCAATGAAATCATGCTGAAGGGATACCTTAAGCTGTAGGAGAAAAAAAAAAAAAATATATATATATATATATATATATATATATATATATATATATATGTAAACCAGTCAATACTGAGCTCACAACAGAGCTATTTCCTTCCCGGAGATCCTAACGATCACTTAAAAACAAAAACAGCTCTGAAAACAGATCCTTACATACAGAAAAGATTAAATTAGATTCTAACAGCAGCTTGAGGTGGTCCAGATCCCGTGGGCGTGGCTGCAGCCTCACCTACAGAAAGCCCTCCCTCCATTCAAAGTGGTTTCTGTCAGACTGAAGCCCAGCAGTGTGCTTCTGCCCACACAGAGCCAACGCAGAGCAGTGTGATGTTACACTCACCCACCCTGCAAAGCAGCACCTTTTGTCTGGTAGCACTCGAGTGCCAATTTTGAAGCACAGAAACAAGTGCCAACACAGAGAGCAGAGCCCGGGTACCACCAGGCCCCTTCAAGGGCCAAACAGAAATCATCATCACCCAGCGAGCTGGGACTACTGGACAGAGTGAAGTTGTGAGCAGAAAGAAAAGGAAGTTCAGGAAAAAAAATTACCTGTGTTGATGGGAGTCTTCTTCCAGGCGGCAGCGCTGCCCTTGCCGACAGGTCTCTCAGCATGCTTACCTGGCCTGCTCCCAAGTGCTGCTGCAGACGATGCATTCTGCAACTTGGGTGACTGGCTAAATGCATGCAACACTCCCCGTGGGGCTCCAGAGCCTCGAGACATCTGGCTAGAGGTCTGGTGAGAGAGCAGACAGTCAGACGGGCACAGTGAGCATCTCTCCTTCATGTAACAGAGCCCTGACCAATATCCATGGCCTGACTTCCTCCCTTCTCAGCTCCCTCTGCCAACCCCAGAACAAGCTATCAGTTCCAGGGCTGAAAACTTCCAAATCATCTCTTTCCAAAGAATCAGCTCTGTGCTTCTCAAAGTACCCATAAGAACACAGAATTGTGACCAACTGCAAAGCAGCAAAGGGATGTGCTGTGTGAGCACCTCCAACACCAGCAACACCATCTCCTCAGTCTACATCATCAGTGCTTTTGATTATCTCAACTCAAAGCAGCCTCCTCCCAGCGGAGAGGTGGTTTTACAGGGTGCCTGAGATGGAGCCTCCACCACGAATGATGGACTGAAGCTTCACAACCACCACTACATGCTCCCAGCTCAGCCACACTCTCAACCTGAGGCACATTTATTCCCACGTATTTACCACAGGAGCCAAGTTTCTTCATTTGGTACATCCTAAAGAAGTGGAGATGGGGCTTCGTGCAGCCACAGCCTCACCTGCTTGAGCGAGTGGTGCTGCACGATGGGGTCTGACTTGCTCTGTACAGGAGATGCAGTCTGTTGCAGTATCCTCTGCTCAATCTCCTGCTCCTGCTGCAGTGCTTTGACGAAGGCAGCCTTCAGCCGGTTAGTGTGCTCCGCTTTCAAGGCCTTTTTCTGATTGGATGTCATGCAGGTTTCACACATGATGGTGCCATTCTTCTCCTCCCTCCAGCGGCAGGTGAAGTCAGTCTTACACTGAGCACACATGTAGGGCTCACGAGATGAAACGGGAATGGAAACTTTACCTGCAGAACACAGCCAGGCGAGCTCAGCTCCACCTCTGATCTACGACAGGCACCCCATCACAAAACCCTCCCACTCCTCCCTCTCTGCAGGCATCCTGCAGGTCTTCCTTTCCTCATCCTCCTCCCATCACTCCGGATGCCAAGTGCATTGCAAAAAACGGGGAATGAGGCAAGAGACACGGTGCTATTTGTTGAGGCAAAAAAATCTGCTCCACTGTTTACTTTGATCAGTTACGAAACGCTGGGTAAACCAGAGAGGGCTGCAGTGCAGAAGGGACAAGGACAACCTTTAGTCAGCTCAGATTTTCTTGTCTTCTGCATGAACTTGGCAACAGAGATGGTGATTTCATCTGCTTGGAGGCAGCCCCTGCAGGATACTGCTCTCCTTTCTCCCCAGGAACATCTCTCTATGAGCTGAAAATGCACTGTGGTGATGCACAAACATGTGGCTGGAAGGAAGTCACCTGCTCCGGGGAAAACTAGATGCGTTTCAGAGAAATCCTTACCAGCAGTGCCTAGCCTGAGAAATCCTACAGCTCTACAGTTACAGCAAGTTGAGAACTGGTGATGGAAACCAACCCCAGAGATAAGATGGACTATGAAGGTTTAGTCCTGGGAAGTCCATCCTGCCTTTCCCTCAGTGCAGATGGGAAAGGTTCACCCCTCACCTTCGGAGGCATTTTAACGCCATCTCTCACCTTGAGTTTCCAGCAAATTCTGCACCACTTCTTCCAATCCGACGAGGTAAATGAATTCGTTATTAGCTGCGCTGGGCAGGAAGTTCATCTCGGGAGCAGGTGGCTTCGGAGGAGGGATCTCCAGCAGTGTCTTCTCCAGCTGCTTTCGCAGCGCCAGCTTGGCCGCGGCTTGCCGGCTGGCGGGGGACTCGCTGGAGTTGACGATGGAAGCGGCGCTGGTGGTGGTAGCGTTGGCCTGAGCTGACGTCACCGTTGTACCTTTGATGGAAGTCGGAGAGGCCTTGGAGGGAACAGGACACGGCTTAGTGACACGGCCCAGGAGCACGGTGGGGAGCTGCTGGGGGGGCAGTGAAGGCGTGGATGTGGAGCTGGGACTCTGACTGTCAGGGGTCCCAGCAGCTGGGGATGCTCTGTGAAGGCAGGGTGCTTGGGAGGCTGGACAGCCTGCCCCTAAAGGTCATTTCTGCAGCGAGCATGGGTCACAATATTAACATTTATTGCAGCAGCATACCTCCTGTTACATACATCACCTGTCAGCTAACCCTCTAATCCTTTTATAAGGAACTGATCTCACTTTGTTATCAATTCCATCAAGTTTTGGAAATCCAAAAGAAAAGGAGCACTTTATGACTTTAAACTGCTTTTGTCCCACGCTATTTCTACACAGCATCAAGCTGCTGCAGGATCTCCTGGTGGCTCAAGCAGTGCACGCCCATTCTGAGCTCTGCTTATGAGAATGAGCCCAGAGAGAGAGAAAAAAAAACCCCAAGGGACAGTTTCATATCTTAACACCAAATGCAAAACAAGGAGGAACGCTGTGCTCAACGAAGCACAATCTGTTTGGCACGAGGTGTCTGGTGGTGCTCACCTGTGGGATGTTGACAATCAGGCTGGTGTTGGGGACGTTGGCCACACGGATCAGGCCCTGCTGGATGATCCTCTGCCCCTGGATTTGTACGCTGGGGACTGATGCCCGTGGCGCCAGCAGCAGTGGAGGTGGCCCCGTGCTGGAGTGCTGTCGGATGTTGTGGATTTGCTGGGAAGACACAGAAGTGGGCTGATGCAACAGGTCAGACAGAAGGGAATAAGGGTGGGGAGTCATCGGAATGGGAACGGGGCAAGGAGGGGAACCCAAGGTAAGCACAGGAATTAACACGTGACGGAATGGGACGTTCTTCCCTTTCCCTCTGCCAAAAAGAGCCAAGGAGAACATGGCATCAAAAGAGATGCTCCCATGTGAGGCCATCACGTTAAGGACTGGAGAGTTGTGCCAAAAATCCAAGTTCCCACATCCAATTTCTCTTAAAACACATACTTGTTAAGCCTGATTCATTCTAAGGACACCAGGAAAGCTGCTTCTCAGAATGAGGTTTTCTCCATATCAGAGCAGAAAGAAAATGAAGCACCAAGTGCTCTGCCTTCCCCTTAATGCTGGCTATGCAGTACATAAAAGCAGTATCTTCAAAATAAACCCTCACTGAACAATGGAATTTTTTTTTCTCCCCTCAGTTCCCCACATTAGTCTCAATTCCACAAGGCCAAATCAAACAGAGCGCTGCTATCCTGCTCCTTCAGCAACACCAGCTTTCTGCTGCAGGTGATAAAGACCATTTCCGACTGACTATCTCATTTCAGCAGCTCTTATTCAGTCTGAAGACAGACACGATGAGCAAAAAAAAAAAGTGAGTTTTCACACTTGAGACGGTGAAACCGATAAGAGAAAGAACGATGGGGAAAGAAAAATGGAAGAGAAAAGGACTGCAGTTTGTTTCCTCTGCCACTGCTCTCCTAGGCAGCGGGTGAGGCTGGGAGCTGTCAGTTAGTTAGCTCTTGTCATACAGAGAGCAGATGTCTCTGGTGCAGCCAGGGGAGGACACAGCGCAGGAGTGTTATGGGACAGCAAAGAAAGCATGAGCTGCAATGGTCCTTCAGTGGACATACAACCCTATTACATACAAACCTATTAAGGGATGAATGAAAGCTATAAAGGATCCCTCCAGCTAAGCAGAATGAAAACCAAGGAAACATTTATGATGAGTTTGGGAAAAACAGAACAGATCTACCACGAAGGAAATACCTGTGCTCCTCTGACAAGAGGTGGCATTACTATCTGTGTGTTTTGCTGGGTTCCTAATTTTGCAGAAGTCTGCTGCCCACCACGAACCAACGGAGGAGGAATAACAGTGCCCGGTATACGTGTAGAAGAGGTCTGAAAAACAGAGGACAGTTTAACTTGCATTTTTCATCCTGGTGCATTTAGACACACGCTCTCTTCTGCTCAGGGCACCAAAAGAGCAGAATCCGAAATGTGACGCAGCAATACAGACACAAGAACAGAGCTGGGCAGGCTGTGTGCTCGGGGGCTGTTCTCTCACACACTTCACAGAGTTCAAAATACACAGAAGTCCTGAAAGATGTTTCCATCCACCACCCTGCACAGCTCAGCAGCTCAAGAACTGAGAGACACGGGAGCCATGCCACGAACAGGAGCGCAAGAGCACGGGGTGTGTGAGAGCAGCTCTCCTCTCTGCCTGATGTGACGAATGTGATCTGCCTTCAGCACGAGGACAGCAAAGGCTGCAGCACAGGACACGGCCAGGCTGGCTTCAGCACAGCTAAGAGTTCTGAGCAAGCAAGCAAACAACAAAAAGCAACTTTATTTTCCAGGGGATGAAGGAACAGCGACATACACACTGCTGGCTCCAAGGAGAAGCACGGGGCGGACAGGAGCTGGAGATGCAGGAGTCTGGGGAGGTTTGGCGTGGGCATGTGTGCAGGAAGGAAAGAAGAGGCAGGAAAGGGAAAAAAAAATAAAAAGTCAAGCTAGAGAGGCCTGAAACACCACCGACCATCTTTTCTGAGCTGTGGACAGTATGGAATCTTGGAAGTTTCTCATAACGCAGCAGAAGGTTTCATGCACCACTCACATTCCTGCAGAGCACGACGCAGCCTCGTCTGCAAGCACTGCCCACGGAGCAGCAAACCCCTCCACCGTGCTCAAGTGGCTTTGCACACCCACCCCGGCCCCAAACGGACCATCACCCACAAACTAACAGTCCTACAAACACCGGAGCTCTCATATCCACGAGCTCCCAGTGCACGTGCACACTGAGGATGGGGGAAACTTAACCCCCTTCTGTTACGCCCTTCAATTGGAGACTGAACATTAACACAGGAATTAGTTCTCACAGTCGAGCAGAAGCAGATGGAGGTGAGGTTAACGTGCCCAAACACCACAAATTACGACAGAGTAAATGGAACTCTGCATCCTTAGCTCCCAGCTCTCTGCTCTGCCCACTGGCACACACACACACACAGTCGGAGTTTCGCTGTCCGTGCGTGGGGATTTAACTCGTGGTCCAGTTCCTCTGAAAGTGCTGTCTTCTGAGAAGGCAACTCGCCTCAAGAAGGGAGTACTCAAGCTGACAGATCGCTTCAAGCACTGTGAACGTCTCCTGCCCAGAGCACACCTTCCCCCCATCCCTCACGTGGGGCTCTCAGATGAAGAGCTGCCCTTTTCCAAAGGGAAATCATTTAGTCTGAAGCAGTTTTGAGATCTGCTTCAGATCTGCCCGAGGTAAATAATAAGAAGCATTTTAAATTTGAAAATAAAGCAAGATACTGGACCCAGAGGAAGGCTAGGCTGACAGATGTCAGTTCCCTCTGTGTTTTCTTCCTCCCCCCCAAAGCTTTCCAGCACTACATTTAATTCAGCCTGAACAGAGACCCTTCTCACCAGCACGTGCCATTCAGCCACCAAGCCAAAAAGGAAAACCTGATGGCTCCCTCAGCCTTCAGGTGACCATACTGAAGGCACCATTAAACACCTGGAGCACCCAACAACAGGCTGCCAGCGTTCCCATGACCAAACTCTTCTGCCAGAGGTCGCATGCATTTATCAGTGGAGCAGATGAGGCCCTCCAGGATGGCGAGGATAAGCTCTGGAGGGGTGACATCCTACCTCTATCTTCTACCCCAAGCTTACAGTGGGGTCTGTGGGAGCGAGCACTGGCTCTGTCTCAGAGCTTCCACCTGGGTATGAGCAGTGAGCTGCTGGCCTGTGCTGCCCCGTGCCCTACCTGGCAGCCGGGCCCGCCCCACTGACCTGCAGGGACGGCTTGCCAGCAGGAACACTCTGCGTGCCCCGCACCAAGGGCGGAGGGGTGGCCACAGCACTCCCAGAGGAACAGGCAGGCTGGAAGAGGAAAAACCAGAAAGAAAGCAGAGGAGTGTAAGGGTGTAGGCAGAATCACAGAGGCTAAGGGAATAAAAGTGTTTACCTCCTTCGCCTTAGTAAGGGAATCTTCAAAGGTTGTGGGTTTCCCCTTCCCCCACCCCTTGCTTCCTCCGAGCACCTCACCAGGCATGTTTAAATGGAGAAGTTATTAGGCAAGTATAGATTAGGTTATGGCAGAAAAAGAACAGAGCCTATGCACCAAAAGCACAGCAATGCAGAACTGTGGTTTAGCAGCCTCAGCTGACAGCTTGCTTCGGTCTCATCCTCTGCCACTACTGGTTCCAGCTAACAAAGTGAAAAAAGTGAAAGGCTTCAGTTATTAAGGTGAGGATGTGCCACCAGACCCTGCTGAGTTCCAACACCCTGAGCCCATCGCTCAGCAGGAACTGCACACTGCAGGCATTTTCACTGGCTTTATTTCCACCTTAGACATCCAGGAGAAAGACACCAACGAGCAAACCCAGCCAACGAGAGGTGCTAACATCCAGCTGCAGTGCAAAGCACACTGAGTCCTACACGTTGCCCCCTGCACAAAACCCATCATGTCAGCAGCGCACGCTGCGAAGTCAGAGGGGTGAATTACCACCGAGACAGAGCAGGCACTCACCCTGCAACCTGCCAGTGACACCGCAGCTCCCGGACACAAAAGGGTGAATTTCTGCTGCTCCGTTTCCTCCCAGCACTTTGGAGAGCGTGTGAGATGCAGGGTGGGGAGAGAGGAAGAGGAGGAAGGGCAGGGACTGGGGGCTGCCCCACTGCTGCAGAGGGCTGAGCCCACTGGGACCCACAGCCCTAACCTGTGCCACGCAGCAGCTCCTGGCAGTGGGGATGTGAGTACGGCCACAACCACGCTGGCAGGGCTGTTCCACAGGAGAACCTCCTCCCAACACAGCTCCCTCTATGCTGCTTTTAAGGATAGTGTTTAAGTAATCTGCAGCATTTTCCACTCGTTAACACACCCGAGGTTACCAAAAAGGCATTCTGCTTCTGAACAGAGCTCACAGGATGAGCTGCCTCATCTTCTCATCTCCATGAGAGAAGAATTCCTCAAGAAGGAATGAGATATACTATAACTCACAGAGGTTCAGCAAAAAGCGAGATACACTTCATCCAAAAGCTGTCACAGGAACTGCCACAGTGAAATGTTCTTTTTTTTTTTTTTACTTCCCCTTCATTGCAAGAGGCAAGGTAAGGATTAGCAGGGAAATACACACCTTCTGAGTAGTGGTCTCCTTCTGGATTTGACTCTGCCGTAACTTTTTCAGCAGGACGAGCTTTGCCTCTTCTAACCGTAGCTCTTCTTTCAGTTGTTTGATCATTCTCTCACGCTCCTCAGGACTGCTTTTCTGCAGGGCCGGGTAAGGCAGTAGAGGACAGGAAAACAGGGAGGGGGCAGAGGGAAAGACAGATACCATGCAAGTTATGACAAGAACTCGCTGCCTTGTAATTGTCATGTATGTCTTAATATCACTGACACGTCTGCAATGCAAGGACACAAAGTGAGGGTGGAAAAAAAACTCAAAGGCCAAAAAAAAAAAAAAAGAAAAAAAAGGGCTGTCTTTTTGGTATTTTCCATAAGCAAAATGAAAAAAAAACTGAAGTCAAAGGAGGAGCCCAGCAACACAGTGAGCATGGGGTACTGCACCCGCCAACACAGACTGCACTGAAGAGCCTATCTGATAAAGGTGCACTTCAGAAGATTAAGGAGGGGAGAGCCTGGGCAGTAATAACAAAGCACACATCAGCTTCAAACAGCTGCAGGACCTCCTGCCCACAAAGCAGCCCCCCAGGAACCAGGGATCTCACTGATCCCGGGCTGCAGGTGGCTCTGCAGGAACACGAGGACGGCCCAGGTCGAAGTGCATCAGTCAACTCACCATGAGTGCCTCCGTGTTGGTCTCTTTCAATGCAATTTTTGTTAAACCATTCATTCTCGGGCTAGAAGGCTCGTTGTCTGATAGCACTATGACATCCGGGGAAGGGACCCGCTTCTCTCTCTTTATTTCACTGCAATTCAGAAGGAAAATGCTCAGAATGAGTTAATAACAACAAGTGAACGAGCGCTGCGTGCAGCACGGTGTTGCTTACAGCCTCCTGATACATTATTCCCATCTCTCTCAACTTACTGCTTCCCTAATGTGCTGCAAGGAAAGAACCTGACTCCCCTTCTCTTTTTCCCTTCCTAATGCAAGGGGTTTTGTGTTCTGACCTCCCCCACTCAGGCTACAACTGGAACAACTCACACGGAGTCACCTACCTACGTTTGCACTGAACTCTTTTGCTATCAGCAGCAGCAAAGAGTAACAGTCCCAGCACACACAGAAAGCTCCTCAAACACACCCAGATAAACGCTGCTTTTAGCTCTGTTATTGCCCTCTATCAGCAGTGTCGGCACCTTACACCTGAGCAAGGAATCACCCCTCAGCTCCACGAGAAGGAAACACCAAACTGCATTAAAAAATAAATATAACTAAAACGGTCGGGGATGACGTGACATGGGCTCATCCGGGGGGGGGCAGGAGCAATCCCCTTTGGTGCCAGGGTTTGGGATTTTGACCCACGGGGCACAGTGGGGCGCTGGGAGCAGGGAGGTTCAGCAGGAGAGCAGCACAGGGGACGGTGCAGCCCAGGGAGTGGTGGCAGTGTTTGTGAAAGGGTTGAGAGCAAGAAGAGCAGAACACACACGTGTCCGTGCTTTGTTTTCCTTGAAACCCAAAACCAGAAGTAGGAACAATGAAGTTTACACTGTGAACCTTCTAAATTTGTGGTGAGTTATGCGTTAGGAAAAATGCTTGAAGAGCTTGTACCAAGCCAGGCTAAGCAAACATTTAAGTGTGGCTTGCACTACTCACAGGTAGAAGAGGTGGCACGTAAGCTTTCTGTTCTTCATATCAGGTAATTACTCCCCAGATTAAAGAACCATTTCCAGACTTTGCTGATACTCCACATACATCAAGAATCCAGTAATTAACCCTTATTAACTTATGTAGGGATGCAAAGGATATTCATACTGAGCCCACCAGACCAAGCCACGTTCGGGATGCAGCAAAGCCAGCCCAGAACACTGCGCAGAGAGCTTCCAAAATGCAATTTCCACATTAGTGAAAGGACTACAAAGGGAGAAGTGTCCTCTAGAGGGCACAGCGAGCCAGTAAAGCCGACCTGCTGAAACTCCGAGGGCTTCCAAAGCAGCAGAGGCACAGGTGGAAGGTTTCCACTGCCTTCCTGGACCTGGCAGCACAGAACTGGCTGTCGGTGCCCTTGGATGGGCTGTGATGGATCCGAGTCCGGTGCCATGGAGCAGCACCATCTGTGGGACAGGGATGCACGTGCTGCACAGGAGGAGATGCTGCTTCAAGTGGAGAATTCAGGCCCTCGTGGCACCCACAAAACGAGTCCGGTGTAACCATGGGGATCTGAAGGGCTCTGAAGCCCCCACTTCTGGACCCCACGGGACTCTGCTGCCTGCTGCAGCCTTCAAGCTGACCCACACGCCCCACTGGGGTGTGGGGTGCTGCTCTGGGTCCCTCCCAGGCCACAGCACTGCAGGGTTGCAGGGCTCGGAGCACAGCCAGCCCGCTGCCTGCAGGGAGAGCCATGCAGCACCACGGCACAGCCAGCACCGGGACACAGCGGAGAGGGGCTGTCACCCACGGGCCCGACTCCAGCAGCACCCCAAGCACTCGGGGTTGGGGCTCTGACACCACAACACTGCAAAGCACGGTGGGGCTGAGCCCCACGGAGCCCTCCAGGCACCGCTGTCCTGTGCTGAGCGGGGCACCGTGGGGTCACGTGAGGCAGCAGCACGTGACACGCATGGAGAAAGCCATGGCAACGGGCGGCCCCAGCCTTCATTTTGTGAGGTGAGGTCGGACCCAGGTGGCAGCACAGAAAATGGAGAGGGTCGGGCACCGTGGGCACAACGCTGTGGGTGAGCTGGGATGCTGCGTCAACGGCCGGACGGTGCTGCTCATGGAAAAAAGTGGTGAAACTGACAAGAATAAGAAGAGAAAAGTTGCACAGAGGGCTGCTGAGCCCACCCGGGGCAATGCATCGCGTGGGGAAGCTCCTGCCCAAAGAGAGGGGGGGGCCCCAGCAATGCCCCCACCCGCACGGGGCATCCGAAACCAACCTGAGCTGCACTGCGGGGCAGAACTCTGCAAAGCGATCTCGGAGGAAAGAAAAGAGTCAGCCCGGCTCTTGCGTGAGCCTGTGGGGACAGCGAAACATTTAAAGCAGATGTTCCCAAATGGGAAAGACAATGGGAATATCAGCACCTCCCCCAGAAAATACTGCCACCAGCAGTTAATAGCTCGGCATGGCCGCGCCGGTACTGTGACCTTTATCCTCTGAAGCCATCAGCCATGTCCTTCAGCCAAATAAAGACATCATTCTGTTATTCCCTCCCCCCCCCAGCCCCCCCCTTCAGCTTTCATAAGCATCGCTGTCTCAGTCACCCGGGCTGCGCACAGGAAGATGAAAGCAGCGCTGCTCCGCAGCTGCGTGCCACTATGTGAGCATCCCCAGCAACAAACCACAGCTGAACAGAGACCGTGCAGAGAGTTTGTGTGAAGAGACGAGTGCAGAGCCCCAGGAGCCATAGGAAAAGGGCTGTGGTTCCTCCCATTCCCTCTTAGGAAACCAGACAGCAGAAGGATGGATGCACTGTGCTGTGCTGAAGTTCTCCTCGGTGTCCTGGAGCATCAGAGCAGCGTTACTCCGGGAGAAAATAACAAACAGAACACATTCCTTTGGGGACACTACACTGAGTTGGTGATCTGAAGGAAGAAGCAGGGCCAGGTGTGCTGGGATAGTCCATTTCAGGGGACACAGAGCTTCACCACATTCATGGGACAGTCCCACAGCATCTTCGAGTCTGTTCCTACCGACCCAAAGACAGCAACACCACACCAGGATCGAGCTGCCATCCACAGACCACATCTCACCCGCGCTCTGAAACGCCCTTTAAATCCCTCCAAAAAGAAATCGATGATCAATCCACCGAGCGTGGCATTGGAGCTGCAGAACTACTGACCTGAAACGTGAAGGGCAGGGCTGCAGAGCAGGGCCCCGAAGCCTCGTGCTGTGCTCTCCCAGCACGCTGTGCCCAGCAGCAGGTAACCAGAGCAGGCACTGCAACCATTGCTCAGACGAGAGCTTCATCTACATGAGCAAATATGCAACAGTTTTGCCTCAGTCCATTCAGCAATCTCTTGTATACTCCCATCCAAAAATATTTGGCAGGGAAGGAAGACAAACAAGGCAAGAACAAGCAATGCAGCAGGGAAAAGAGAACTCTCTTCTTTTTCTTCTGGAGATGCATCTACATGAATCAAAGGGGCTGTGATGAGTCTAGCAACCGCGGCGTGCAACCGAAGCAAAGCAAACTTCATTCCTTTCCTGCCCTTCCTCTGAACATAAATTAAACTTTAATCAAACCATCTCTGCATTTAAAACACGGCGTTAAAATCCCTCAAGAAACTTTTTCTTGTTTTAGGTTTTTTTTTTCTTCTTTTTAGCCAGGCTCAAACCAAAAGGAACAAACGAAAACCCAAACGCAGAACTCCAAATCTGACACTGCACCCAAACCCCACCACGAACACGCAGGGTGCAGCAGCCAGGCCAGCTCACACCGCCTCCAAACACTTTCCATTTAGACGTTATTTTTCATTCTACAACACAACCAGCGGAGGAGACGATTGTTCTGAGGCTGCACAGCAAGGCAGAATCCCCCAAGCACACATTTTATAACCAGCAGGACTGTAAATTAAAGGAAATAAGGAGTTGAGATGCTGCCCTGAACTGCAGGGATGCCTATGGAGCCCTCGTCCTCCTCTCTCCCACAGCTGCCATTGAGGCAGACAAGCTGTGGCTAAAGCCAACCCAACTCACGTGCCACTTGGAGAGCCCAGAGCTCAGGGCTGTGGCTGTATTTTGGACCTGTGTGGGTCACACATCAGGAGGTAACAGAAGGGTGCAGACAACTGCAGGGGAATGCAACCCAAGAGTGCCAAACGTGGCCTGGTTGGCACAGCCAGGCTTCAACCTCAACTGGAAGGAAAAGTGGGACTGCAGCTTCCCATGAGAGGATGCCACGAGGGATATGGCTGTAGGCGGATCACTGCGCCCAGGAACATCACCCGTGGTCTCCACCAGAGCTTGCTGTGAGCTGGACCACGACATCACGTGCCCCTGGTTTGTTCCATCCAACTCAGGAAATATGACAGCAAACTTACAGAGCCAGCAGTGAGCACAGCACAGACTGGGGGGGCTGAGCACAACACGATGCAGCAGGCAGCCTGATGTGAGCACAGCACCAGCAAGGTGCCAGCCCCAGCAGGAACAACTTGCTCAGTGCAGGGCGGTGAGAAACCAGCGTGCACGAGGGGAAGGGAAGAACAGAACAACAAACAGGGGCCCAGAAAGCTTGGAGAGCAGCAAGAGGGCAGAGCTCAGGCAGTCTAACAGATGCTCTGCTCCTCCAGCCCTTGCACTGATGCATGGCAGGGTGTCCCAAAGCAAAACCCTTCAACAGTACACCATCCCACTGCCAACGGTCGGTGCTCTTACTGAGCAGGGAGAGCTCCTTCCTCACGTCCAGCCCTGCAGCACAGGGACACCACGCAGAGCAGCAGGCTTGGATTTAGCCTGGGGTGACCTCCCAGAGCCTTCCACCACGACAGGCTTCCTTCTGTTTCTCCTGGCATTGGAACATGTGCTCCAACCAAACACTATTTTTAAACGTAACTTCAAGGATCAGGGGGAAAAAAAAAAATTTGAAGCAAAACACATTTTTAAGTTTAGTGCGGAGATGTTTCCAGGTCTGTATTCCAGATCTTGAAAAATGATTTCAGAAAGATAACCCATCCAATCAGCTTTACATCAGCTCCGCTGCCATCGCTGCTGGGCCACCTTATCCAAGGAAAATATTATGATTTCAGTTCTAAAAACATTAAGGAAGTTTGAAAGTCAGAACCCCATACATCACTGCGCGTGAATTTACCCCACGAGAACTTGGGAGTAGCTCAGTCACTACAAGCAGCAGCTTTTATTCAGCTCCTCAGAACATCAGCTCAGCTGCTTTGAAAACACAGGTCTGCTGAGAGCTGCGAGCCAAATTCCTCTGGAGATCAAAGGCCTGAAGAGGTAAGTCCCTCACTTAAAAACATCCTTATGAAATGAAGATCCACCTTCCCACAAACGTCGATTGCACTGTTATATGTGCGAGGGGTCAGATTCATCCCGAGACAAGCTTCCCTGCATCAGATCACAGTGAGACCACGGCCCTGGGAGGCATCAGCATCCTGACCTCCCAACAGCACCCAAAGAGCTCACCCAGAGCATCACAGAGCTCTTCATCACGTTAATTAAAATAAACTCTGTGGGCTTGCTTTCACAGTGTCTCCTTGTGGCAAGCGTGCCGTGGTACGGGGAAACCTGCTCTCCCCTCAGCACAGCAGCATCCCATCACCACCTGAAACGGGAGTGCTGCGTGGCAGAGGATGCCCCATCCCACTGACATGCTGGAAGCTCCGTGCACACCCCCCCGTCCCACTGCATGCCTGGCAGCACACACACACAGCACCAGCACACGTTTACAAAACACGGATTCACGAAGAGCACGTGCGTGTGGGGGCAAGCAGCTCAACGAGAGCGCGAGGACAGTCGACTCTAACTCATCAGCTTTTAGCTATCAGTGATCTTCTCAGATATTCTTAAAAAACAAAAAAAAAAACAAACACAGTATGCATACTTGCATTAATTAGCAGCCAGCAATTATGCCAAAAGATGCCTTAAGAGATTGCCTCCTATCAGCACAACATGCTGCCTGCCATGGGAACCACCAAGTGCCCCAGCTAGCTGCTTCTGAGCAGGACAGGGGCAAACTCGAGCGACCTGTGTTCTCTGCTGCAGGTTTGCACAGCGAGCTGGCAGCTCAACCAAACTGATGGAAGAGGTCTTACTTTGCAAACACGGAAGCGATTTCTGAATAGAGCTGCTGCGGTCTTTGTTGCTTCTCAAGCATCAAAAGTTGGGAAAAGTTTACGGGTGAGCTGCCATTACACATCAAAGCCAGCAGCCTTCCCAGCAGCACCCCTCCTCCCAGCAACTCCTGCGCAGCTGATAAGAATCTCGTGTTTTCAGTTTCACATCTCAAATCTGCACCACTGTAATGTCTCACATCCAAACAGATGCAGATTCATGACTCTGAGAACTGCACGCAGGAAGCCCCAGTCCTTGCAGCACCGCTTCCATGGAGCTGGGAATAACGAAGCTCCCGACTTCCTGTGGCACAAAGCAAGGTCTTCATGGTGAGCTACAGACAGAATCTGGGTTAGATACAGCAGAAATCTTGAACGTGGCTGTAAGGTGATGCCCCTCCATCAGGAACACCCGATTCACTGGTGCACCACAAGCACAGGTCAAAGGGAACGTCCTGCAGCTCTGCAGTAAGGTTTGCCAAAGTGATGAGCGACTGTGAATTTGTGCTTTGAGATGTCAGCACATGGACACAGGAAAGCACCAAGGACCCATCCTACAAAGAACTGCTGCAGAGGGGGGCCGTGTTTCACAGTGCCTTCCAGTGCCAGAATCCACCATTCACATCAAGAAGAAACTCAGACTTATCCATACACACTGCTCTGTCAGGAGGAATGCAGCTGCAATCCAAACTCCTCTGTTTGACCAACTACCACCTATTATTTTCCCTGTATCAGAGCTCAATTAAAAAAATCCTCAAAGTCCCAACCTCAAAGCACAGCCTGTAGGTCTTCCTATTCAGGACCAAGCTTCTTTACTCAGCTGCCTGAGCTCGTGAAAGACACAGCACCAGCACTGCTCAGGGGTGTCACACCAGGAGCCAGAGCTGCAGCTCACTCTTCACACTGGGGCTCCTGCTACCCCAAAAGCATTGGGAGCTCCTTCCCAGCACACAGCTCACTGTGCAGAGCCTCCACCACTCACCTTTTGGAAGTACTCATGTCCACGGGCTCGTCTCCTGTCTGAACCTCCACTTTAATGGTCGCTTTCACCTCTCCGCTTTTTAACAGTCCTTGCACTTTTCCAGCTCCGGGATCCGTTTTTATTTTCATGTCTCCTTCAGCACTTATTTCAGTTCCTAACAGTCCTTTCTCCATTTTTAGTTTCTTACTGTCCACATCGTTATGCGGTACCTCACGTTCTAGGGCTCGTTTCTGACTTCGTGTCCTGCATGCTTCCTCTGTCATTGTGAGGCTCTGGGGAGAGAGGAGACACAAACGAGTTAAGTGCCTGGCAAAAAGTAAGTTGGACAAAACACCTTAATTTCAAAACAGGGCAAAGTACAGCGCTGCTGCAAAAAGAAGTTCTGGAAGAGCAATAAAAGTTTTGCTCCTCTGCTTGCCTGCCCTATCTGGAGCACGCATCGCAGACTGCACCCAGCATCACCCTGCTTGTGCTTGTTACGTGAAGCAAAAACAAACAGAAAAGGCCAAACAAGAAAACACAACTCAAACCCCACCGAGTAGCAACTACAAGCAGGAATCGTAGCACCAGCACGAGGAGCCCGCAGCGGGGAACACGCAAACCCCCACGCCTGGAAGAGTTTGGACCTCTCCCAAGAAGCAGGAAGAACGTACGGATTTGCCTGACATGCAAATAACCGTAATTACAAAAATGGGAGATTAGCATCGGGCTGGGAGTGCTGCCACGTCTCTCCCAGGACCCCCCAGCCCCAGCTGAGGGCTTCGGGAGCACCACGCCCTGCAGGGACAGCCCGCCACGCTCCTGGATGACCACAGCCCCTCCTGGGAGGGGAGGAGGGCCAGGCCGGGGCAGCACGCCGAGCAGCGGCATGGCACCGACACCGGGTACCTGCGGACACCCCTCGGCCGCGGAGCTGAGTCAGGCTTTGATCCCATGACATCACTGGGCTCCACATGACCCTTCCCAGGATGCAGCCTGCGAGACAAAGCACTTTCCAGAAACCAGTCTGAGCCGGCAGCGGGCGACCCGCAGCGGGGCTAACCCCGGCGCCCGCAGCATCCCCACTGCTCCTCCTCCTCCTCCTCTTCCTCCGCCCGCACCGCCGGCCCACCCGGGGCTGGCACAGGGCGGGGGGGGGGGAGCCCCCTTCCTTTTCTAATTAATTAAGAGTCCCTCCCATCACAGTCCGTCTCCCCCCCCCCAACCTTTTAAACTGGATTCCAAGAGCGAGGCCAACGCACAATAGTTGGACCAAGTCTTCCAAATGTTTTTAGCAGCGAGATTAACATAATTACGCAACATAATTAACCTCTGCTCACCCCCCCCCCACCCCCCACGATCCACCAATGTCACCCGAGCGCTACGTGACATCGCAGTTTGGATGCTCTAAGCCCTGCACGGTGACCACAAGTTTCTCTGCCTGCTGTTATACAGAGAACTTTTTTTTAAAGGGATGGGAAAAAGAAGAGTTTCAGCTGCAGACAGCACATAGCTCTGCTCAGCCCATCGCTGCCGGGCTCAGAGCCGGGCAGGAAGGTGTCAGTGTGTGCGTGTGTGTGTGTGTGCTGGGCTGAGCTCAGCACTCAGCAGCACAGCACCGTGGCAGCTCGCACCCAGCAAGGCTGCTCTTCACCCCAACAACCCGGGCAGAAATTACAGATCTCACTGCTGTGCGTTCAGTGTGAGTGTACCTGAACCCGGAGCTGCAACCAAGGGCCACCAGCCAGCTCACAGACACCGGGGTTTGCTGTTTTCATGGAGGAACTCCTGCAGCAGGGCTGCTCAGCCTGTACAAAACCTCCTTGGGAAGACAAAAAGCAAAACCGAGCAGATGTGGGTTTGCTTCCAGTACCTATGCACCCCGTGCTCCTGGAGGAGCAGCACAGCTCTGGCAGCAGGTGCTGACCCGGCACTGGTCGGTGCCTCTGCACTTCAGGAACGTGGGCTTCAAGTTTTAGGAGCGCTTATAAGGCACTGATTTCTATCCCTTTGCTATTCCCAGTTTTAATTGAGGTGGGGGGGACAGGAGCTTTTCAAGCTGTACTGAGGGACTCCATCCCTACTGCACTCAGAGTCAGGCAGGATCCCCCTGACCCACACCACCACAGCTGTGTGCAGTGGGGCAGAGCCCCAGAGCCTTGCTCAGCACCCCTGGGGCGAGCCCTGCCCTCAGGGCAGCCCAGCAGCAATCACAGGCTGCATGCAGCACACGCACCTTCCCAGCACTCCCATCCTGCTACAGGTTCCCCAGGACAGCACGCACCAGCACCAACGGGAAGGCAGCAGCATGAGGCAGCAATTGCTAGCAAGAAGACTCTGCTAGGTGGGCACAGATCAACAGCTCAGAATGCCCAGACCCCACAAAAAGACAACGCACTGCTTTGGAAGACACCCCCAAATCCCCACTTCTGCTCCTCCAACTGGCACCAGACAGCACGAGGGGCACGCAGCGCTGGCATGGCCCGACTCCACCTCCCATTTTACAGGAGGAAGGGTAAATAGGAATTATGCAGTAGGTTTTTATGGGAGGTTCTGCTTTTTATGACAGCGAACAGCACAGCTCGGAGCGGAGCGCCCAGGACCTCAGCAGCCAATTCTCAGCTTTAAGTGCTATTGCTGTAACAAATTAACTCCTACGATCAATTCAAAGGCAGTTTAGTGTACAATATAGAACGCTGCCTTGCTCCAAAGCCCTCCACGCTGCTTCACTGCCCTCTGAGCACACTGCCAGCGGCCAAAGCCCAAACCTGTGCTGAGCTCATGGCTTGGGAAGCACCACACGTGGCAGTGCCCCTGGCTGCCACCCGCTCACCTGCTGCAAAAGCTACAGAATGGGGCAGAGGAAGGCCTGGCTTGAGACGTGGGGAATGAATCACTTTGTGCTGATGTTTCCCAATGCGCAGTGCAGCCCAAACCAAGCTGGGCAGCCTCAGCGTGGCAGCAATGATGCTGGCATTTGGTTCCCACAACACAGTGATGCGAAACAGAAAGGGCCAAAGTGAGAAGGACACCCAGGGCTTTGTGGGAACCCCAGCAACGGGAGCAGCACTGCTCCGCAGGGCTCACTGTTTCAGCAGCAGCCCTCCTTCCCTGCACCAGAAGTGAAGGGGGAACAACAACAAAAAAAAAAAATAGAAAGAAAGAAGGGCAAGGTTAGAGAAGAGGAAAGGGGAGATGAAAGCACATGCACGCCCATAACCTGGGGTGAGCAGCAGCCAGAGGTGGCTCCAGCTATCTTCTAGGTACAGCTGATCAGAGCCCAAAGATGACTCCACACATGCTCCTCGCTGCAGCTGAGCTCTGTTTCTTGGAGCACCCTAAGTGTTGCGTTGCTTTTCTGTTTTGTTTTTCCCCAAATACTCACTGAGGATGAAGGCAGAGGCCACATCTCTTTGGCAAAGCCACGAACCCCGTGCACGCAGCACTGTGTGAAGGTGCAGTGGATCCCACGTGCCCACGCACACACGGGCAGGAGCTCACGGCCTCACCGCGTGAGCCTCAGGAATCCCAAACTGAGATCAGGACGATCGTTAGTAATATTATTATTTTTCAGAAACAATGAACGAAGGCAGGACGAAAAACAGCAGGCTGACAGAAATCAGAACCCCAGCACCTGCCCTCACCTGAGCTCCTGTGCCACCCCGGGGCCGCGCTCCCCACGGCAGCGCCCCGAAGCAGTGGGGTGGGGGGCAGCGGGCGCCCTGCTGCCAGCCCACCAAGGGTTAAGCCCTGCCATTTTGGTGCCATTCACCGATATGTCCATTAAGGGTGTTACATAACAAAATGGCAGCCCTTAACCCTTTCCTCGCCGGCTGCCACACTGCCGTGCTGTGTGCTGACGCCGGCCGGCGGCACTCCCAGGCGTGGCGGCCCTGACCCCGCCACGAATCAATGGGAACATTTCCCCTCTCCAGAAGCGTGCAGGGGAAGGAAGATAAGCAGCCTCGCTCAGCACCTCTGGGCACTTGTATGGGCTTTCAGCTTCTACCAGCAAGTTTCCTCTGTGCCAGGGCACGAGGCACAGAGAGAGAAGCACCGGTGGGTGCAGGGATGGTGGCTCAGCAGTGGGTCCACGGTGGAAAGCATCCCAGGGATGCAGCCCAGTGCTGCAGGAGAACAGCCACGCTGTGGGGCAGCAGGGCACCACCACGCAGCCCTGTGCCAGCAGCAGTGCCCAGCACCCACAGGTCCCTCTGACAGCGGTGCTCAGCACCACACCGTGCCCACAGCACCAAGGCCATCAGCCTGCATGTGACCGAGTGCATGTGCCATCAGCAGGAGGCTGCTGGGGCTCCGAGCACCACGAGCAGAAAGCTCTGCTCTTGGTCAGGCAGGAGAGCGGAGGTCTCGAGGCACAAGGAGGCACTGCTCTGCTTTTGTGTCATTGCACCTTAAGAGCAATCACTGTTTACAGTACAGCGTGGCTCCGTCTGCTCACAATAACGATTAGAGCACGGGATTCTGAGCGCTCCGTGCACCACAGCAGTCACAATTCCTGACAAAGCTCCACGTGCCACAGACGATACCAAAGAGAGCTACGTGGACGTGGGGCAGCCACAGCCTGCAGAGATCAAACTGATCTGCAGGAATTCAGGGAGGACCTCACGGCTGAGGTGATCTAAGACAACTCATGCTGCTTTTTTCTTTTTCAATGCACTGCCCTATCTACAGCGCAACTCTTCCTCGTGCTGCTGCTCCTCTCCCCCAGAGCAGGGACTCACATCGCTGTGCCCAAGGGCAGCACCACACAGCCTGACCTCAGCCCCACAGCCCGTGCAGATGTTAGCTAATGATTAAAAACTGTGTATCCAGCATTTATTTTCACTCAAAAACGTATTCAGCCCATGTCAGTAACACATCCTCAATCCACACATAGATGGGATCAGCACGACTGGACACAAAGGACAGCACCAAAAGGGAGACCTGGGCAGCGCTGGGAGTTTCCTTATTCTCCACTTCACCCCGTGCTCCAAACAACAGCTTCAGAGCTACAGCAGCTTTAAGGCCCCAGCTCGGGTCTGCAGCCTGCACACAGAGGGTGCTGCCCACAGCCACTGCGTGAGGGATTTGCTTGACCTGAATTCTCCCCCAAGTTTTATGGATCTATTTTTGTCTAGAAACCACTGGGCAGGAAGTCTGCTAATGACTACGTCTGGGCTTTGTATTACCCAACAAAATAAAGTTACCAAGATCCCTCAGAGCAGAACAGCAGATGAGTGCACATCTCTGTCGGGGCTCAGAAGAGCAGTGTTCAGGCAGTGAGCAAAAGGAGACAGCACTCATGTGTGCACCTCCACGGCTTCAGAGCGCACCGCGGGCGCTCACATCATTACTCACTGATCAAGAGAGCAGATTAAGAAGTTTCCACAACTGTGGTCAACACGTCAGAGCGTGGAAGCGACACTGTGACTCTCACTGCTACTCCCACTCCTCCACCACTGGAGGACGTCACACAGAGGGTGCTCGTGTGACATCACTCGGCCTTTCCCTTCGCACGAAGGTAGCTCTGTTTTGCACAGATCTGGGCTCAGCTCTGAAGCTGACTGCAGCACACAGCGTGGCAAATCAAATCAGTAAAGCTACGAGCTTGTTTTTCTAGAGGTGCTGGTGTCAAGCTGAAGTGAAGACCAGAAGTGCTTAACCCATCACCAGAGGTGGGGGGGGGGGGGAACCACATCAAAAAACAGCCACTGGACAAATGCTGAAATCGCTAATTAAATAAGTTCATTTGCCAGTCCATTAAAAAGGGAGCACCACCTGCACAGGACAGCCACCCCAGAGAGCTTTCCAACACACAGCTCCACATACAGCGCTGAGGAGTTGCAGGGGAGCTGCACAAATCTCATTTCCATTCACCACTTTGCTTCTGGGGGTTGCACAAACGATCGAGATCTACACGGGTCTCGAGGGAGGAATCTCTGTGCCCTCGCTATTGCCTCTCCTCTTGTTCAAGACCGAAAATACTCCGCAGCTGTTGTGAATGCCCAGCTAAAAGGAAGCGAAACTTCTCTGTCTGCCCATCAGTAAGCCAAGGAGACGCACGGATTTCAGAGTGCTGGTTAAATGTTAAGTGAAAGGTGACTTTTGGGTAAGGCAGAAGCTGAGTTGGATAGCTGAGCTCTGCTACAGCACCATGGGATGACAGACCCTCCCTCCCCCAGCACCGTGCCCCCCCAGTCCTACCCGTCAGTGAGGTTCATGGGTCCCACGGGGGGTCCTGTCTGCACCACGTGGCTGAAAGCAACCGCAGCGAAGGTCCTGCAGGAAAAGACAAGGAGGTGAGCACACCTTTGGTCCACGTAGTGATGAGCCCACCTGAGACAGCGACCCTAAAACCGTGGGAAGGGCAGAGAGTGCACTCTCTGGGTCGAGCTGGGAAGGAATTGAAGTCAGGGGTTGAACGCTTTCGGATCAACACACAAACTCACACACCAGCTCTGCTCAGCAATCGCTGATTCTGAGTTGCGTATGAAAGACACCTGAGTGCATCTCCTGTCCTACAGTTGATCACACACCACAAAAAGTCCTTTTACAACCCCGCCCCCCCCCCCCCCCCCCCACACAGCACAACCTCCCAACCTTCCTCTTCCCACTCTATGAAAACACCGAGGGAATAAAGAGCGAGCCTGCACACACTGACCAGTGAGAAAACACCACCAAACCAACCCACGGACTGTACACCTGATGGGCAATGAGCACACACAGCACTGCTGCTGGCCCACAGCAAACACCGGGGCCACAGCACCAGTCCAGCAGTGATCCCCATGCCACTGTGCAGCAATGGGTGCACTGCAGCTGCCAAGTGCCCTCTCAGAAGCTTGGCCTCTCCTTTCTGCTGAGCCACCGAGTGCTCTGAGCCATTTCCCTCCTCCAAAAATCTTTCTGGAGCTGTTTTCTGTCATCTGCGGGCAGGACAGCAGCTCACCATCTCCTGCTCTCTGGACTGGGGGGCCTGGAGGGTCCCTCAGCCCCTGGGTGGGGGGCACTGTCCCGTGCCATCGCCCGCTGTGCTGCTCGCAGCACCCACAGGTTCCAATGGATTAAACAAATTGCTACAAAATTGCAGAGAGAGGAACTTAATGAATGGATATGCAACTGCATTCTGGGTCTTGATTAGCTATCTAGAGGGCAGGTCTTGCTAATTATAGCTCATCCTATTAGTCCAATGCTTTTCTAATTAGTAGCCCATTGAAAACCATCGTTACAGCCACTTCAGGGCCCCTGCCCGGATCCAGCGGTGCTGTAAGCAGCGGCCGTGCTGCGGTGCATCCACACCTGGTGGGGACACAGACACCAAAACCTCCAAAAAGCCATCGCAAGTGATGAGCTCCTGCACTAATTAGTAACTGTGACACTGCCCCAAGTTGTGACACTGCTGGGAAAAAAGAAAGGAGGGGAGGGGGGGCGGAAGGAAAAGATCGTGGAGGAGAGAGCAGGAATCACTCCTTCCGTCGTGCTCCGGACAGGGGAAGTCTGAGCCGAGCTGGGGCTCCTGCCCGCCTCCATTTTTAACAAACCGTAGCATTAAACTCCCATCGTGCTCCTGTCATGGGACTAAAATAGTTTTCATCTTACGAGGACACGAGGAGCTGGTTAACTGCTTCCCTGCCGCGGGATGCTGCAGCTCTGACAGAGCTCTGAGCACCCTCAGCTCCAGCACCGCATCCCCACGGCACGCAGCGCTGAGGAAGAAGGGCTGAGATGTTTTGGAGGGGTTCTTGGTAACGCAGCACTGCAGGGATTCCCGCGGGAGGCAGGCACTTAAGTGGTTAACAGTGGGAAGTGAAACTCGGCCGGAGCAGCTCTGGCTTTGACAAGTCCCAGCAGAAGGCAGCGGGTCGGCGGAGCCACGTCTCCCAGTGCCACCAGCACCGCCATGCTGGGAAGATCCGCCCTCAGTCCACAGGCTCAGGGGCAGCACCCTTATCTGACAGAGCTCTGGTCGGTGGAACCCAGTGAAGAGTTCTCTACAAAACAGTGACAGAAGTCATAGGTGAGAATACGGCCACCGCATCTGTAGTGCCACTGCTGAATTCCACCAACACCATCCGGACAAGCGATGGTTCGGTAGAGCTCATGGGATCCACCACATCGAGCAAGGTCCTGAAGATATCACATTTTGAGAAGACAGGCTCCACACTCTTGAAGACGAAAGCACAGAAACTGTGACACAGGGAGCACAGCACTGCTGCACGCGGCTCCTCAAACAAGTGAGATAAGAAAACCCTGCACCACTCGGAGCAAAGTGGTCAGCACCAGGAGGAGCCACGGTTCAGCTTCAGTACTGACACACGAGGGGCTGGGGTCGGGAAAGTCCTTCCCACTCACTCCTAAACCCACACGGAGATGAACACGTGGCCATCAAGAGTGCTCCGAATGATCCCTTTGGATCAACGTGTGCGCTCAGGGTGGGAACACAGAGCCTGGAGATGGGCGCAGAGGGAATGCTACTCACGGGCAGCAGCTGCTCCAGCACAGCCATCCTTTGGAAAACACTTCCCAGCGTTCCCTTATGGATGCCAAGGGCCATCGAGTCCCACGGAAGCACGTGCAGGGATCCACGAGCAGAGTGTCCTTCCTCCAGAGCAGGCAGCATGCTCCAAGCTGAGCCTTCTGACACTGCTTGCAACCAAAAGTTGGTGTTTTCAGACCAAAGTGCCAACGTGCTTGGACTGCTCTCATTCCCAGGCTGGTGCACCTCGGTGTCATCGCGGTGCCCCTCCCCAACAAACCCCGTCTGATCCGAGTCCCCTCTGCCTTCTGGGTGCAACGTGTGCCACACTGCTGGCAGAGGGGGGGGGAGTCTCTTCTCCATGCACTGCGAGGAACGGCTTGGAAGAATATCAAAGAGGGGAAGGGGGACATGAAGGCATCGCCCCGCTGACTTCGTGCCTGACAGCTCCGAGGGTGGCACGGTGACACTGCCACCGTCCTCTGCTTAACAGCGGGGTCTTCCTCCTCTCCAGGATAACCCCTCCCGTGCCCACCTGACTTCATCCAGCATCACTCCCGGAGGTGTTACTGAAGGATTTTTCTTCTTTCTTTTCGGAGCTCGAGGTACCGTCCTCCACCAACGACACGCTCTTCATCTCAGTGGTAGGAGTGCGTTAATAACCCATAAGCTAATAATTCTGTCGCAGCAATCTTCGCTTCCCTGCCTGTATTATTTAAAAACCAAGCCGAGGGTGTGCGTGGAGCATGACACCGCTCAGCAATCCAAATAAGGGAATGAAATGGCAGCTTGGCAGGGGCCCAGCGGCCACACCTATTGACGGGGGAAGCAGCACAGCCACCCCAGTCATTATGGCAGCAGCCCTGTGCACAGCAGCACCCACCTGTGCTCCGACATCACCCCCATGGCACCGTGGGGATGGGGGGGGGGGGGGGGGGGAGGTGTGGGGTGCTCTGCCCCCACCCCACAGCCACAGGAAGCGGTGCTGTCACTGTGCCCGTGGGACTGAGGGCTTGTCCTGAGCAGTGAACCATCCGTGTGCTGCAGAGCAACACGTGCAGGAGGGAAATGGGATGTGTGAGATCAGAGTTAGATGCTGATACTCCGCTCCGTGGTGTGACACAACGTATGGCTGCCACCAAAGCGCGAGGGCAGAGAGCAACCAGAGGTGTGACAGCTGCAAAGAGCACCCTGCAAAGGGAGTATTCCCATCCAGGACATGTCCGAGTCTCCTAAGGGATCAGTGATGTGCAATATTAAAAGGAGTCATCTTCAGCTACTTCTTCTGACTTCACCATCACCGCAGCTCTCGAGCACCAGTGACCGAGCAGCCCTCCAGCTGCCTTTGTTCCCTAAACCACTTCTACCGCTTCAGTTCTGGCCATTATTAAGCCATTGTCTCTGGGTTTAAACCGGTTTTGGTCTGACAAAATGAATGAATCCATTCCTCTCTGGACAGCCTTGCTCAAGGAAGCAGCAGCAGAATCACTGCCAATACCTTCAACACAAGCAGACGGAATAAAGTTTGCAGCCACAACCCAGAAGGGCACTCCCCAACCTCACTGTGCTGCCACGAAGCTCACAACATCTGCCTGAAAAGATGCAAGTCCACCTGCTTTAGGATTTAAGAGAATGTCAGAGCCACCAAATACTCCACACATTCACTGAGCACTGACACGTGCACGGCGCAGAGATGACAGTGCTGCCCTCGGACCCACTCAGCACAACGCAGGCACCTTCCAGACACCAATGGAAGCAACAAGTTCTGCTCTCAAGCACTCAAAGCACACAAATTCTCCACTACTTACAGCGGGGTGCCACCCCAAAATGAAGGCTGCATCTGACAAGCCCTTAAAATAAAACCCAGCAGCACACAACGCAGCAGCATCCCATAGAGCATCACGCCTGCAATGGGCACAGAAGTAGTTTCACTGATGGACAACAAAAAGCCAAAACTGTGCCTCTGTGCTGTGAGCAAACCCGAGCTGTGGCTCAGCACATCCATACGCACAGCCATGCCAGGGATGTGCAGAACCGTGACACCCAGGGCTGCTGCAGACAGGGTTTTCTCAGACCCTATTAAATATGAATGCCTTCAGTTTACTTCCTCTAATTCTTGTGAGCATTTCAAAGCTCCGGACCACGTGGCTGCGCCAGCAAATGAGCGGCCGGGCACGGCTGCCGGGCTGCAGCAAGGAAGTCCTCCTACAGCAATAGGTAAATAAGCACCAGTATGAAACCTCAAATTAGGCAGTAAACATCCCCAAAGTCTTCCACACTTGCAGCATAAACCAAACCGAGCAGAAAAAAAACACCACTGTCCACCTTGGGACGCGTGGAGCAGTGCCAGCAGTGGCTTTGTTGCTCTCCCTGTTTATCACAGACCCACCTGGGCCTTGTGTCAGCTACAGCATCACCGCCGAGTGCAGAGCAGCAGCAGGGTCTGCAGTCAGCAATGGCAGAGCCCCTTCCCTCGGAAGAAGCAGCAGGTTCACCAGGTGATGCTGTTTGGAGTGTCCCACTGAACTGGAGAGGTGTTTTCCTGAATGCTAACACCTGCAGTCCAACACACACCAGGAGCATGCAGACCACGACCAAATCAATGCCAAGACCAACCAAAAACACAATCAAAGCTGCATCTTTTCCCCACTGGGAAGCTGCAAACTGAGTCTGCACTCCTTCCCTTCCAGCATCCAGTGCAAAGACCCCACTGTAAACCTCTTCCTTATTCTGGGGAACAAACAGTCTAACAGAGAAGGGAAGGGAGACATCCTGCCTGCACCCCTTACACATCCATCACTGAGCTTCTTCACTTCGAGACTGAGGGAAATGGTTTGGCAGGTCTCCGTGGCACATGCTGTGTGCACTCAGCAGATGGGACAGCCACAGCACGGAGATGCTGGAGGGACTTATCCCAGGCAATGCAAAACTTCTCCTCCAGAGAAGCACGGGTGAGAAGGAGAGTGCATTACCCAGCAGCCCTCAGCTGTGCACAGCTCAGGATGCAACCCTGGGGAGGCTGGTGATATTGGAGCTGAGGAGGAACAGGGCAGGCACTGCTACAGCTGCACCTGGCCAGAGCTCCTCCTTCCCTAACCTATTTCAGCGTGACAAAAGGACAGCATACTCCAACATCTTTGCTTAAGAATCAACGCATGGAAGCTAGGGATGCACAAAACTTGCTAAGCATTACTTTTGTCCCATACAATCCAAACAGCCTAACCTCACTTCTGCCCCTCAAAATACTCATGACTGCTTAAAGAGCCGTGCCCAGCGAGCCACAGCACTGCTCTGGAGGAGGAACCACCAGCAGCACAGCGGGCTGCGGGCTCAGAAGCCCCAGCAGAAGGAAGAAGCAGCCTGTAATTAAGACGTAGGAAAGCTGTATGGGAGGATTCCTTCCTGCCCCATCCCAGCCACAGCCCCCAGGTGATGCTGAACAGGGGGCACAGACACACGCTGGAGCAGCACCAGGCAGCAATACCAGCAATCCCATGGCCTGGAGAGGGTGAGGGAAGGAAAAGTGCTGAACAACTGAAAGCCAGCATAGGGAACTGCATGTCAGTGAGCCTTAACCTTTGTTCGGGCACTATCCCACAGCACTGGTCTCGGGCCGCTCACTCGTGGTTTCCCCACCTGAACGTGGGCACGGGGCTCAGCTGGCAGCGACACTGACACACACAGAGCGTTCTGTCTGATGGGGAGGAAATATCACAAAGACATTAATAACTTCTTGCAAGAAGAACACGCCTGTGAGCCTCCTGGGGCTGTCCAGCTCCTAAATCCCACATTCCTGCCCCTTTTTGTTCCCAAACCAACACGACTCCACGTGCCTGCTGTGGTGCCACACACACGAGCAGTGCAACACAACAGCAAACAGTACTTCCCCCATGTCCAAGAATAAGTCCATCGCATTTCCAGGTACCACAGTGTCCACAAAGCTCTATGTTACTCCGCTAATTTCCGAACAGGGGACTGGAATTTGATGAGTGCCCGTCCCAGAGCTCTCCGTAGCACTGTCTGTTCTGTGAAGAGGAGTAGAAAACCTCTGCAGCACTGCTCTGCACGTGGATGTCAGTCCAACAGGGAAACACACACACTGCACACTTTCCTTCCAACTTCCCTCTGCTTCGCACTGCTCCCTCCAGCAGGAAAACCTCGGTGGCTGCACAGGAGCTCTGACTTCCCTCGGCAGGTCTGGACGAGGCGGTCCTTCATCACCCAAAGGAGCTTTAAGCTTTGTTTCCTACACGCTCCCAGCTACCCGAGGGATGCCAGAAGTCGGTTGCCTTTAGATTTCCCCCAAGGGCTCTCCTCTGTCCCCCCTCCCAGCGCAGCACAGGCAGTGCAGACAGAACCACGGCCCCACACGTGCCCCGAAACCGTCGCACAGCACAGGAGCACCACCTGAGTTTACACCAACAGTTCTGAGCAGCTCCCTGTATGCCTACCAGCCTGTAATTACTACAGAAAGTCACAGCGCAGCTATATTAAGTTCCCGTATTAGCATAGTGACACTGCGGCGATGCCAGCTCGGCTGCATCACCGCCCATCAGCGTAACCCCACGGCTACGTAACACCGCACTGAGCTCCCACCTCTGAGCGCAGGGAATGTCTGCAGACGGATACACAGTGCTTCTTCCCAGCGGGACCCTCCTGGTGACCCTCCCTTCAGGCACAGGGCTCAGCCCTTCCCACACCTACACATCCAGAAGCAGAGCAGTTCCCAGCGCTGTGAGCAGGGCTGCATGGGACGCAGCGCTCTGCAGGGTCACAGCCCCTGAGCACAGAGCAGCAGCACGGGGCTCTGTGCCACCAGAGCGGGCTCCGAGTGCCAGAAGGTGCCACTGTAATGCCACCCTCAGGGATGCCCCCATCCCAAAGACCTCACACAGTACACACACACACTCAACGCGCCACGCATCATCCCCCTTATTTCTTACTTTTACCATCTCCGTTCCTGGTCCTCTCCCACCTCGTGGTCTCCACTGACCATGCATCCGCTGGGCTGCAGCTTCCCTGTGCTGCTCTCCTGGGGCTTGAGAGCTGCTCAGCAGCTTGGGAGCGGGGAGGGATGCACTCCCGGCTCCTGCCTGCTCCGGTCTGCCAGCAGTCACAGATTCCCAAAGGGCCCTCTCCAGTTTTCACTTCCTGTGTAACACTCCCTGCGAGCAGCTCTGCCGCCTCTGCAGCCGGAGGAGGGAGCCGAGCAGGGAAGTCGGGCGCCCACGGGAGGAGCTGGGGCCGGGGCCGTGCTCGAGGGTCGGTCCTCGGGGACGGCCGCCCCGAGAGCACCGCGAGGGAACGCGGCACCGCAGCCCGGTCAGCCCGCAGCAGCGCGGGGCAGACAGAAAGGGACAAGCGAAAGCAAAACCCGAAGCGCAGGCATCTGAAACGAAGCCGCGAGCAGACGCCGTGGGGCGGCAGGAGCGCACATCTCAACTTCGGGGCCGCGCGATACTGCGCAGCTTCAGGCGGTGCCCACTCGCGCAGGGCCGGGGCTCTCCCGCACGCAGCGCACCGGGCTGTGCCCCCGCCCCCGCACCGCCCCCCGCACCGCCCGGAGCGGCCCCGGGCCGACCCCCCCCCCCCGCACCCCGCGGCGTCCCGGCGCTCCCGGCAGGCGGCAGCGGAGCGCCCCTCGGGGCAGCGCGGCCCCGGCGCACCTTGAGCGAGAGAGGGGGGGGGGAGGGAGGCGGGGGGGAACGGGGACTCTTATTGTGACACGGCCCCTCCCGGCCGCCCGCCGGCCCCGGTGCCACGACGGGGGCTGCCCGGGGCGGCCGCTCGCACCACCCCCACCCCGGCGCGAGCCCCGTGCGGGGCCGGGGCGCTGCCAACCCCGACGAGGAGGAGGAAGCGGGCACGGCGAAAAGCCCACACCAACTTTGCGAACCGGGAGCGCCGCGGGCCGCGCTCCGAACAAAGCCGACTGTACCCCCGGGGCGGCGGAGCCCCGCGCTCGGGCTGAGCGCTGCGGGGACCCCGCGCCGCCCCCCGGCCCGGCCCGGCCCGGCCCCCGCCGCTCCTCCCGCAGACAATGCGCCCGACGAGAACTTTTCACTCGGGCACTTACAGCCGCGCCGCGTCCCGCCGCTCCCCGCCGGCTCTGCCCCGCTCCGCTCCGCGCCGCCCTTTCCTCCTCCTCCTCCTCCTCCTCCTCCTCCTCCCCCGCTCCGCCGCCGCCGCGGGCTCTCCCCGGTGCAGGCTGTCGGCCGCGGCTCCCCCGTGCCAAATAATGCGCTTCTCACACATGGAGTCGCGGCGTCACTCGGCGGAGCATGCGCGCGGCGGGGCCCGGAGCGGGGCCGGGCCGGGAGGAGCGGCGGCAGCGCGGCCCCGCGCCGCTTCCGGGCAATGGTGGAGCAGGTCTGTGACCCGGGGCGCCATTGGCCGGAGGGGTCGCGGCACATGGCAGGAGGGCGGCGATTGGCTGCGGCGCGGGCGGGGGGCGCCGCGCTGCGGCCGCCCGGGGCCACGTGGAGCGGCGGGGGCTGCTGGCGGCGGCGCCGCGGCATTGTTCGGCGGTGCCGGGGGTGGGGGGGGGGGGGGAGGGGGGAGTTCCGCGTCGCACCGGACCCGGGACGGGAGGAGGAGCGCTCGGAGCTCCTCGGTGCTCGCGGTTGAGGATCGCGGGGGCGCGGGGAGAGCCGGAACTCGGGGCTGCGGGGAGGAGAGCAGCGCCCGTCCGTCCCTTCCTTCCTCCTCCTGGCAGGAAACCCTCAGCCCTCGGAGGGACTTTCCGCAGCCGGGCTCAAGGAGCTCCAGCACCGGTCGGAGCTCGGGGCAGCCCCGCACCGCTCGTCCCGTGTAGGGGCTGCACCTCCCAAGCCCTCAGCACCAGCGCATCCCGTTCCCCGGCTCCAGCAGCGCTGCGGGGCGCTCCCTGCCCTCCAGAAGGACGAGGCTTCGGGCTCGTTTCTGGCACGTTTCCTTAAGCCCAGCTGAAGCCTGAGGTTAGCGCAGGGAGGGAGGTCACCCCAAAGCAGCTTTCCACCGGGCCCATGCCCGCGCTCCCTCGCCCACACCTTTCCAGGCCAATGGAAAGCAATTAAAGGGCAGAATAATCAGCAACGTTCTTTAGAACGTAATGACGTAACTCTGAGGCTGAAGGATGTCCATAGGTCCCGTGAAGATCTCCCTGTACCTCTCACTGATACCCCATATTCAAGCACAACAGATCTCAGAGCTGCAGCACTGCCTCGGGGTCGGCACCTGTCCCCAATCCACCACGGGTGGGCAGGCGGCCTCTGCGGGCAACACGGAGCGCTGGTGTGGGACAGAGCACCTCCCGCTGCCCCCGGGGCACCCCAGCACCCTCAGGATGCACCCAACACCGCCACGGAGCAACGGGCCGCAGCACAAACCCCACAGCCGTGCTGGGAGCAGCCCTGCAAAGCCAGGCAGCCCCCGCAGCGACGCTCAGAGCTGAAATGCAGAGAGCGTTCCCCCGCTTCAAACACCCAGCAGGAGCTTCTGCAGTAGCGGCGTTACAATGCGGGCGGCTCAGGAGCGGCTGCGGCACCGGGACACGGTGCAGGTGCAGCACCAGGAGGGACTCTTCATTAAGGAGCCAGCAGCGAGGTGCAGCAGCGTGCTAATTACCTAAGGAAGGCGCGAGCCGGTGTTGTTGCAATGGGAACCGAGCGGGTCTATCAGCGAGAGAGACACCGACGCTGTGAGCTGGGGACTCCTCGCAAAGGAGTGACGGTCACACAGCTCTGAAGGGCTGCTCAGAAAAAACAGCCAGCCAAAGCTGACCCTCCGAGGCTCTGAAGCGCACTGACCTCCACGAGAGCACTGCCAGCGCTGCTCCGGGCCGGGGGGTTCTCCTTTTGGGGCTCTGAGCTCCTAATGAGGTTCAGCACAGCCAAGTGCAAGGTTCTGCACTTAGGGTGGAGGAATCCCAGGCACTGATATAAGGACTGGAAGGAGCAGTCCTTGAGAGCAGCCCTGCAGAGAGGGACCTGGGGGTCCCGAGGGGTGAAAAACTGAACGTGAGCCAGCAGTGTGCTCCTGCAGCTCGGAAAGCAAACGCTATCCTGGGCTCCATCAGGAGAGGAGTGGCCAGCAGGGACAGGGAGGGGACTGTCCCTCTGCTCTGCTCCTGAGGCCCCATCTGGAGTCCCCAGTACAAGAAGGACAGGGAGCTGTGGGAGAGGGTCCAGAGGAGGGGCACAGAGATGCTCAGAGGGCTGGAACACCTCCCCTACACAGACAGGCTGAGGGAGCTGGGCTTGTGCAGCCCGGAGAAAAGAAGGCTGCGGGGTGACCTCATTGCAGCCTTCCAGGACCTAAAGGAGCTCATAAACAGGAGAAGAGTCAGCTCTTGGAAAGGGCAGAGAGCAGCAGGATGAGGGGAAATGGTTTGAAGTTGAGGGAGGGAGGATTTAGGTTGGATGTCAGGGGAAGTTGCTCGCTATGAGAGCGGTGAGGGGCAGGAACGGGCTGCACAGAGAGGCTGTGGGTGCCTGTGGGTGCCCCATCCCTGGAGGTGTTGGAGGCTGGATCGGATGGGGCCCTGAGCAATCTGCTCTGGTATGAAACAGGGAGGTTGGTGGCCCTGCCTGTGAGGATTCATCATCCTTGAGGTCCCTTCCAACCCAGGCCACTGTGTGATTCTGTAAAGCTTTGCTCGCATTCGAGATGATGCACACCAGGCCGAAGGAGAACAAGAAGCGAAACCCACGCCGGATCGGGAAGAGCGGGTCATCTCCCTACAGCCGGCGAGGAGCACGGGAACATGGGAACGTGCTAACACGGCGTGCAGAACAGGCTGAGCAGGTTGTGGGGCTCAGCACTGCGCAGTTATGCTGGCACAGCACCGGGGCCGTCTGATGTCCGCGGGATCCCGCAGTCAGAGCGCCCACACTGAGCACCGCTGCGTGTCCCAGAGAAGCACTGAGACCTCCCAGGGAACGTGTGTTGCTGGGCAGGGGTTTCTAAGTTACCTACTGTATCCTTAAACAGTTAAAGGGAAAAAGAAGGATAAAACCGTAAGCAGCGCTAGAAATCGCAGGAGCACGATTTTAAGATGGCTTATGCTAAGAATGAAAGGAATTCCATAGACTGGAGACCAAGAAAACTCGCTTTTGACTTCTTTTCTGCTGGAGCTCTGTTCCTGCACGGCTGCTCGAGGCAGAGCTGTGGAAAGCAGCTGAGGGACACGGGGAGGTGGCAGACAGGGACCTGTGTGCTGATGGAGGACCGCGGGCACGCGGGGCCCCGAGCCACGCACTGAGGGGAACGACCCCGAACTGAAATGAAAATTCACCTTTTCCGGACTGATAGAAAATTAACTGAAGATCAGAATGTTGTTCAGGGAATGGGAAAGCAGCGGGTACACAGTGCAGGGCTGGAGATGGAGCCTTCAGCGCGGCACGAGCTGACCTGGCTCTAACGAGCACCCCACGGGCAGAGGGGAGGGGGGGGGGATATATCAGCAGCTCTGCTCCAATTCAACCAGCGCTTCACGGACTATCGATTTAGCTCCGAAGCGGCAGAGAACAAAGTCTGCCCGGCATCGCTCCTGTTTGAAGAGCGGGCAGAGGACGCGCCGGGCTGGCAGCGGGTGCTCAGCCCGGGCACGGCGCTGCTGGCACGCCGTGACTCAGCCCCGCGGGGCCATCACGGAGGGCTGGCTGTACGCAGGCACCTCTCGCGTGTTTACTGATCGCCGTCACGTGGCTCATCAGAACTTGACCCCGATTAACAGATGAATTAACTAGTTGCAGAAAACTCCGCAGCGTTCCTGTAGCAGCTTGGTTTCCAGCTGCCCCGGTCCTGCGCGGAGCAGGAGCACACGTCAGCACAGCTACAGTGAGCTGCCCCTCCTGACGATGGTACCAAACCCTCCACGTTCACAGGAACGTTTCCCATCCAGGCCTGCTGCCGTCACACCCGCAGCCAGCAGGACATGAGCCGACCCCCATCCTCACCACAGCCCCCGCCCCCCCCCTCACACCGCCCCACTGCAGTTTGGTCTTTACCACCCCCCTGAATTAGAGATCATGGGGGAAATCTAAGTGTGACCTCAATAGCAAATGGTTTTCACAGGTTCTGGAAGAGAACCAGGCTCTCAAAGAGCTGTGTGTAGCTATCCCATTTCCAAGAGAAACAGCTTTCATCTTTCATCCTCGAGGGGACCGTGCTGGTGGCTGAAATGGTTAACTCCTGCGGGAGATAAGGAGCACAGCGACAGCTGCACAGGGCTGCAGATGCCACGATTACAACTCGGCCTCTCACTGAGCTGCTCCTGCACGGGGCTGCATCACCGACTGCAGGACCTGCACCAAAGATGCTCCTCGAGTCCATCCTGGCAGCCGCACCCAGAGCAGCCCGACTGAGTGACACGATGGTGAGGCTTCGATTCAAAACCCAAGAGTTGAGAAGGATTTTTTAAGAGGGATTTGCATTCATCCACCAAAGCGTCCTGGAAATGGTGGGATGCGGTCACTGTGATTCCAGGGGGTGACTGCTGCTGATCCACACTGCTCATCGGGTGGGAACACACTGCCCAGCCAGGGCTGAGCCATGGGCACGCCCAGCACTCCCACCCTTTTGCCACTGGGCTGAGTGTATGAGGCTCCAGCACAGCCCCTCCACGCGACTCTGTCACAAGCACGCTGATGGGCAGCCACAGGGGTCAAAGGCACAGGAGGGTTCTGCTGATCCAAGTGACATTGAGTGGACACTCGCTGGAGCACTCTGCACACTGCAGACCTCTGCGTCTTCGGGAGGATTATCTGAGCCTTACGCCATGTTTACTGTAAGCATTTATCACCGTTGTTCCTTCTGCAGTGCTTATTATCAGCACGTAGAGAGCAGCAGCCTCGTCCCCTGACTCGGAGCGCAGCTCCAGGAGGGCACTCTCTTCCCCCCCAGAGCTGCACCAGCTCAGTCCCGTAACCTGCTTTCCTGCTGAAAAGCAAGGCGCATCAATTAGACTCCTTCTAAATTTAGGATTGATGAGTTCAGTCATTACTGGTCTGATTTTTTTCCAGGCGGATTTCAAGGGAAAGGTATTCATCCAGCAGCCGCCGCTTGCTGAGAGTGCACAAAGCCCTCGGCTAGAAGCACGCGAGGAGCACTTTGGGAAGAAGAGAACGCTTAATTGTGTCAACAGATGTTGGTAAACCGTCTTCCAGGCTGAAATCTGTCCCGGACAGCGAAGCCAAGCGCTCCTATGGAGCAAAGAGAGCGGGGCAGATCCCTGGTGGCCACCAGCAAACCCCACCAGCTGCACGCCAGCCTCAGCGCACCATCAAGAGGTGCACTCAGAAGGGCCCCAGCTGCCCCCAGCACCCCGGAGAGGGGAGGGGGGCTGCTGCTGAGGGCATCTCCGAGCTCCACTGCTCCGATGAATCACCTTATCCTTGGTCAATAAGTGCAAAGACAGCCCAGCTCTTATCATTGGGCTCCCAAGAGATTTGACATCCTTGGCATTGTGTCCTAAGAGGAAGGAAATTTCTCACTTCCCCAGCTATTTCAGTTATATAAATCAATTGTTGAAGGATAGCTGAACTGCTCTGCAAGTAGGAACACAGGCTGTTACGTGGGCAGCACCAAGGGGTGATCCCTAGGTCCCCCAGAGCCTCAACACCACCACCCAGTGCTGACCCCCCCCCCAGCTCGGGACAGCCATCTGTGCTCAGTTGGACACAGGTTCAGCTGCAGAAAACGACAGCGCCAATAAGAACCGATGAGTAAGGGCTGCTGGATGAGAAGAAAGGAGTTTGCTGGCAAAGACAAAGTTGCTACGGGCTGCAGAAAAAAAAAAAAAAAAAAAAAGAAGTGGAAATAACTCAGATTGCTCCAAGCTACCGGTTCACAACACCAGGCAACCCCAACGCAAACACTGCAGCTGTCCTGCTATTCCACCTGGTCACTAACGCCCTCATCACCCGCAGCGAGGACCGATGGAGCAACAGAATCCCAAGTGTGAGTGCTGTACAATGGGACTGCAGTAAGGACAGGGCGACCGGCACGTGGCAGTGCTCTGTCGGGGAGCAGTGTGCTCCAGGTGAGTGCACCCCACAGCCAATGCAGTCTGCTCATTTTGCACACTGTTAATTGATTGAAAGTAAAAAGGCAGCGCAGATCTGGCCACGCTGAGGCCGCTCCTGTCTTCCCCAAGATGAATTTAAACTCTCCCGATTGCTGGAGACTCCAAGTACATTCTCCCGTGATTGGGACGGGTCAGTGGATTGGGATGGTGTGATGTGTTTCAGTGAAAACAGAGCACATGTTACCCTATGGCAGGGCCCGGTGCCTCCGTGTCCCAACCGGGGCAACACACAGCCCGGTGGGGTTTCCAAAGCCATCCACACCTCTGTGCCCTGCAGAAAAGGGAACTGATCAGCACAGGGGTGTTCTTTAGAGCGTCTCCCCATTATTCCTTGGCTGTGACACCCATTGGTATTTCTGGTTGCAGGCCAAAATTGTGAAACTGGATACTGCGTCAGCCCAGAAAGACGGATGATGGAAGGCAGCACCCTGCACGGGAGGGCACAAGCAGCATGATGGACTCCCAACTTCACTCTGGAGGTATCAGAGCCAAAAGCATTAAGCTCCCGTTGGCCCAAACAGCTCAACTCCACCGGGATGAGAGGCATCCACGCACAGCTAAATCTTGGCCTTCTTTTTGCTGCACTGAGGAGGCTGACACTGCGGTCCTGCCCCTCGCACTCAGTCCGTCACGATGGGAACGGGGTGATTCACTTGGGATGAAAGCTACTTCACATTCTTCGGGGAGCTCTCAGAAGTCAGAGCGGTTGTTTCAAACAACAACAAAAAAGTACACAGGCTGTTTTTGGCTTTTTCTGGCCCCCAGCTCGCTGCTCACAGACAAGTTTCCTCCCGCAGGGCAGCACTGTGTGCTGGAGGGGTGCGGGGTGCTGGGGGCCCGGCATGGTTCTGCCTGCGTGGTCCCATCGCCCCATCGCTGCTCAATGGGAGGTTCAGCCACGGTCTGAACTCGGGTTTGCGCAACACCTCATTAAACTCTTGGAAAAGTCTTTAAAAGAGAGAGAGCGAGAAAAAAAAAAAAAAAGCGCTCTGTACCACAGATTGAGATGAGAAGGAAAACTCAGCCTGAAAGCTCCATCCGAAGGCAGTCTGCCTGCGAGAAAGACGTCTTCTCCCTGAAAACTTTCTGCCTTCGTACAGTCGGGAGAGAACCGAAGTCCTTCACACGATTTGATCGCGCTCTGTACTAAACCCGTTCAAACACTCGCAGGGCTCCGGAGTTACGCTCGGGGGTCCCGCAGAGGCAGAAGCAGCGCGCAGTCCTTCCCCTCCCAGCACCGACATCGCTGCAGTCCGGCGCTGAACCGGCACCGCACGCAGCGCACGCACACGCTCCTCGTCCTCTCCGCGGCTTTTTCCCCGCAGAGCCGGGAGGAAAGTTGGCGAAAGGGCGGCGGATCAATGAGGAATCGCTTATTATTATTACGATCGTTTCTCCTTTTTTTTTTTTTTTTTTCCCTCTCTCCGAGCGGCCGCCCCTCCGCGGCACACGGCAGGCCGCGGGGCAGCGCGGGAGGTGGCGGACCGCGGACAGGATATAACTTTATTCGGCACCGAGCTCACCTCGCGTACGAACTGTCCCCCCCCTTCCCCCCCCCAACACACCGCCCCCCATCTCCCACCCCTCCCCCCCCCCCCCCCAACCCGCGCTACACAGCGATGACACCGCCGGGAGGAGCGGCCCCGCGGAGCCCCGCGCGGCTCTGGCAGCGGCCCCACGTACACCTCCATCTTAAGTCCCGCGGCGGCCGCGGCCCATCTGCCCCCCCCCACCCCCCCCCCTCCCCCCCACGCAGCGTTCGGTTCCCTCTGCCCCCACCCCAACTTACTCCTTCCCCCACTCGTCCTCCCCTCCCCCCCCCGCCCCGGGGCACGGTGCGCCGCCCCTCCCCCGCGCTGTTCCCCTCCCTGCCCCTCCCCCCTCCGCCGTCGCCCATCGCGGGGCGGCCGTGCCCGCGGGCAGCTCCCGGGATGCGGCCCCGGCGCTGCGGGCAGACCCCCCCCCCCCCCTCCCCATTCCCCCCCACCCCCCCCACCGCCACGCGCGGCTCTGCCTTTAATTTCACCTTTTTTTTTTCTTTTTTTTCTTTTTTTTCTTTAAAAACGCACCCCGCTCCCCCTCCCCCCCCCCCCCCCCTTCCCGTGCCGGGTGTGCGGGTGGCGGTGCCCCTCCCCCCCCCCCCCCCACCCCCCCCACCCCGCTCAGCCCCATTCCCTTCCCCTCCCCCGACCCCTTCCCCTCACACCCCTTGGGGGGCGATCCCCTCCCCCGCCCCGTCCCCTCAGCCCGTGGCCGCCGCTGTCACGCACTCTCCTCACCCCCTCGGAGCCGCCTCTCCTCCTCAGCGGGGCCCGGGCCGGACTGGGGCCGTGGGGGGAGGGGAGGCGGCTCCCTCAGGTGGCCACTGACAGGAGGCGGGCGGGGGAGGGGGCTGCGCGCGCAGGGGACCGCCTCACGCCGGGCTCCCTCCCGCCCTCTCCAACCCCCCCCCCCCCCCTCACCATTCCCCCCCCGGCGGAGCGGGACTCCCGGGGTGGCGCGCGCGCCACCAACCGTCACCTCCTCGGGACGCCTTTCCCGCCCACCCCGGTTGCTAGGCAGATTTGGACAAACTTGAGGCTTCGCCCCGCCCCCCCGCTCCGTTCGCCCCGCCTCCTCATGTATTTGCCCCGCCCCCTCATGTATTTGCCCCGCCCCCTCCGGTCGTTGCTTTTTTTCCTCTAGGGCGGGGGCAGAAAAGATTGACGGCTGCGCTGCCCAATGAAAAGCAGGGCTTGCCGACGCCGCCAGCCAATCGTACTCACAGCCCGCCTTCCGCCCGCCCCCCCCAATGCAAAGCCTCGAAGAACGAGGCGGGACGATTTAATGATCGACGGGCAGCCTGACCAATCAGCTTCAAGAGCCGCCGGCGCGCGTGGGCAATCGCCGGCCAATCCGCGGGGAAGCGGGGCGGGGCCGGGCCCGCGAGGCCGGCTGAGGTCAGGCCCTGCCCGGGGGGAGGGGCCGCGCCGCCGCCCTTCCCCGCCCGCGCAGCGCGGCCTGGGGCCCGCCGTAGGGCCGGCCGCCCCCGCCCCCCCCCCCCCCCCCCCCCCGCCCCGGCCCGGCGGCGGGGCCCGGTGAGTCATCCCGCTTCCTCCCGCGATGTAGGTCGGGGTGCGCGGGCAGTGCCGGGCCACACCTCCGCGCTTCACCCCCCCCCCCGCGGGTGAGGGCCGCGGTCCTCTCCGCGCTCCGCGGCCGTTCCCCGTCTCGTTGCAGTATTCGCAGTTAACGCTGTGCTCGGTGCGGTTTTGAAGGCGGCGGTTGCGATCGGTGCCGCTCCGTCCCTGCACGGCGGCTCCCGGCTTCACCTGAGGCCGTCGGGGACTCCGGGGTAAGTGCGGAGGGGGAGGTCCTCCCGAGGAACGCTTTGATCTCGCGGCTCAGCCCTGCAGCAGCTGGAGAGCTGCTGGTTACCCGGCGGCGGGGCCAGGCTGAGCCCGGGCATCTCTCTGGGCCGAAGGTGTTGTGAATGACTTGTTGGTACAGAACCTCCTCCTCGGCTTTCGTGGTGAAGCGTAAAGCGCAGCTGAGGTGGTGCTTCAGGAGGGGACGGAGCTCCACAAGTGGTAAAATCGTGTTTCTTCGGAGTGGCACTGGAGCACGGATCGGTTGAGTGTCCCTCTTCCTTCTGAATGTCATGTCGAAATGTAGGAATCCCCTCCTGAACCGTTCCAGCTCTGGGGTAAAGAGACAGAACGCGCTCGGCCCTTAAAGCAGATCCCATCTGGGGAGATGAACGTGGTCTCCTTCCCGAGTGCACAACCGCGGTGAAAAAATACTTCTGCCTTTAGACCTTATTAAGAACTACCGCAGCCAGCTGTTGGAGCAACCTGCAGGAGCCTTGTTTGAACCCTGCCAGCTTCCAGCAGCCCCTGCAGCGAGTTCCTCGCCTCCTCAGCCGTCCCTGGTCCTGCTACAGCGTGCACAGCTGAGCAGTCAGGTTCCCCGACAGGAAATTCTGGTTCTCCTTCCAGGGCAGCAGCCGCGGTGCAGCTCTGGCAGGCAGAGCTGCGAGGCAGCCCCTGTCCCTGCGGGGCCATGGGATGGGCCCTCTGTGGGCAGGAGGAATTAGTGTTCCACCAACTGCTAGAAGAAGTACAACTGAACTTTATTTAAAAATTCTTCTATAGAAAAACGAGAGGAAACGAAGGCAGAAACGAACGGCCCCGGCTCCTCCCGTTACAGGAGTTACTGTATGTACAGCTTCAGAAAGGAGCACTGGCAGAGGGTACACATCCTGCGACTTACGGAGAGCTACAAACGCTTAACAACACGTTGTACAGACCTGACGTAACATTTCAGGGTTCACTGCAGGAAACACTTAAATACACTCACTCTAAGACAGACAGTAGAAGAGCACAGACTGGTGTTATTTCATCCCAAATCCTCCCCGTCCCAGGCAGCCTGAGCTGGCTGCATGTCCCCTCACTCCATCCTGAAACCACTGCACCCCAAAGGAGAGGGATGAGTGGGGTTGGAGGTCAGTGAGACACAGAGCGTGGGGGGACACTGCCGAACCCTTTCTATCTTCGTTTCAATTTCTGGCAAGTTGGGGAAGCTGGGTAAAATGAAAGCAGGGAAGCAAGGCCTCGCTGCTGTATCAGTGTACGCCTCGGCACGCGTGGGACAACAACAGAGGAAGCTGATGAGTTTTCTCTGTTTTTCAATTCCCTATCCCCAAAATTAATCTCGATTTCACGTGCACGAGGGCCTTCCTGATACCCACAGTGTAGGAAACGGGCAGACACTGTTCTTCACACTGCGTTCTCTATACATATTATGAGTTTTTACACTATCTACAAAACAGCCATTAGATGTTCCTGTTTTAAGTTCTTGCTACTCATTTAAAAACGCTACAGAAAAACTGTACACTTTCCTAAATTACATCTTTAAAAGAATAATAATAATTATATTTTAGAAGTTTGTAAAAGACTTCGTGTTTGTTTCTATAGAGAATTAAACGATCGGACAAGAAAGATTAGAAATACACTGTTCAAATCAGATTAGGACACACCAAGCACTTAACAGAGCGTTGTTTGTAAACTGTAAACTTGGGAGTTCTCTGTCCAACTTTACACACGCATCCAAAAATCCGGAAGAACTTCGGTCACGAGGTCCTCATTTTAATCTCTGCTACATACAAAAGATACTGAAGAGCAAAAACTATTAAATAATTTAATATACAAGTGTAGTTAAAAAGCACTGTACATTGTAACAAATGTACACTCGAATTTCAGAGATAGAAAATCACCGAGCTATTTCCAAATTTACACGACTTTTGATACTGTGTGATGGGGAAAGGCCGAGGGCAGCGCCTCAGCTCCAACACCGCACCCCAGATCCGTTCCACGTGGGAGCAGAGCGTGGGTGAAGCTGATGCATCACACATCGGGCGTCCCACGTCCTTCCTCCTGACCAAAACTGCTGAAAGCATCAGATGTGAGCAGGCTCCTTCCAGGTGCCCCTTCCCTCCTGAGGACACCGCGGGGATCGGAGCTGAGGAAGGTTTGGTTCGTGCAGCGAGGAGCCACAAATGGCCAAACTGCAAACGTTCTCCCACAACGCAGTCCTGGAGCAGGAGGGTGAGGTGAGGAGGTGCAGCTCCTGGGGAACCTTTCCTGCTGCAAAATCTTTTCTTGACTTCAGCTCAAACCACAGCTCTCTGCAGTTGGGGTTGTTTTTTAAATATTGCCTTAGAGAAGCAGCACTTTTTCTGGCCAACTTTTAAAGCCACTTATTGCAGTTGCCATGGGCACGGATCAGGTAAGCAACAGCCTCACATTGGATGGCAGGCTGAAAACAGAGAGTCTGTATCATCTGAATGGGACTGTGGGAAGCGTTGAAGCACGTGAGTGCTGACGTGCACAGCTGCGGCCGTTCCTCACACCTTGCAGGGCACAGGAGCTCAACTCCATCCCACCTAACAGCACGGCGAGCAGCAGCAGCTTCCATCTGCACAGGCTCCTCTCCCTGTGTCCGGTGTATCCCTGCAGCTCTCAGACCTCACAGCTTTCCTTCTTCTTCTTGGGAGTTTTTAGGGAATAAAATAGGCTTCAAAACGGCACTGAACTTTCTTCTTGCGACCCTCTCCTTACACTGATACTGAGGGCATGTTTTCCCTACTGGAGATTTAACAAGGCCTAAAATACACACAGAAGTAACTGTCTGAAAACAGGATCTGAATCACCCCTGCACGTCCAGTAGGACGAGCATAAAACCCCAGTGTGGGGACGAGAACGTGTCCCTCTTGTGTCATTCAGTGGTTAAAACCAAGGGGTTTGAATTACACAATGTGTCTGTGTTGGCTGTTGTCAGACAGGGGAAGAGGTTTTCCAAAGGAAGGACCCATAGTAACAGGTTTCAGGCAAATATTTCCTCCAGAATACTCTCCTCTCTCCAAAAAAGCACAAACTCAGCTACAGATTCCTTTCCCCTTCCCAAAGTGGGAGATAAATACGCAGAGCTACCAGGAGAGGAAAAAAGCAACAACAAAAAAACCCTTTATGTGAGCCTTGGAGCTCTGTAAGGGTACACTGCACTGCAGCACCTGGCACAGCTCCTTGCTGTAAAGCTGCTGATGCTCCATGGGACTGACAACTTCTGTACTGTTTCCTACAGAAGGGGTTTGGGCCACACTTATCCTGCTTTGGGACAGCTGCAGAGGCAAAGGGAGAGCAAGGAGCTCCAAAAAAGTGAGATAAAACACTGAGGCTAACACAGAAATACTTTGACTGCTGAGTGCAGTGCTCTTGCTTCTGTGGGAACTGGCTTTAAGCACCCAGCTGAGCTGAACCCTCACTGCAATGGTCAGTACAAGTGGTTAAGGCACAGACCCTGCCCTGCCTCGGTGAGGCTGCAGGATGCTAAAAGCTGCTCCCCAGCTGCTGGGCCAACATGAGAAGGAATCTCCTTCTCCAGTACAAATCACTACGAAGTAGCAGAGATGGAGAGAGCTGTGGTTCCTCCTCACCCCATGGGACCTGGCGCTGCAGGGACACAGAAACCCTCACGGGGACAAAGTGGTGGCACAGACTGACAGCCCCGGGCTGTGGGATCCAAGGGATAGCACCCCCAGCAGATCCCACTGCCCTGCACAGCGACTCAGTGAGAAGAGTATCACCTCAGAAGCTGAATTTAGAACGTTAGGGCACCCTACAACCAGTCAGGATTGAATCCCGTTGTTCCCAGGAGTGGAAGGGCACAGAAGATGTTCCAACTGGTGCACACCGTAACTCAGGGAAGGTTTAAGTACTTCGAATACAACTGGTATTCCAAACTGTGCAAGTCCTCTCAACCTTCTGTGACAAACGTTAAAAAACAAGTCTAACAGCTTAAGGAACAAACGTCCTTTGGACTAAACCTTACTTCTCAGTAAGAGGAAAACAGATTAAAACCAGTAGGTATATACACGCTAGCTGTATATTCACACACGTTATGTAAAAGTAGCTTAAAATGCCCTTCTCACTTTGCAAGTCTATGAAATGTATGTTGTCTTTATGCAGTTTCCTACGAGGCCCTCACTAGAAGAGGAATTCGCTGCCTTTTCGTTGAAGAAAAGATTTTGCAATGAGTTTTTCTCTCTCTCTCTCTCTTTTTTTTTTTTTGGCTTTTTTTTTTTGTTTGTTTGTTTGTCGTTTGATTCTTTTTTAAACACACTGTCCTGATTCTGTTTCACAGGAGACTGGCCAGGCTGGTGGTGGGTCCGTTCTGTGCCTGGAACTGTACGGGAGGTGGTCCATCTGTCCACTGCAAGATAACAAACAGCATGAAAATCCTCCAGCCACGACCTGGGAAGGGGAGGAGCAGCAGCAGGGCCAGAGGAAGGGGCTGGCCACACAGACACGGCCTGCCTCGAGATGATCACAGATCTCAGGGCAAGCTGAGCATCAGGTTTGACTCTGCTTCATGCAAGTGGAGCTCCTGCCCCTTGGATGGTCCACGTGCACGGTGTTCCAAACTGAGCTGATTGCCACACAGCACCAGCAGCGTCTCCTGAAGCCTGACAGTCCCAGCAGGGAAACTGCAGCTTGCCCCAATCACAGACCTCAACTGACACGTCTCTGGGCCCATTCCATGCTGCAGCTGTAGTGTTTCCAGAGTGAATAAAGCCTCTGGTTCTCACCCGTTTCATGTTTTCCTCTCAAATTTATCAAAATCTCCTGAACTAGGCAGATTTCAGAGTTTTTAATCCTCTTCCACCTCCACATTTCTAATCTAGCACGGATTATGCATAAGCCAGCAATGGCAAGCAAAGTCAGCAGAGCACAGAGCTCGTGGGGACAGGCTGTGGGCATCACCAACACGGGCTGCCTCCACGTGGGACTCAGGATCCCCCTGCAACCAAAGCTTCTTCCTGGCTGCCTTTTTTTCCTCCCAAAAAGGAAAATACGTCAGGTTTCCTTAAATCTCAAATTCACGTTTGGTTGTTACTTCAGCCCAAAAGGATGCACTATCTTACACCTTTGCTGGATTCCAGCATACAAGGGCACTCAGGGTTTTTTTTAAACAATGTTAGAAGTGTTTCTGGCATTGAGAAGTTCCTATACAGACACTGAATGTCATTAACTGGAAATTCAGATTGATGGATAAGATGAAAACCCAGAAACACTAAAACAAAAGAAACCACTCTCGTGGCAGCGTGGTACAAAGCACTCCCCAGGAGAAGGTAGACTGGATGATCAAACTTTACAATGAAACCTGAGTGTGCATTAAGTTTCTTTCAAAAGTAGCAGATGTCACCCAAATGAAGCTACAAAAAACATTCAAGAAAGTTCTGCAGTGCCAATAAAACAATTGTAGGAAACAAAGACCTCACAGGAGCATCAAAGGAAAGCAAAGCACGTCGTGTCACCTCAAGAGCAGCTCCCAAATGGAGGATGAAGACGGCTTACCGTGATTAAATTGTGTTCTGGAAGACTGCACGCCTCAATGTGGTCCTGGAGGAGCTGCTGTGAGAAGTTCTGATGCATCTGTGCTGCCTCGTGTGCATCCATTGCGTTTCCACAGGCTTTGTTCAGGTCTGAAAGATGAGAGCCTCATTCGCTCACAGAGAACCACTGTTCATCCTCATTTTCATCTTACCTGACGTGACTGTTCCCTACAGCAACGAATGAATTCTTTAAGCTGACAATACATCAAGGCCACGTCGCTCAGAACGTGCAGGGCACACAGAGAACCTGAGCCCTTCCTCCAACAGGCCTGGCAGAGCACACTGCAGGGTTTGATGGTATTTTAGCTCTAAAGTAACGCCGTACAAGTTGGACAAGGAGGAAAGCACCTCCTCACCCAGCAGAGCCCCGCGCTGCAGGCACTCGCTTTCTCTACTTTCTGGCACCACCTAGTGGGAACGAGGGCTCACGAGTTTGTCACCACGCTTTGAGCAGCTCATTTCTTTTCCCTCCCAGTTCACCCCTTTGCTTTCGGGGCCCTGCTCTGCCCAACCCCAACACGGATCCCGCTTGGTTTCCTGTGAGATTTGCTCAATCAGACTGCACACTAACACAGCAGGCACCACAACCTTAGCTAGCAGTGGTGGGCAGTGCAGCAGTGAGGGCTGAGACACACAGCTCCTGTCGGTGAACAAGTGCTGGCATTCCACTGCTCCTGATGGAGCACCTTTCCTTCAAAAGAGAATCTATCAGTTATGTAGGAAAGCTTTTAGAAAAACCAAAGCAGAATGCCTCTGTTCTCAGGCAAGAGGATGCACCAGGAGCAGCAGCAGCTGACTGAGGGACAGCCTCTTATCTACAGCAGACTCATCACCGTGTTACTGGCATGTTCTGTACATCAACTGCCACTTGGAAATGAACGAGAGAAGTATTTCAGTAGCCCAGAAGCAGTTCTGTAGCAAAGGCAGCAGCAAAGCAGACATAAGCCTGGTGCTCAGCCTACAGCAAACACGACAGCTTAACAGAAACTGAAACTGTGGGGTAAGTTCTTGGAAAAGGGGTAGAGTTACAGCTTTATTTCCTAGTGAAAGCAAATCAATTGCAGCGTTAACGCTGACAGCCTGCCAAGAAGCTAGTCAATATTTGAACAAAGCATCCTGGGGCCCGTGTAAGTCAGATTAAACAATATTTATGTATGAGCAATAGAACAGCCTCTTGTATTTATTAAGGCCCCCACACAGAAGCGAAGCCTAAGATGTTTACTGCAGAGAGAGGTGCAGTCACAGCAAAGCTCTGCAACGGCAGCACAGACACTGCATGGCTGTGACCTGGAGCCCTTCCCTCGCAGCTGCACTATCAGTCTGCAGGATGAGCACCCCCACAGCGACCCCCACTGAGCAGGGATGGTTCTCTGCCACTCACTTTAAGCACAAGACGTTTTCCTCACTTACCTCTCAGCAGAGCTGAGGACCACAGCTGCACAGACATATCCGGGATCTTGCTTGCAAGCTGCATGGCTGGCACTACCATATTATTACTTTCCTGGGGAAGAGTAGACACCAACATCAAACATGTATTTTTTGTCATCCTTGGAAATACGTAATACATCGAGGAGATGCTGAATTTGAGACAGAAATTCTGCCTCTGTGCTAGCGAGCTGAAATGCTTCGTGCCACACTAACCCAAACACATCATCTAAAGCTGTCTGGAATTTTGCTGTGTCCTAGGAATTACGGTGTCTGTGTCGTGCAAGATAACAGAAATATTCCACACATTCTGACATCTGATGAGAATTCTGAAGAGCTCCCACTGCAGGACGTTACCTGTCCCTTTATTCTGCTGTTTCTTCCCCTGAGTGATTTCAGCATTGCAGAAACACCCAGCTCACAAGAGCAGTGAACACTGCTGCTCTGCCAAAGAGCATTGCTCAGTGTGCACTCTGCAGCCACACAACAGTGTGAACCCACGAGCTCCCAGAGGGACACCGACACACCAACAGTCCCAGACACAGCTCGAGGAAGCACCCCGACCATCTCTGGCAAATCCCAACTCAAACACACAGCAGCAGCAGACACACTGAAGGCTTACCCTGTGATTCCCTAACACATAGAATATATGACCCAGGAGCACGAGAGAACACGCTGTCAATCGATTCAAATCTTCTGCGTTTGACATTTTCAGCGTCTCCCGCAAAAACCTCCTGCCAACACAGAGCACAACACGGAGCATTTAACAGAAGTCTGCTTCCCCTGACGTGCTGAAGAAACACCACTAAGAACCACCTGAACCCCATCTGCAAATGCTGGCTCTCAGGAACAAACACTGCTGCAGGTGACCCGAAGCAAAGCACCTCACTCCCAAACCTCACCTTTCATTTAGCAAGAACAACCACAACACAAACCCTCCTCTGAAAAGCATTTCTTTCAGATGGGGCACTGCACTGCACAAGTATTGTCACTGTTCAGAGCCAAAGAGATGTAAAACAGCATTTGCCTCGAGCAAAACAGGTTGGCTAAACCCACTGGGAAAGCAAAGCCTCTGAGTTGATGTGTTCTGATTAAACCCCAATTTCATTTTTCCAGGTGCTTTGTACTCACTTGGCCTCGTTGTATCTTCCTTGGAAGAAGGAAAACAGACCTCGGATATAGAAAGCTGCTGCTCGAAGACAGTGGGAGCTACAAACAGAGCAGAACACTGACACTGAGGCACTGCACAGTGACTGCAGCACGGGCACATCCCTGGGGATCTGCCCCATAACCAAACCCCCACACAGAACGTTACGTTTAACACACCTCAGAGCTTCTACCTCAGAAAGGATTATTCCATTTCCTCTGAACAAAGCCTGATACAAAACTGGCATTACCACTGCCAGTGCAACATCAGCACAGTTTCTGGAACTCTCACCTCACAGGAAAATTGTGGTCTGGATTTATCCTTTCCAATAAGCTGTAAAGCTACAAAGTGAGAGGAGAAAAAAGACAATCAGTGCTTCCAACACGTATGATGGTACAGACAGCACGAGCCTGACACGAAGTGCACATCACATCAAAGCATTCCAGTCAGCACCAACACACTGCAGTTCATTCATATCGGTTACATCAAACTACAGATGTTCCAGTGCTAGAAACCATGTCCATTTTGGTACTACAACCGAGGTTTATGCAAAATATGCTCTCTTAAACCTCCTAAAAGTTACTATAAACCATCAATGTTCCCTCAGAAAATCCTCAGCAGTCGTTTAACTGAGCTGCCCCAGATCCAAATGCTGTCTCAGATTGGTTAGTTAACCCAAACCAGAAAGAAACTGTATAAAAAACGGTTTTACTTTGTTAAAAAGGTGAGAGAGCAAAATCAGACAGAGCTGCAGGCAGGAAGCAGTGAGCACTCACCTCCTGATGCCTGTTGCCTTCCCTGATGTACACGCTGGCCAAGTTTGTCACAATGAACGCCCACAGCTCTTGGTGTGTAGTGAGCTAAAATAAAACCAAGCACGCCGTCAGCACAGTCAAAAACACTGCAGCATCAAACCCAGCAATGGTTCACTCCATCTTTAATATACACAAAGGGAAGAAAGAAAACGCTCAGATTTGGTTCCTGGCCTGAACTAGTGCAACTAATACAGGCAGGCTTGAGAATTCCCTTCCAGCCTCACCCATCTGCTGCCCCACACAACCACCACGAGCCCAACCACCACAGGGAGTGCTGTGAGAAGAAAGACCTTACCCTCAGTGCTGTAGTAAACTGTGCTTCTGCATTGTCCATGCAATTAACAGAAATGCAGTAGAGCCCCTGTAGAAGACATGATGTGTTTTTAACACAGCACATTGTTACAGGCCCAGAAGACAGAGAAGACAAACACACACAGAACCACAGAAATAAGAATACTGGCTGAAAAAAATGCTCTTCATTTCTCATAATCCTCAAACAGCAATGCCAGTTATATCTGTCCCCATACCCAGCTCCCACAGCATACAGCACGCAGTGCACACCCTGTGTATTTATGCTGTGTGCTAATTACCACGCCACAGGACACTTTCAAAGGGGATTTAAAGGCTTTGACAGCAGAGCTGGCTGCGAGTCCCCGCAGCAGGACAGGCAAACAGCAAAGCAAACCCCATCACTCAGCAGGAAATTCTGCTGTGTGCATCACTGTGACCTCATTTCTGGTGACTGTTCAACGCACAGCCCTCAGCAGTCACACGTTTACTGCTCATCACAGATACTTACTAACAGAGTGTGCAGCTGGGCAGCGTGATTAGAAAACAGTCTGGGAGACTGCTGGCAGAGCTGGCACACTTGTGAGATCTGTCAGGAAAAAAACAAGATATTTTCAGGTATTTTTCTCCTCTCTGTCCATCACAAACATCACCCAGCAAGCTGCAGCAACTGGTTCCAGGACCTAGTGCTGCTTTCAGTGAGGGCAGAGCCAGCTGTGCCTCAGGCTGAGGGAGCTGCTGGGTGCACGCTCCTCCCACACACACACACACACACACACACACATACACACAAGAACTGGTTTGCAATTATCTGCTTTGCTGCAGCTCTGCCATATGGTGGCACCACCTGCAAACAAATAACAGATCTGCTCGGAAGCGTTCAGATTCTGTGCTGGCACACAACAGAAAAGCTGGAATCAAAGCCTTCCCTTGAACACACGCTGCAATCGGGAACCCAGCACCGCTCTTTCAGCTGATTTTTCCCCACATACATTCATGTGAGGGCTGATAACAGATGCAGCAGTGTATCTTACAAATAAAGGGTGGGCAGGAATTAAAAATGCCTGGGAGAATAGGGAAAAGTGCAGTTTACTCTTGCATCAAAGAACGCTGTCCCCCTCCTTTTTTCCCCCCAAATTATTTAAGAGGAAGAAAGGACAGAAAGTCAGAGAGCCTTAAGGACAGAGAACACGGACAGGACAGGAACAGTAGGAGGAAGTGAAAGGGGAAGAGTTAAGAGATACACTCAGCCATGAACTGGAGGGAAAAGACACCAGCCCAATCATCACCAGGAAGAAGGGACCACTTCCTGGCACTGCTCCGTGCTCATCAACCCCACCAGCAGCACCAGAGTGTTCATGAATGAAATAATCCAAGAGATTCCTAATTCCAAGGCACCATCAGGCCTGACCGTGTCTGTTAGTTTAGCACTGCTGGAACCCCACCTGAGCCCACAAATCTTCTTTGAAAAGCAATTTTGCAAGTTATTACCACATATCCCCAGCTAAGGAGATGGTCAAAGCCCACGTTTACCTCCTGCAGCGCTGTGGCTTTGTGCCCTGTGACAAGCCGACACATGATGATGTGTTCCAACAAAATAACTTGGAAGGATGACAAGATAGGACTGCAGTCCAGCACTGAAGAGGGAACAAAGGGAATCCAGTAAGTGAAGAGAAGGCAATCCTAACATCCACACAGCACACAGACCCTCCTGCACCCCGCCAGCTTCCTAGTGCAGGTGGCTCAGCACAAAGAGCTCTTTGTGCAAATTCAGAATTCTGCATTCAGAAAATCAAAGTAACCACCCAGCACAGTCCTTAGATGTAGCAGAAACAGACTGGAAGGCTGTCCCAGTGAGCTGGGAAAGTCTGCTGGTTTCTTTTTCAATTTCAATTAGCAGCAAGTAATGGAATCTTGCAGCATCAGCCAAATTCTCATCCTTATCCTTACTTTTTAGCTTCTCTAGCTGCATGAGTGCTTTGTCTGTGTACTTCTGAGCCTTCTCCAGGTACCCTGCTTGCATGGAATGCATCACTGTCACCTGCCAGAGGACACAGCAAAGGTTACAAAAATTTTTCTTTGCGGAGGAAAGGTCTGAGCATTCACACAGCTCCTCAGGCACCCATCAGAATTAAACTGTCAGCATAAAGTAAAGCAGCACGTGGTGTGCACAATCGATCACTGCAAGTTCTAGACCACCTTTAAGCAAACTACATTGAGTGGAAAAAAAAAAAGCTGCTCACCAAGTAGACAAGCACACACATGTGTTCCTTGGGCAGCCAGTGAAAGAGATCCGCAGGGTTGCTGGGCAGAATCTCATCATCATGTAGCGTGGATATGGTCTGAATGCACTGCTGAAGCTGCTTCAGACACGGCTTCACACTCTTCACCTGCACAAGATGGTTTACTTTAGACACAACTCCTGCATCCCATTACCTGAACACTTACTTAGCTAAGAAAACTTGCCAAGCAACGAATAATCCCCACACTCATGAACTTAAGCCAGTGCATGAGGTGCTATACCAGCAGGACACAACAGTGAGTACTTTAGGTCCACTCCAGGTTTAACATCAGAACTTCATATCTGCACACAGCACCACCAGATGCTCAGAACCTTTTTCGAGACCACACACACACACCACCTGCTCCCCCTGAACATTACAGAGAAGGAAGAACGGCCACCAGAGCTGCAAGCACAGCAAAGCAAGCCTCTACTCGTGTTAGAAGGAACGACATCTTTTCATTGCTCACAGACAGCGAAAAAAATGCCCCAGAATCAGAAGCCCTGCTGCCTCTGGGCCACCACCCTGCCCAGCTCTCACAGTCTGCACGCACCTGCCCGGCATCCAGGTAATGTGTGACCTGCAGGACTAAGAAGAACACACGCAACGACTCTTTCTGGATGGGGTTTCCTTGCCAATTTTCAACTATCTGTCCACACAGGGTAAGGAGAGGGTGCACCTCCTGCAGCTTCCGTTCCATCAGAAGGAGCTGTAATTCAAAACACTCATCAGCTTTGTGTTTGGCAGTTTAGATGCTCAGAGACCATGGTTGAGCCCCATTATTTCAAATAAAACTAGACTCAAAGGCATCTACTTGCAAAAGCAGCAGCCTTGGAACAGATTTTCGTCCTGAATTCCAAGGGCTCCAATGACAATTCACAATTAGAAGCCACACACTGGTCATCAGGAAGCAGAGGAAGCCATTCACAAGAATGTCACAAGAATCCTACTGACTTGAGGCTTATTGTGGGCCCATTTAATTCCGTGCTCACGCACAGAATATAAAGAGCACAGATAAAACCTTAGAATAGCTAACTTATTGCTCAGATACTTTACATTCTCTGCTAGCTTGTATCATTAAAGTTTTAGAAGTACGTCCAACTCACCATTCCCTTGCTTAGCAGAAACAGTGCTCTGAAATGAAACAAAATAACGTTATAATCCAAAGGAAACACAAAGCACCCCCACAGAAAGGGCGTTTAAAAGCCAGATGAAGCTGTCCAATCCCAGCACCAGAACCTCACACACCCAACCTCTCCTGCATAGACCGTTCCAGCTGCAACAGTTGCTAAGGTCAAAGCAAGGCTAATGGAAAATGTTTTGCTGATAATGACAGTAAACAAAGTTCAGTCTGAGCGACAACAACAACAAAAACCTCCCGGGTCTTAGCAGACATCACTGATTTTCACAGGAAAACTGAAGAGCTGAACAAATTCAGATCTAAGAGAGCGCTCAGGAATACAGTTTGCCTGTAAAGGCCACGTGGCAATCAAAGGCCACATCTCTAATTAATTTAGAGATAGAACACAGGAGTAGAACGCAGCAGAACACGTCCAAATAAGAAGCAGAACAAACCAAAGTGTTGTCTTTGGGAAGGGAGAAAACCAGTGCTGTGTGGAACTCACCTGGTATACTCCGACCCCACCACCCGGGCATACTCTGCTCCCACTCCCAGAAGGTCACACGCAGATACCAAATCTTTTTCAAGAGTGTGCAGTTGCTGAAATGAGAAAAGACCAAAGAAGGTCAGCGATCCTCAGTGAGCCTCATAAGCCTTTTCTTTTTTTTTCTGTTAATGGAATTACTCTCGTGTTAAGGTGTGATAACTGCTAAACTGGCACGTTAATTACTTTGTCTCATTGTGGATTCACTTTCCAGGAACACCTGGCATCCTCCAGAAAAAGCCTGTAACATTTCAGAAGGAATTTCTCAGCCTTCATACTCCAAAATTGTCCTAATTGACTCTGAGTGTGTGCAGCTCAGACAGTTACACAGTAAGTGCTGCTCCCCAGCAGGAGGAGCAGAGGGAGTCTGCAAGGCACGACTCAGGTGATGAGGAAAAGATGGCACAGCCTGCACAGAACCCCTCCCTCCCTGCAGCCCCCCAAATTTCAGACATTTCCCAAACTCAGGTAGAGAGAGCCACGCGACTGCAGAAGAACACGCACGGAGGCAGTGAGACATACGCACCCTTTTGGTCAAGCAAAAGCCAGAGAGGAAATACCACACAGAAAAGAAATCAGCAAAGAATGTCAAGCTCCAAGAAAGGATTCTATTCAGTGGGAGGCACCGAGAAAAACATTTAAGCTTCTTGTGAGTACTCAGGCATTAACTCGTGGCAAAGCAAACATTTGTCCTTTAATCGATAGGAAAGGCTCTGCACAACTCAGCGCTCCCAAACTACACAAAGGAGCTCAGCAATTCCTTTCTGAGGAAGTTGGTCTGCTTGTTTAAGCTCATCAGGAAGGGGGGAGAGACTAGCACAGGTGACTGTTAAGACAGTCATCAAAGACAAAACTGCTTGCTAACCAGCTCTCTTCCACAGAGTACCTCTAAAGAGGAATTAAGTCCCTCAGCTCTGTCTCTCCACTGATACTGATGATCCAGAAAGGTGTCTGAGATCTTTTACATAGTACAGATGTTTTCCAGCCACTTTTACAGCCACAGTGCTGCACAGTACGCTCAATTAGCAATATAACATCACTCACTGCAAGTTGGAAAAGCAGCCTACAGTGCCAGTATGGAGTCTGCTGCGAGATCTGGATGGCCTTGCGTAACAGAGGCTTTGCTGTGTCCACCGAGTTCTGAAACAGAAATGCACACCCGAGTCAACGCAACACAACAGCCAGATCCCGAGTGTTGCCATCGTTAGCAGCAGGAGCTTCTGAACAAGACGAGCCCTGCATTGATCTTCAACCAAAGCCTCACAGGTCAGAAATCTTAAAACAGGACAAGTAACACAAGCCACTTTTTAACACGCAAGATAAATGAAGTCTGCTCAAAGGCATCAGCTGTTTAGCTGCTTTGGTGACTACTCCAACGTTCTCAGCACTGCCTCTGCAGGAGAGGTGCTCTGAGCATCTTCCTGGCCCTCCTCTGGCCCTGCTGCAAAAGCCGGGGGCCCAGAAGCAGATGCAGTATTCCAGGTGGGGCCACACGAGGGCAGAGCAGAAGGGGACAACCCCCTCCCTCGTCCCGCTGCCACTTCTCTATCGATACAGCCCGGGATACAGCCGGCAGACCCCCGTGGTAACAGCTACACCCTACTTGGGGAGCAAAGCCAGCAGAGGCAGACGGAGCCCCGGGCCGCCTCCCAGCAGCAGTGCGGCACTCACCTCCTGGCAGTACAGCTCGGACAGCAGGCTGGCTGCCTCGAACTTCACATCCTCAAACTGCGGGATCTGGCAACGTCTGAGTTAAGTAAACACCAAACACGGCAACGCCACGGCACCCCCAACCCTTAACTACGACACGCGCGGTACAAAAGCGGCCCGCGGCCGGCGGATGAACAGCTCGGACTCGATCCCCGTCCCAGTGCCGGGCCTCCTCCGGGCGAAGGATACCTGCTGCGAGATCAGCCACTGCAAGAGAACACAGCGGTCAGCGCACCACCCCGCACCCCCCACACCCCGCACCCCCCCACACCCCGCACCCCCCGCGCTCACCGCCTTCTCCAGGTGCCCCCGGGCCTGCTCGCCGTTGCGGGTGTGGTGGTAGAGCACGGAGCCGAGCTGGAGGTGCGTGCGGGCCTCCATGCGGGCCGGGGGCTTGCGGGGCAGCACGGCCTGCAGGCAGTGCACGCACAGGCGCACCTTGGGCGGGCTGGACGTGCGGAAGTGCTCGGCCAGGCCCAGCAGCGCCAGGTACCACGACTCCCCGCCGGCCCCCGCCGCGCCGCCGCCCGACCCCGACCCCGGGCCGGGCCCAGCTGCCCCCGCGCCGCCTCCTCCTCCGCCGCCCGCTCCCCCTCCGCCGCCCCCCGCTTCCCCGGAGCCCGCGGCGCCGCCCGCCGCCGCCTGGGGCTGCTGCTGAGGGGGCGGCTGCTGCTGTGGAGCCGCTCCGCCCGCCGCGCCCGCCGCCACCGCCGCCATCTCAGGGCCGCCGCGACAACACGGGAGGGGGGGGGGGGGGGGGGTGAGGGGGGGGGCGGGGCGGGAGCCGCGCGCGTGGGGCATGACGGGATCTGCAGTCCGGAGCCGGGCGGAAGTGACGGAGAGAGGGTGGGGGAAGCCGCGCCGCGCGAGGGCTCCTGGGAGCTGTAGTCCGTGGGCTGCGTTCAGGGCTCGGGAAGGAGCGCGGAGGCCGCGTCCGCACCGCAGCGCTCCGCTCCGCTCCGCTCCGTTCCTCCGCGCCCGGGAGTGCGGGCAGTGAGGCCGACGCCTCCACGGGGCCTTACGGTTCCCAGAGGGCTTCGCGGCAGCGCCCGCCCCGACCCAGCGCGGTGCATGGTGGGACGGCACCTCCAAAATGGACCACCACCACCACCACCAGCACCGGGATGCTCCGGGTACGGCCCCTCCGGTCCTTCCTCCTCCCCCTCCTCCTCCTCCTCTTCCTCCCCCTCCTCCTCTCGGCCGTGAGGGCTCCGGGGAGACCTCCCGTTGCAGTGGGCGGTAATCGCGTCCCCCCTTCTTTCCCTCCCCTCCCCCCATTCAGGGAAGGCCAGTCGGTGGTTCGGGGTCGCGCAGTCAAAATCGGCCAAGACGACGGCGAATATCCTCCAGCAAGAGGAGCTGATAGCGCAGAAAAAGAGAGAGATCGAGGCCCGGCTGGAGCAGCAGGCCCGGCAGAGCGCGCTGAGCCTGCAGCAGCTGCCGCTGCTCGGAGAGTGCGTGCGGTGATGGGCAGTGCTGGGATGGACTGGGAGGACTGGGTGTGCGGTGGGAGGCGAGGTGGGAAGGGGCCTCACGGGCACTTGGAGCCAGTGCCGAGGGGTCGGAGCTGCTCGTTAGTTAATTTGAATTCATTAGCCGTGCAGAACTGCAGCAGTGGGCTCCGTGTGTTTAGTGGAGCTGCCCGATTTTGTCCCGTGCTGCTGTTAGCAGATGGGTGCCCTTGTGAAGCAGAAATGGTTTGGGTTGGAGGGGACCCCGAGGTCCCTTCAGGGCCTTCTGGTCCCACTCCCCTGCAGTGAACACCCACAGCTCTGTGCAGCCTGACCTTGTGTGTCCCTGGGGATGGGGACTCCCCATCCGCCTCCTCTCCAGGCATCCTGTGTAGGTGCTTCACCACCTCTTTCTTAAAGAACTTCTTCCTCACATCTAGTCTAAATCTCCCCTCTTTGAGCACTTCTAATGCTGTGATATTCTTCCTTCCTTCCCCTTGATTACTCCTTTTTGCACAACCTTAGCTCCTAATAGTGCAATTCCACCAGTAGCTGCTTGCCTAGAGCTCCTGGAAGCGCACTGGCACAACTATGCAAGGAGAGGTCCTGTTTTAATGTGGTGGCAGGCAGGTCAGATGGAGAGCACAGGTAAATGCTATAAGCAATGGCTGGAATGGTTCTCGTGTTTCTGAAAAGCTGCGTTCTCAAAATTAGGCATCAAAGATTAGGAATTTTCAATTTTGTTTTCTGTCCGAAATAAATGTTTGTGAAGGGACTGGGGAAGTTGTCAGTTACCATCACCTGCTTTTCCTTTTCTGTTTAGAGATGACGGCACTGAAAACGAAGCCTCTGTTTCCAACAAGTTTGTTAACGATGGCAGTTTCCTCCAGCAGTTTCTCAAGCTGCAGAAGGAAAAGTCAAGTACTGGTAGGTCGACCTGTGGGCAGCAGGAAGCCTTCCTTCTCCTGATGGTACCACTCTGTGTGAGCTGCCTCCGTGTATGTTCACTTTAGAAACCCTGCTAGGAGCTGTTACCAGTGTGAGTAAGTTCTGAAGCAACAGTGACCCCTTTAGATTTAGATTGAAGCCCTCCTTCAGGATGCAGAAGAAACGATTGTGTTTCTTTCCATCTGTAGGTGCTGTAAAGACAGGCATATGTGTTTTTTTTTTTTTTTAAGCTTGAATCTCACCTTGTAGCAATCGCTGTAGTTTTCACTTAGTTATGAAGCTTCTGCCAAACAATGTCTTTAATTTACTCTGAAAATAACCACCTACTGCAGATGTATTGCTGCCTGAGTTGTTACTTATAACCTGCTGAGATTAAAACAGTCAGAGTGCACAGGAATTATTTTCCCCCTCATTCTTTTCTAAGAACCTCCCCCAAGTTCTACTAATAACTCGGCAAACACTTCTGCACCAAATGTTGGGAAGAAACCTATGGTGTTTGGGAAGCGCCCTGGTCAGGTCCTGAGCAGCATGCTGCAGCAAGCGAAGAACTACTCCCATTCCAAACAGAGCCCAGTCGTTAACCGCCTCAGTGTGTTTCAGTCGCCAGATGAGGATGAGGAGGAAGATTATGAGCAGTGGTTGGAAATCAAAGGTAAATGACACTTTGTACTACTGCACTGATTATTTGGGGGGGGGGGGGAGGGGTGGTCAGGCTCGCTTGCCATGGTGCTGTGAGTTGAATGTTAGAAGGTTGGTTGGGCTTTTCTCTTATGTTGTGAATTATTGGTAAGGTTTTTGCACGCAGACTTTTGTGTAGAAAAGCTGAGGGTTGAGGGCTGTTGAGTGCCAGCTAACTGGGGTTGTTCATCTGGCCTGAGCTCAGTGGGTCGCTCACCAGAGTTAGGCTGGGTCTGTTTTATGTCTGGGAAGGTTGTTTTTTTTCTAAGTTATCAAGGCAAACAATTGAGGAAGGGGGAAAAATTGAACGTGTGAATGAATATAATTACTTACAAGGAGCAGAAGTATGATCGGGTGAATTTCACGTTCTCTCTCTGAAGCCTCGTTAGAAAAACACACCTTAGAGGTCTTCACTTGATATAAAACCAGCAAAGATAATTGCAGCACTTAAACAAGCAAGTGTCTGCGAGTAACGTAGGCTGAGGAGCCAGGAGGCAGATTTGGTCAATAATCTGAATTTCACACGGGCGTACTAATAGAGTAGAAAATTGGATTGGTGTTGCAAAGTAAGTCACCCTAAGGTTCGTGTCACAGTTCGTTTCATTATGTTAACAAGAACACGTCTAGCTGATGCTGTGGGATTTATTAACACATAATCCTGGCAGGTCTGGACACAAGCATGAAATGTACTGCAGGAATGTGAGAAGGAGCTGTTTGCTGCAGAGTGAAGATAGGATGTGGGCCCTTAATGCAAAGTCCTTGGGTTCAAAACTAGCCTAAATCAGTGGACACCTCTACTCCTGCGTGCTCTGTGTTCAGCACCATACCCAAAATATCATTGTCTAGGCAAATGTGTGTTTAGTTTCCACTGAATATACCCTACGTCAGCTCTCTAATCACAGTGGGTTCCTTGTTTGGCACAGAAGGAAATACAGCTTTTTGGAGACGATGCTCTCCTCTTATCTCTGATGGGATTCCCTCCAGGTGAGGGCTGGGACACAGGCATGTGCCAGTAGGAAGAGCTATGTGCTGCAGCTGCACAAGCTGTCTCTGCTGTCCTGGTACAGAACAATGCTTTGGGAACTGTGATTGATAATGTTTAGTTGGTAATGTGGTTGTCCTATTCCTCCCCATCTTGTGTAGAGTAGAGTTGTCAGAAGCAAATTATGTTCCAATTGAAGTAATACCCTGAACTATTCTAATCAAATTTTTAGGCTTTTTTCTTGTACTCAGCATACTAACTTCATAGTTGGGGGGGGGGGGGGGGGGTGACTGTGACATAGGGATTGTGATTTGTACAGCTGTGTAAGACCAGATCCCCCATTTCATCCTTTTTCTTCCCGTTCCCGTTCTACTTTTGTCTGTCGCCGTGGTTCTTAGAAGTAATGTGCCTGTTGCCTGTTTGGTGTGTGAGTTGAACCCCAGTACTGACAGCCTGCTTAAAGTTTTACCCCCAGAGGATGCGGAGACCCGCCAAGTGGTGGAAAAGCTGGCTAGGTTCGTGGCTGAAGGGGGACCAGAGTTAGAGAAGGTCGCTATGGAAGACTACAAGGATAACCCAGCTTTTTCGTAAGTCTGGAGCTAACTTGTCTACCCAAGCAGGGCCCTGTGTCTTTGTAGGAGGAAGAGCATCAGCCTTCTACCTGTAGTTCTCATGTGGGGAAGTGGGGTCGGTTGATCTGATTATTGTGGGGTGGATTTGAGCTTTGTTGCATGTCATTGTGTTTGTTTTGTAGCTGGGAAAACAGAGGCAGAAAGCGGGCACAGATCACTTAGTTAGGAATACAGCCTGGGAGATGTGGGTTGCACCTTAGGGCTGAGTCTGTCTTCTGTGCCACTCCTATGCTGTGTGGCTGAGGACAGAGGGAAGGAGAGACTGTTATTTATTTTTCTTTGTGAAGTAAAATAAAACATTTGGGTACGAGTCCTTGGATTAGAGCAGTGTGTGTTTATGTGTGCTAAAGATGTTGTAACCCGCAGTTTAAGTGCGTTCTAAGTAATTTATCTGTCTTGTTCTTTGTAGTTGGAGCTGTTTACATCTCTAGGGGATCAGTGTTGGTTTTTTTATACTTGTTGCTGATGCATTTTTTTTTGCTGTTTTTTTCCTTCATCTCCACCTTAGGTTTTTACATGATAAGAACAGCAGAGAATTCCTTTACTACAGAAAGAAAGTGGCAGAGATAAGAAAAGAGAATCAAAGTTCTCAGGCATCCTCTCTTCAAAAAGGTAATTAAGACTGTGATCTGGAGAATACTCTATAAATTACAGAGTTTGTTTGCCTTCTTCACTCTCTCTGTGACTGTAAGGCTGTATTGAAACAGTGGGGGCAGATATTTGGCAGTCTGTTCCTGTAAATAAAATGCATGGAGATGGTGACCTCTGGCATCAAACTCCTTTGCCAAAGTGGTCATTGCCCAAACCCACAGTGTGTTTAAGCACAGTGTATGGGCTCTTGGAAGGAATTTGTAATTTTTAAGGGCTTTGGAGAAATGTGAACTAAAATGCTTCTCCATTATGTGCAGTCTGGAAGCTGTTTCAGTCCTGAAAATGAAATGGGGAAGAGTGCTTATTCTCACACGTTCCTATTGGATTTGTTATCAACAAGAAAGGTTTATTTGAATGTAATCCTCATTTCTGCTGCTGTTTCCCTACCCAGAACCTTTATTACCCATTTGGGACATAAACCTTTGCAAATAAGGGACTGGTTTCAGGTGGGAGAGCAGCAGAACTGGGAGATCTGCCAGCAGACAGGTGCTATGGGTGGTGGAACAGCATTAACTGCATTAGAAGACCAAAATTGTTACGGGTGAAATGTGGTCTGCGCGCTGCTTCATTCATTGCTTCCTGGGCAGCCTCTGTTTCAGGCCTGCTATCAGATTCCTCTTCTGTGGAAAGGAGTATTAATGCAATTTAGCTGTCATGCTGATGAGCTAACAGCCCAAACAAACTGTGGCTTAACAGACTGTGGGCTGAGGGAGCTCGTTACCAATATCAACTAGCTGATTGTGCAGCCTGGAAGCTATAAATGGTATTATCGGTGCTTTATAGGTGTGGAATATTGAAGCGAGGAAAGGTTCTGACTTACCCATGGCTTTTAATCATGTCTTCTGCCTCCTGGTCCTGTGCCAGCATGCTGGAGTGCTGGCACTGGTGCTGTGCAGGTAGCAAATTCATATGAGGCTGTCATGGCTAAATAACCTGTTTGCCTGGCTCCTTATAAACGTCAAATGTGCTTGAAATATGAGTGCTCCGAGACCTCTGTGCCTCTGGACTGAGGCTGCAGTGGTTGCCTCTTCCATGTGAGGGCTGGGAGTGTTCCGTGGTGAATTTGCTCTGCCCTACAATCCTCCCCCAAAGTGGCCATCAGGTGCGTAGTGCCTCTGGGTACATGTGGGATTGTGTGTTCCTCCTTGGCTGCTTTTTCCTCCCATTTGCACCTCTGGACTTCAGTGGCAAAACCTTTAATGAGAATTAATTGTGAGTACTGAGATGCGATATTATGGCAGAGTGCCTGACACGAGGGAGGGCTTCGTCTGCTGCACAGAGAAATGAGTGCCCCCCTTGAGCACCAAAGCTGGCTCGTCCCCTAATCTGCTCTCATCTAGCTGCTGCCACAGAGGATGGTGACGTGTGAACGAGCACTCCTCTGGTTATGAAACTGTTGTACAACTGTAATGCAATGTCATGTTCTTGTGATGTAAACTCTGTTTGTGTGTAATATTTCTAAAAATTAAACTCGACCTTTTGCCCTTATTCTGCTCTTGGGGTTCTTAGAACAGATAGGCTTTGACTGTTGCTTGTGTGAGTTGGGCCCAGTACTGACAGCCTGCTTAAAGTTTCACCCCCAGAGGATGAAGAGACAAAGAACTTTGCTGAGAAACTCGCCCGGTTCATAGCAGACGGGGGTCCTGAGGTGGAAGCTATTGCCTTGCAGAACAACCGTGAGAACCACGCTTTCAGGTAAAGGAAGAAACCTTCTGCAGTGGGCTCGGGTGGGTCTTTTTGTTCTTAAGAGACAATGGTAGGCATAAATCTGACCTTACAAGGATGGCACAGCTGTAGAGTGCTGATACCTTCACATTCGAGGCAGAGAGAGTCAGGAATCGATTTGCTTTCTCCAAAATTAATTTACGACTTCCACCCCTCCCACCTGCTTTCTGTTGCAATCCACTGGTATAATTCTGACCTTTAAGCTCTTCCCTATAACTGGGTTCTGTTGTGGGCCCCCATCCACCCCTTGTACTGCTGCAGTCCAATTAATTTCCTAGGTTGCTCTTTGCACAACGTCTTCCCTAATGTACAGGTAGCACTCCTCCCCCGCTAGGTCCCCCTTTGGAATATCTTTTTCAGTGCATCAGATGTGAATTGTTCTGTTCAGTGCTTACTGACAGCTGTTTAATGTCTCCCTTTAGTGTCATACGTGTTTCATTTCTCTGCTCTCACAAACAGTGTGGTGTGCTCTCCGGGAGCAGCGCTGTGTTCAGCAGGTCTTCTCCTCCTGCTGATATTTTGGCATTTTATTTCTTGCCTCCTGGTCCCCTTGGGTCATCTCCTCGTGTTGTGAATTGCACTCAACAGATGTGCTAATAGCTGAGCTGCTGTTTACCTGAATACACCACCGTGGTCCCAGCGGAGTGTGACCCAGATGAACCCTGCCTCCTCTGCTGGGATTCCCTCAGTGGATGTCCCATCCTGCCCTCCTGGAGCAGTCCCCTGGTCCTGTTACTCAAATGGAGGAATGCAGGATTTAATTCAGTGTGTTCTGGAGTGTCAGAGATGTGCTTGCGTTTGCCTGTGGCTGTTGTGCAGCGATAGATGGGAAAAGCCTGTTGTCTTGTGTGCTTTCTTGTAGGAGTAGGTGCAATCACAAGGAGAGGTTAGATCACGTTTTAAATTCTTCCTCTCTGGAACAGGAGGATTGCAGAGGCACTGGGAGTAGGCAAAGTTTCTGCATGGAGTATTTAAATTGGAGGGAGCCCAAGAAGAGAGTGCTTATAATAAACAAAGTGTATTGATTTTTTTGCATAGCTGCCAGGCTGAGGATTGTTCACGTTCTTCCTACAGAATCTGAGGAGCTTTATTTTATCCCAAAGGTCAGGGTTGCCTATTTCTGGAAGGAGTAACAACTAAAGCAGGATTTTTGTTGAGTACCAAGGAGCAGAAGGAGGAGGAGTCGTGGTATAATTAAGCAGACTGTTAATATCTATACTTCTAGCTCGAATACAGGGCTGGGAGCAGTTTCTTTACGCAGTGGTTTGGCATTCTCCCTGGTAAGCCAGGAACGTTTGTTTTCTCCTGAGAGCTGAAATCCATCGTGTTTTGGTGCCCTTGCAGTTTCCCCAGACTGTGTTCTGCCCCTCGCATTTGAACGACGCATTGAGCTCCTTTTAGCACAGCGTGCTTCTGTGTCACTAAATTGCTGCGTTTCACCCACGATTGGGAAGTTAGCACGCTTCCTGCTCCCGGAGGCTTGCAGCTCACCCCGCAGCAGCGTGCAGAGCCCTGCGTTACACTCACATACACACAGGGTGGTGCTGGAGAGCAGCGAGATGAGTGGGATGTCTTCTGGGGCAAGAGCCTTGCAAGGAGGGGAAGTGCTGAGCAAACTGTGTCCGTCCCCTGGGTACTAGTCCGGACTTCTTATTTTTTTTATTTTTATTTTTATTTTTTTGTCCCCTGTAGGTTTTTGTATGAGCCAAACAGCAAAGGCTACAAGTATTACCGGCAGAAACTGGAGGAGTTCCGTAAGGCCAAAACCAGTGCTGCAAGTGCCCCCTTGCCTGCAGAATCCAGTCTGAAAAGGAAGACCAGTCCTGAGGCATCTCCATCGCCCCTGTGCTCGTCATCTCTACCATTACCTGTGCCCACACCTTTGCCTTTACCCTTATCTATCCCCGTCCCCTCACCTGTTCCTGTGCCCTTGCCTGTCCCCTCACCTGTTCCTGTGCCCTTGCCCGTGCCCCCACCATTGCCCTCACCTTCACCATCATCCTCTTCAACTCCACCTAATCAGCCAGCTACAACTCCTGCTGTGACAGCAGCTACAGCAGCAGCAGGCACTACTAAAAAGAAGCGGAAGAGCAGGTGGGGGCCGGAGGAGGACAAGGTTGAACTGCCCCTCCCGCAGCTCATCCAGCAGTTGGATTCTCCCTCCCCTCTGTCAGGTTAGTGGCTCTTTTGGGTTGCATAACTGTTTTTCCTAGGGAGTGCTTTCTGCCTGAGCTCAGCTGGCTGTGTAAACAAAGCCCAGCAAGCCTTTATCTCTTGTTGTAATCTCCTTGGTCGCCAGCCCCCCGTCTTTCAGCTAGGTCCAGCAGCTAACTCTCCCTGTGTGGAAACCCAGATAAACCACTTTATCTCACTGACACCAGGGATTGGATCTTATCGTTCTTCAGCTATCTCTAAAACCCTGCTGTGCTATAGCTCATTAGAGCTTCAGCCTCCACGCTATTTAGGGCTATTTCACTTCAGGAAGAGTCTTCAGAAAACAAATATCAAAGCTGAACTGTGCTTATTCCCCACGGTAGGATAAAACCCCTGGGCAGCACTTCCATCTCACTCTAACTGCTCAGAAGGCTAAATGGGAATAGCTGTTCCCCAGGTGCTGGTGGGCACGAGTATAACTCCCAATTCCAATTTATACCCATTTCGATTCATTTGATTACAAGCAGGCATCACAGCCCTCATCTAGTGCTGAGGCTGATGTCCCTGCTGCTTCACCTGCCAAGTTCACCAGGGGGTGCAGACCCATTGGAGTGCAGGAGGTAATGCTTCCAGCCCAGGCACTTGCAGTGAGCTCACAGAGGTTGAGCTCCTGTGGCTCATCTGGTACGTAGGTAATTAGGCAGGCACTTAGAGATGCATGCAGGAATTGAGTTAGTCAAGGACAACAGGTGGGTGCAGATGTTTAAGGTGATGTCTTTGGATCCTTTGTTCAGTTAGTGTATTGTGGGGAAGGGATGCTAAAAAGGAGCAAGAGAAGATGCAAGATAGGCTAACTGAGGGGAAACTAATGGTGTGAGGTTAGAGTCACAGGAGAAGGAATCCGTATTTGTCTAAATAGGAGCTTTCCCAAAAAGCAATAGCAGAATGGATGGCATGGGACAAGTAGCAAAAATGAGGTATAGTTTTCTGAGCTGCAGGGAGAGACCACATGGTTCTGAGTGCATGGTCAGCTGGCAGAATTCGTTGCTCCATTAAGTTAGTGGATCTTCTAAAACCTAGCCTAAGCAGAGGATGTAATTGCTCAGCCATGAATAGCTTTACTTGTTAGGCCTGGGTGAGATGTTGGGCTGGCAGTATGTGTCGTGATGTGTTGATTCTGCAGAGGTCAGGAAGGAAGGGCTCAATCTCCTCATCCAGCTCTTCACGTGTAGAGGAAGAGGAGTCCCTATGCAATCTGCTTTTCTGATCACCACCCTGTACACAATACTTGTCATACGTACAGGACAAGTCACCAATCTGGCTCACTCATTTGACCTTGAATTGTTGCTTGTAGCAAGCCAGAAATCAGATACTAAAGTCTTACTCCGTGCCTCCAGAGTAGCTTTTTTTTTCTCCTGCAGACAGTAATGAAGCTTAGATGAAGCTTTGATAGCTGGGCAGGCGCTATCAAAACAAGCATCAGATTCCATCTTAATACCTCCTGCTGCAGTGGGGGCCTGCAAGAGTATCCATGTGCTCGCTGCAGCGTGCTTCCTGCTGGAGTCTCCCCTGGCTCTTTAGCCTCCCCTTAATTAGACAGGGACATGCTCACTGCGTTCGTGCTCACTTTCTGCATGGCTTTGTGTCAAGTAGAAGAAAAGGACAGCAAACAGTTTGCTGGGCGTGACAAATCAGCCGTTAATAAATCCTTCCCCCTGCAGAGCATGTTTTATTATTATTTATTGCTTGAGATGGGCTAATCTCTTTCTAGAATTAACATCTTCAACCTGACAGGTGGAGAGGATTCCAAATTACAGTGGTTCTGTGCAAGGCAGGTTGCACAGGATGCTCTGATCCCTAAATATCCGTGTCTCAGACCTTTTATCCTTAGCATTTGTTCTGAATGTAGTGAAGGACTGTTGGGATCCTTTTTCTGTCTACTCGTAGTAATAAATCAGTATTGCAGAGTGGAGAAAAAGTAGCCCTTTTGGGCAGAAACAAGTTCTTCTTAAATATATTGATGTCGAAGCACTTAACTGCATAGGTGCTGCAGGGACTAATACATCTGAGAAGCTGAACAGAACAGAGATGCTGCCCTTAGTGAACTCCGTGGACTAATGGGATACTGTAGGCTGCTGTTAGAATATTCTGAAACCTGATGCTGGATTGGTGTGGTCTGATTCCTTTTAATTGAGCGAGGTCTCGAGGCTGCAGAGTGCAAATTCAGGCACTTCTGTGCTGGGGTTTCTTCTGCTGCTCTTAAAGGAGGTTCGGTTCAGTTCTAACAAGCTCTCTGTGCATGTGGGGAAGGGATGAACTTTCAGGTAGTCTGCCAATGCTGCAGATAGACTGCACCATTAACCCTGTAGATAAGCTGATGTCATTCAAGGGAAAAATGCCTTCTTCCCAAGCTTGCTGAACGTGAGGCTGAGAGCAGCTTCTCTTTCACACCGTGCTAGCCTGCTGTAAGGCACCTGGAAATCTTATTATCTATTTCTGACATAGATTTCTCTGTCTTTGGGTGCAGACTTTGGGTGGAGCTTTGCTTTTTCTCTCACCTTTCCTGTATTGGGATGCTTCGGGCCGAGGCTACAGAAATATCCCCCAGAAATAAATTGCTGCAGTGGCTCTTACAGCCAAATCTCAGCACGAGGTCTGCGAGGTGCCACAGAGGAGGCAGACGAACCAGATGTAGCTTTAGCACAGGAAGCAGCAGTGGCATGTACTTTCTGGGATGTGAAAGAAGATGCCACAGCCTTACCTTTCTCCTTTAAGGTGGTTATATATGCTGGCAAGCCACCAGCTCGTGGGGCCTCTGGAGCCGTGCCTGGCTCTTAGCCTGAGTGTTTATGCAATTCAGAACGAAGCCAGAGAGCTGCTGACCTCCGTGAAGGGCAGAGCCTTCCTTGGTGCATTCAGAGAAAGCTTTCCCATGCCCTGAGACAGGAGGTGAATCCTTGGCGAGGGCTGCTGCTGGAGTGCCCCGGTCTCACATCACATTTGGAGCCAGATTCTTATTTACAGCGAGTTCGGCGTGGAATGGGGGAGCGTGTTCATTAAGACAGTCTCCAAATCTCACTGTTCTCCGAGACAGAAGTCGGGCTCTTAGTCAATAGTAGACAGGTTCATTTTTCTATTTGCTCTTATTTCTTGGGAGCTGAAAGTGCTTATCCTAGCACCAGGCCCAGGGCGACGCCGCTGATGGCTTCCTGCTCTCTGCAAACCTCTTGCAGTGTCTTACATAACTCTTCCTGCAGAGTTGACTCCCATGGCTGGCACCGAGGCTCTCGCCGTGTGAGCAGGGCCGGGTGTGCTGTTTCACGTTCTCCTTGGGAGGCTGGAGCTGAGGAAGCTGCTTCCCAATCGTGGCACGCTCGGCCAAAAGCATGTGGGAAAGGAGGGAGATAAGAGGGCTTGGATCAGTTGCCCTGGGTGAGAGCAAGGGAAAAGCAGAAGCCAACTCCTGGGGCCTAATTAGCATGCTGCGTAGACATTCGGTGTCACCAACAATGATCCTATTATTATTGGGCTTCGTAATTAATAGGTGATGAATAATTAATGAGGCATCATTTAACCGTGGCCTGGACGTCCGTCCCAATTGAGGGTTTTGCAGTCACTTCAGAAGAAGATCTTCGCAGTGCGTTGAAAAATGCAGCGTGCTTTTGAGTGTGGTTGTGGGTCTTCTTTTACTTCCTTAAATATTTAACTGCTGGAGCCCTAATTCTGAGGTGCTGTGGAGGGAGGGGAGCTGCCAGCTCTGCTAGAGGGATGCGAGCTGGGTTTGTAAGGCAGTCTCTACTGTGAATCTCTTTCTGCAGCCCCAGCAATGGTGCTGGTCCTTTTATTTTGTGGTGTAGCAGTGGCATAGAGGTGTCCCCGCTCCTTTAATGTGTGCTTTGAGCTCAGTGTTGTATGGTCGCCTGAAATCAGCGTGTTCCCTGCCCTCATCATCTCAGTATCTCATTTCAGGCCTTACCTGATAGGACAGCAAGAGTGATTCCAGATGGGAATCACATCCTCTACACATGAAGAGCTTCCAAATGGGATGCTGCAGGAGAAGGAGGATGCATTCATGGGGCTGTCAAGCTTAGAATGTTGTCCCTTCTTTGAAACCCAAGCAGTGCTCTTCTTGAGCCTGTAGAGCTCAAATCTCCTGGGGGAGTGGTACCTTCCAAAGCAGCACGATACTTGTGTCTTTATTCCAACGTGGTCACTTGCTTTTCTTTGTGAATGGAGTTGCTGTTCACAGGCTGGGCGATACAGTGACCAGCTCAGATCTGCATGGGACACCATTCAGAGTAATGCAGTGGCTGGAGCTCACAAGGAAGCCCGATGAGAGGAATTAATATTAAAGGAGCAGTGATTTATCAAGCGTGCCACAGGAGATTGCTGTGCAGTGTCACCTCTGGGGGTGCGAGATGTTGGTTCCCACTCTGCTAACGTGATCTGGGCTCGGTGCTGGCAGAGCCACTGCAAGCTGCTGGCTTTCCTGCCTCTGCCTTCAGGTGGTTGCTCTGCAGTTCTGTGTCTGAATGCAGCAGTGGGGAAATGGGTCTGAAGCTTCGCAGTGGGTACTGGAGATGCAGCTTTGCAGCCTCGGCAGCTGGGTCTGGTTTATGAAAGTCTTTTTTACGTTTGCTTGTTTCAGTTCAGGACCTCAAGGGCCTTGGGTATGAAAAGGGGAAACCAGTTGGTTTGGTGGGTGTGACGGAGCTCTCTGAAGCCCAGAAGAAACAGCTGAAGGAGCAGCAGGAGGTAATGCCCTGAAATGGTTTCCACATTCATCGTGTGCCTGTGTCTCGTGCTGCAGCGCCGGGTGGGAGAACAGAGGTGGTGAGAGCAGAGAAACTTCTGCACATAAATCTCTGGGATTTGTGCTGAATGCCTGAGAATCATGTGGTGCTGCAGTCAGCAGAAATGTCTTAGAGGACTTTGGGGAATACGAGCTAAGCCAGCCAATTGCTGTGCTCCCAAACTAAAACCCCAAATCCATAAGGTCTGTGGTGTCTCATCTGCAGCTGGTTATGTATTGCTTTAGCAGTGGGGAGATGAGGGTGTGTGTGCAAGCTGTGGTGGAGTGAGAGCAGAATTTGCTTTTGCTGGAACGTGAGGGTGATGTTCAAACTGTGTGGGGATGATGAGGTGGCAGCAGTCCTCAGTGCTGTAATCAAGGTGCATCTCTTGGAGGAGGCAGCACGCCTTGCTCCTGTTTGATCTGAGAAGTGAGCAGATCAGATCAAGCAGCTGTGCTGCCCCTTGGGATCTGTAGCTGTCATCACCTGTGCTCTGGGAGGCAGCTGGGGTGGGGGGCTGTGCTGCCTTGGCCTTGCTTTGTGTCCCTGAGTGCACCGTTGCATCTCTTCGCCTAGATGCAGCAGATGTATGACATGATTATGAAGCACAAGCAAGCCATGCAGGAAATGCAGATGATGTGGGAAAAGGCCATTCAGCAGCACCAGCATGGCTACGACAGCGATGAAGAAGTGGACAGCGAGCTGGGAACGTGGGAGCATCAGCTTCGGCGCATGGAGATGGACAAGACACGAGGTGTGTGGGGAGCTGCCGTGCAGGCACACTGCTTGCTTTGCACTTGTCCAAAGGTCTTCAGAGGGAGATGTTTGAGGTCGTGTTCTTAGCATGGCAGTCTCGGGGTCGCTTGTCACTGGTCTGCACTGTGGTTTCCCTCCCTGTTGGGTGGAGGTGATAAGTTTGTTCCTGCGAGGCGTTACGCTTCACAAACCCTTCGGAACTCCCAAGTCGTAACTGCTGTTCTCACTTCTGTATCCTGAGCAGAGTGGGCTGAGCAGCTGACCCAGATGGGCAGAGGGAAGCATTTCATTGGAGACTTTCTTCCACCAGACGAGCTGGAAAAGTTCATGGAGACATTCAAGGCTTTAAAGGTAAAATAGCAGAGGTTGCCCAGAGCAGTTGGCAGCGCTTCAGATTTGTCCTGCAGAGATGGGGGTAATTCCTCAGGCACATTTCTGCCCTGTGTCAGAGCAGTTTGCCACCGTGCAGCATTGAAGTACTTCTGCCCTCACCCTGGGGTCCGTGCTCCGCGTGACACATGCGTGACACATGCGTGACACATGCGTGACACATGCGTGACACATGCGTGACACATGCGTGACACATGCGTGACACATGCGTGACACATGCGTGACACATGCGTGACACATGCGTGACACATGCGTGACACATGCGTGACACATGCGTGACACATGCGTGACACATGCGTGACACATGCGTGACACATGCGTGACACATGCGTGACACATGCGTGACACATGCGTGACACATGCGTGACACATGCGTGACACATGCGTGACACATGCGTGACACATGCGTGACACATGCGTGACACATGCGTGACACATGCGTGACACATGCGTGACACATGCGTGACACATGCGTGACACATGCGTGACACATGCGTGACACATGCGTGACACATGCGTGACACATGCGTGACACATGCGTGACACATGCGTGACACATGCGTGACACATGCGTGACACATGCGTGACACATGCGTGACACATGCGTGACACATGCGTGACACATGCGTGACACATGCGTGACACATGCGTGACACATGCGTGACACATGCGTGACACATGCGTGACACATGCGTGACACATGCGTGACACATGCGTGACACATGCGTGACACATGCGTGACACATGCGTGACACATGCGTGACACATGCGTGACACATGCGTGACACATGCGTGACACATGCGTGACACATGCGTGACACATGCGTGACACATGCGTGACACACGCTGAATGGGGTTAAATGTGACTCCATGTCTTGAAGTCTGTTAATCAGGTCATTTAGAAGGGATCTTCTTAGTCTTCTGCCACACACTGTTGCTGATGGGCTGGCATACCTGTCTGGTGCAGTTCTTGTGAATATACACCACACAGTGGGTGTACATATCATTCTCTCAGGGTTGTGCTCTTGGTTTGGTTCATCATGAGTGAATGCGGGCTCATGTAACATGTCTACCACAGTGTATTCTCTCAAATAACGTATGCCCTTTTCCATAGCAGACCATTTCTTTTTCTCCTACTCTGTCAGGACTCATTGCCCTCCCAGGCGTTGGTGACCGTGCTCTTGCTGGCGGTCTCAGCCCTCCTACTGGAAACTAGAGTTTTGACCCACTCCTCTGGACCTCTTCTCTCCTCTTCTCTTACAGTGTCTGATTTCTCTACGTTCTCCTCTTTCAGAGTCTGCTTCTTCCACTTTCTGCTCCTCCTCTTCTAAGGGAGTCGAGACTCTTTTCATTTTCTGTCCTCTTACAGGGGCAACTGGCATTGATTCTGGTGTCACCTGTGGTTGATCAGATTGGTTAGTTTTAATGATCATTCTCTCTAGCTCGGCTCAAAGTCCATCTCAGCTGTGACGAAATTCGGTTCACCTTGAAGCATGACTTGTTGAGCCTGATCATGGATGTGGATTATAAATAATATAACAAAACTCACAAAACCATAACAGTGACTGTGCAGTGCTTTATCGTTTGCCTGTTTTCTTCTCCGTGTTTGTGCAGAAATTGATTCCCAGGAGGTTGTGCTGGTTATTAACTGTTTGCCAGAACAGTCCTGACTTCCAGTGGCTGATTTTTTTCCTTCCTTTGACCCACAAAGATAGGTCTGTCTATGCATATGCAAAACAAAACAGCTCTACCTTTTGTCTTTCTGCAGGAAGGACGTGAACCAGATTATTCTGAGTACAAAGAGTTCAAACTGACTGTGGAAAACATAGGTTATCAAATGCTAATGAAGATGGGCTGGAAGGAAGGCGAGGGACTTGGTTCAGATGGACAGGGGATTAAAAACCCAGTCAGCAAGTAAGCAGAGTTCTTCTACTATTGATTTAGTCCTTTCCTCTTAGGCTGATAATTGATGCTCCTGCTCTAGCCTACTGGAAGCAGCTGCAGTGAATGTGGCTGTAATTCATCACTTGAACAGAATATGGAATCCTCTCAGCAAAGGAGGAAAATTGTTTCTGATTTCTTTGGGGTTCTCTCCCTGCCAGGACTGGATTTGTTCCTGTGTCTCAGGCAAGGAGGTGTGATCTGAGCCCAGCAATCTCCTTTTGCCTAGCATGTTGGTTTTTTATTTCTGAGGTGTTTCCCCCTCTATAAAGCAAAGGTAACATATGCATGCCCCTCATCACCCACAGGACGTGCCTCCACGTTTATGTAAACCCTCATGAGAAAGCCTTGAGCATCTGAAGCACTGCTGGTGCCTGCTGGCATGCTGTGGGTGGAAGGCACTTAACCAGTACGTGCTCCTGGTGCACCCATTTGAAAAATGTTTAGTTTGTAGCAGTGAGCGCTGTGTGTGACTGTACAGCTCCTTTTTTTGCTCAGGAGTTTACTGACTTTATCACATTTTGTAGAGAATAAAGCTTCAGGAGAGTTCCAGCCAAAAGTAGATAAGCATATCCTTCTGGCTGGATCGTCTGCTGGTGGTGTGTGCTGAGCTTCAGAGCAGCTGTTGGTGATAGGAAATGCTCTGCATCATTTTTTAGCATTAGATTCTGTTATAAATAACAGTTGTTTGTTTACTGCATAGTACGAAATGTCTCCACAAAGCACTTCTTTGCTCGTTGCAGGAAGGTCTCTCTGGCAGCGTGCTTATTTGTTCAGAGGAGACCCGTGAGGAGAGATCACTGTGTTCAGAACAGCAAGGCTTTAAAACAGCAGAAGGAAGGCACTTCTGTCTGTCACAGGGTTGAACCAGGGTTGTGATTTGCTTGGGTTTGCCATCTCAGAATTGCTAAGAAGGTGGAAAGGGGCTGTTCTGGGGGGAAGGATGGGAGCTGTGCTGAGCAGCTGCCTGCCTCCACCAGGGAGGCACAAACCAGCAGCTTTGGCTGCCCAAGGTTGGACTGCTGGTCGGGCAGGGAGACCTCCAAAGCACAGACACTATTTCTGTTCCAGCTCTAAGAGGGGTAAGCAAATACACGTTGTCACTGCTGCTTCCAGCAGACTTCAGTGGTTCGGAAGAGCAACGTAGGAACGTGGCAGAGGTGATGATGTGCGGTCCTGCCTGCGTTCTCGGCACGAGCTGTGTGTGTGCTGGTGCCCTGGTGAGCAGCAGGGAGAGCTGCTCCCTCAGCGGCTTTCTCTCTTCTGAACAGGGGAACCACTGCTGTGGATGGTGCTGGCTTTGGCATCGACCGTCCTGCGGAGCTGACCAAGGAGGATGATGAGTACGAGGCGTTCCGGAAGCGCATGATGCTCGCCTACCGCTTCCGGCCAAACCCACTGGTAAGGTGTCCCAGCACCAGAGCGGGCACGGGGACAAATGCTTGGAGACTCCTTGTGTCTCTTGTAAGAAGAGAAGGCAACGTTTCCAATGGTTAAAAAACCGAGAGATCAAATTCAGTGAACGTTCCTTTGATTCATTCTCATTCTGAATCAAACCCGCGTTACCCAGCGATGCCTGGATGCGCACGTCTCCTTGCTGTGGTTTTCTGATGCAAAGGACTCTGCCTTTAGTCCTGTGTGGTCCATACCAAGCAGAGGTGCTGCACGCAGAGGGAGCAGATGGGTTGTCCATGAATCTGTGGCTTATTTAGAATAATTGTTTCTCTGCCTGTGAGAGCAGTGCGAGCCGGCGGTGCCCGTTGCGTTCAGCGTGCCGGCGCATCTAGAAAGCTGCCTTTGTGATTTGTGATGGGAAACCTCAGCTTTGGCTGTCAGAAGTGTCACGTTTCAGTGGCTTTTTCAGATAATTAAGCTCACATGCTCATTGTTCTGTGAAGACGGCGCTTCTGATTAATTTTCTCCTGTTATTCCCCGCAGAACAATCCGCGACGACCTTACTACTGAGAACGCTGGTGGTTTTTCTTCTTTTTTTTTTTTTTTTTTGGGGGGGGGGGATGATCTGTTTCCCAAACAATCGTAATTTTACTGTGAAACGTTATGAAGTCGCACTGTCATTCTCTCACTTGCTAATATTGACAACTTCCTCGAGTCACGATGCCATCTTTCACCCAGAAGGAAAGCTGCAGGCCCACTCGCTGCGTGCTCCGCTGCCGTGACAGCGATGTAACGTGGCCTGCGTGGTGCTGGGAGGGGTAACAGAGCTGATGAGGACAGGAATGCGCTCAGCAGGGCTCTGTGCACACGAGGGCAGCTCCAAAGATCCCTATAGGGACGGATAGTTCAGGGGCTCCATTCAGATATAGCTCAGTGTTGTGTTACTGACAGTGCATCTCCAGTGTAACCGTAGATCCTCTGGTTTTCGGAGCAGCAGCCTGGGCTGCTCCTTTGTAATCGCAGAGGTGATAGGGGGCTCCTGCTCACTCTTTCCTCACTGACAAACTGAGTTCTGACACTGTCGTGAAGCCAGGAGTACAGTCTGACCTCCAGCTGACGTTGCACAACCGCTGCCTACCTGCTTCACCTGTGCCCTCTGCAAGAGGAGATGGGGAGCAGAGCAGAGCTGACTGCAGGGAGAGGTGCACAGGGGACTGCATTCAGCTGCAGAGACAGCAGCTTCGTGGCTCCTTGGACTCTTAAGTTCACCCACAGCTTCTGAGCAGAACGAGGCACTGCAAACCGTGTCCCTGCACGTGGCTGACCACGAGCTCAGCCTTCCAACACAGTTTATCAAAGGCCGTTTGGGTTTTGTTGTCGTAAGGGGAAAAAACAGCTGCGAGTACGAATTTTCCTCATTCATTGTGTAAATAAAATAAAGCTCAATCGTTCCTTAGTTTTAATCACTGAGTTGTGGCATGGAGCAGTCTCACTGTGAGCAATGGGAGGTTGGGAAACAGAGATAGGGAGCGTGCCAGGGTAGGTCAGTGTGACATCTGGGCTTGGTGCTACATTGGGAAAACAGTTCCTCTCCTTTCCAGGCTAAGGAAGGGCTCTGAGCTTGCCTGGGCTGCACTGAGTGAAGAGGATTGCACTGCAACTGACGTTTATGGTTAATGTAGATAAGTAATGAGACTTCTTTCTTACATTTACTCATTCAAACACAAAAAAAAAAAAAAGAGGGCAGCAAAACCCCACACCAAACGCGCTGAGTGGCACGTAGGGATTAAAGCCATTTCTCCTTGCCCTGTGCTCATCCCTTCCTCTCACCGTGAGCACCCACCTTCACCCTTCTCCCAGGAGCTGCTTTCCATGGGGCTGGGCTGCCTCCTTCTTCCCCAGACCCACAGCTGAGGTCCGTGGGGAGCTGCGCAGCCCCAGTCCAGGGCCGGGCTCTGTGCTGTGTCCCCGTGTGGTGCTGATGACACAGCACAGCGTGCAGTGTCCCAGCCACGGGGCAAAGTGCAGAGCGGTTCCGTCGCTCCCCGGACTCAGAAGCGAAAGGGCAAAAGAGTGACACAGTGGCACATTTGTGAAGGCGCTGGGAGAGAGGGGAAAGGTTGAGCCTTCGGGGTCTGCTGAACTGCGTGGAAGTTCGGTGCCACCGCTGGGGTGGGGGGAAGAGGTTTTGCTGGAGGAGGTCGGGGAGGTGCGGGGCTCACAGCCGCACACACAGCGCGGGGCTGCGGAGCTCTGCTCAGCCCCATTCACGGCTGAGGGCCGCAGACCCACGTTGGCTTTCATTTAGTTTGCTCTCCCTCTGTGAAGAGCCGTGACCTCCTGGCTCCGTTAAGTGCTTAAGAGTTCCAGAATGAGTTGGCTAAAAATATATCATATATATGTATAATAAAAACCATTTCGAGTGCGAATCGGGAAGGGAAATAAACAGAAAACCACCCCCGAGTCCCAAAGTCCCCCTCTCCCCACACTGCGCTCGGGAGCAGCTCCCACATCCCAGCCCCACACTGGGGGGGCTCTGGGCCCCCTCCCCGCTGCGCACCCCCTCCCCCCTCCCCCCCGTGCTCCCCGCTGCCGCTTTAAGGGCGCTGTCCGGGCCCGGCCCGGGGCCGAAGTCCGTCGGGGCTGCGGAGAGCTCCGGGGATGCAGCTCCGCTCCGGGCCGGGCGCTCTCGCCCCCCCTCTGCTCGCCCTCCCCGCGGCTCTCGGCCTCAGCAGCGCTGCGGCGTTGGCGGAGTGAGTGCGGTGCGGTGCGGTGCGGTGCGGGGTGACGTCGGGGGCAGAGCTGCGGGTGCGGGGCGGTGCTGGGCTCCGGAGCGATGCCGGGATGGGGGGTGTGAAGGGGGGGGGTCGGTGCTGCCCGGGCCGAGCCCGTCGTGCGTCCCCTCGGGGCTCTCACCCTGAGGCTGCGTTTGTGGGATCAGCAGACGCGGGGCGGCTCGGGCTCGTGGTACTACGCACAGTAGAACCGGGGTCACCCACAGCCCACCCCCGGGATCGGGGCGCTCAGTGCTTCCTCTCCAGCACTGCGTGACTCCTCCTCCCACGGCCGTGTCCCCCCCCCCCCCCCCAAGCCGGGGCACTGAGCCCCCCATGTCCCAGCTCCCCCTCCCGGGGCCATCCCAGTGGGGTCAGCATCGCTGCCCCATCCCTCCCCCCCCCTCTGCCGCTCCTGTCGGGCAGCGGACCCGAAGATGCTGCCCCGTGGGGCCGTGCCGGTGCTCCCCCCACCCCATCGCGAGGAGCGACGGCCGACGGTGACCGGAGGATCCCCCCCCTTCGCGCTGCTCCGCCGCCACTCTTGTATCTGAATTCTGAATTAATCATTCCATGGGAGCAATTAGTCGTGTAGTAATTAATTATACACTACTAATAATGCACTTACGCGCTGACAGTTAAATCATTCGATTGTTTTGGTTTGTTTTTTTTGTTTGTTTGTTTTTTCCTCGTAAGGATCTGCTGGTTTTGGATGCCCGGAGTGTGCGGGGGGGGGGGGGGGGGGGAGGGGGAGGACACCCCCAGCCCCACTCGGTGCTGCTGTGACGCCCATCTCTCCCCATCCCACCCCACCCCTGTCCCCCTCCCCGGCACAAAGCGAACACAGTGGGGCAGTGATGATGGGAGTTTGCTACAGGGAGAGCTGTGGGCACACGGCGATGCCTTCGCAGGCAGCGATCGGCGCTTCCCCCGTTCCACTCCTTTGGTGTTGGGGTGAACAGTGCCCTGACAGCTGAATATAGAGTGAGAAGCAGAAGAATGGGCCGGAGCAGAGCCGTAGCTCCCCCCAATAACGCAGCCCCCCACCCCGGGAGGGAAGCAGCGAGCTCAGCGCGGATTTCCCTACAACTTCTCAAACAAATCGGCAGTGTTTGTCTTCTCCTCGCCTGTTCGTTTTACAATCAGCGAACCGGATGGGGGAAATGAGACACACGGGGGACACGGGTCCCCCCCCCCCCCCCCGCCTGACCGCCCCTCCTGTCCCACAGCAACCCGCTGCTGCTGGGGGCTGTGCTGCTTCTCCTTGTGCTGTTCGCCTTCGTCTACTTTGCCAACGCCGGGAGCTACTTCCAGGACCCCCTGTTCTGTGGTGAGTGCCGGGGGTCCCAGCACCCCCCAGCCCACCCTTCGGGCAGTGGGGCCGTGTGCTGAGCCCCCCCTGCTGCTCCCTGCAGTGTTCGTGGTGTTCTCCTTCGTCTCTGCCGTCGATCTGATCATCTCGCTGGAAGAGGATGGCTTCATTTCGGGCTTCGCAGAGGTCTACGTGAGAGAGGTACAGCCCCATCACAACGATTGGAGCAGCCAAAAGCAGCACCGACCCCCCGGGACCCCTGGGGGGGGGGGGGGTTGGTGCTCTCCCCCACCCCATGGTATCTCCCATCCATTCAGGGTGAGCCATACCTGCGCACAGCACATGGCATCATGATCTGTTACTGGGACGGCATCGTGCACTATGGGCTGTACCTCACCATGATCAGGGCCATGAGCCAGCGGTGAGCGGGGCCGGGGGGGCTGAGGGTCGGGGGGGGGGGTGGGTGGGGGCTGTGTGCCGGGCTCTGATCTCACTGCCTCTGCAGGAAGAGCTATAGGAGCTTGGGTCTCTTCTGGCTGGGCTCTCTGGTGATGAGCATCCTCGTCTTCCTGCTTGGGAACCTGATAGGTACGGGGCTGTGGGGGGGACACCGGCGCCCACAGCTCCCCGTGGTGTTGCCCCAGGGATCAGTGCTGGGCAGTGCACTGTCCCCACTCCATGCTCTCCTCCTCAGGCAAATACAGCTCCGACATCAGCACTGCCTTCCTGCTCAACCTGCCCTACGTCCTCATCCCCATCTGGGCGGGCACGCGGCTCTTCCAGCAGCCCAGGGCTGTGCCACACCTCACAGCGGAGCAGGTGGGCACCAATGGGGCAGAAGCTGGGTGACATCAACTGCGGGGCATCAATCGTGGGGCACAAACCCCACGGTTTGTCTGCTCCCCCCCCCTTCCCCCCCCAGATTGAACAGGAGCAGCACAGGTGGCTGCACCAGCGGCCCCACGACCTGGTGCTGGTGCTGGTCCTGCTGCTGGTGGCTTCCTTCACTTTCTTCAGGGGGATGGTGAGTGCTGGGGGCCTGGGGGTGCCCTGGGGGTGCCCTGGGGGTGCGGGCCATGCTCTGGGGTGGGCATCTTGCCACACTTGCATCCATGCAGGTGGTGCTGGACTGCCCCGCAGACTCCTGCTTCGAGTACATCTACCAGCACGAGCCCTACCTGCGCGACCCTGTCGCCTACCCCAAAGTGCAGGTGAGTGCGGGCAGCGGGGACCCCTGTGCCACCCAGGACACGACGACTGCTCCGTCCCTCTGCTCATAGATGCTGATCTACCTGTTCTACTTCCTCCCCTTCCTCTGCCTCTGCATCTACGCACTGCTGCGCCCGGGCTGCTCCTGGCTGCCCGACTGGAGCCTGGTGTTTGCCGGGGCCATTGCACAGGTAAGGGCAGGGAGCTGGGGGTGGGAGAAGGGGGAGGGGGTAGGTGGGCACCCACCCTGCATCTGGAGCAGCTCCCAGAGCTGCCGCCGCAGCCTGATAATTAATTTTTCCTCGTTGGATCTTAATGGAGCTGGGGATGAGTTTGCCAGAAATAGGTTGGAGCGTGGATCTGTAGATAGGACGTGGGGCACAGCAGCCCCCCTCGGTGCCACCCCTGCCTCTGCCCCCAGGCGCAGTTCTCCCACCTGGGCTCCTCGCTGCACTCCCGCACACCTTTCCCGTACCAGACCCCCGAAGACGTCTGGTGGAGTTTCCTCACCACCAACGTCCTCTACGCCCTGGGGCCGCAGCTCCTGGCCCTCCGCTGCCTGCACAGCCCCGCGTTCTTCCTGCCCACCGCCCCCAGCAGCCTGCTGGGGGGCAAGAAGCACCAGTGAGCTGCCAGCCCCCCCAGAGGGATGCTGCTGGGGAGGGGTCCCCTGCGATGTTCCAGTCCCCCCCCCCCCGGTTCTGGGTACACCGGGGGGACCTGGTGGGGTCTGTGTGCGGCTGGGTGGCCCGCGGGGAGGGTCTCACTGGTGGGAGTGATGCCCCCCCCCCCCCCCCCCGTCCCACCCATGTGCTGGCTGGAGGGATGCAGCAGCACGGAGCACGGTACGAAAACACTGTTTACAAAATAAAGGAGTTCGGGTCCGGCTTTGTAACACCGATGTGTGTGCACTGTGCCCCCGGAGCAGCTGTCCCCCACTCCTCGTAACCCGCCCCCCCCCCAGCCCGTGCTGCCCTTGCCTTGCCCTTGGTGCTGGGGACGCAGAGGGGAAACTCAGTTCACGGAGCGGGGATGCACTCGGGGGATGGGGGGGGTTGGGGGGGGGGGGAGGTGTGCACACGTGTATAGAGCTGTGCTGACATCCAGGGCCGTGCACACGTGTCGGGATGCCCCGTGGGTTCCCGTTCACCTCTCGGCCCCCACTCCCCCGGTGCTGTCCTTGTTGTAAGGGACGGACCGGTGGGGGTTCTCCCCGCCGAGCTCCAGCCCTCACCCCCCCCCCACCCCCCACCCACCCCAGGGGCCGTCCCGTCGTTTCCCCGCCCGCCTGGCGGTACCGGGGGTGCCGGTGCCGGTACCGGTGACCTTGGCAGCCGGCGGCCCTGCGCAGCGCCGGGAACCGGGCAGGGCCGGGCCGAGCTCCCGGTGCCGCCCCCTGCGCGGATCCGCACCGGCAGCACCGGCAGCACCGGAGCTCTCCTGCGGTCTCCCCCCCACCCCCCCTCCCGCCGCGGGCCGGCACCGCACGGGTGCGCGGAGCCACGGTGAGTGCGGGGCATCCCGGTACCGTACACCGCTCGGTGGAGCCGGGGATGGGGGGAGAGGGGGCGGTTCGGGTCGGTTCCCCCCGCGCTGCGCTGCTCCCCGCGTCCCGCAGCCCCGGAGCTCCCGCCGCAGTGCCCCGCACTGCAACACTGCACCGCACCGGGACCTCTCCGGGGGGGGGGGGGGGGGGGGGGAGCACGGCACTGGGGTCTGCCCCCGCCCCGCAGACACGCACAGACCCCGACCCCTGAGCTCTTGGGGGGGGGGGGGGGATCCAGAGCCGAGGGGGGTATATGGGGTACGGGGGGGATTGCAGACCCGGGGAGAGGGTGGGGGGGGGGGGGACGCACTGCAGGGTTGCGCTCAGGGGAAGGGATGCGGGTCAGACGGGGGGGTCGGGCTGCAGCCCACTCTCTCGCGCCATCAGTTCAGTTTCCAGATGTGCCATAAATAACTCACGAGATCCGACCCGCAGCGCGTGCCATGAAATATTCATCCCGGCTGTAACTGAGCGGGTGAAGCGGAGTTCAGCACCGCACAGCCCCGGGGGTCCCCCTGCGGGGCACGCAGCACTCACCCCGCAGAACGGGAGATGAGCACGGTGTGATGGGGAAAATGGGGGGGGGGGAGGGGGGGGGGGAGGGGGCGTGGGGGTCCTGCGAAGGGCAGGTGGGGCCCAACCTTCGCGGGGTTGGGGGTCAGGTGTGATGCTTTCCCTGTGCTGCGGTGTCGGTGGGCGCTGATGGCCCTGCTCCCCTCCCCCCCCCCCCCCCCCCCCCAGATGTGTCCCCAGGGGCCGTGGGCTGCGCTGCTGCTGCTGGTGGGTGTCCTCGCCTCCGACGCACCGCCCACCGCCCGGGGAAGGAAGAAGGTGGTCCACGTCCTGGGTGAGTGCTGGGGGTGGGGGGGGGACAGGTGCCCCTCTGCAGCCCTCTGGGAGCGGGGTTTAACGCTCACGGAAGCGCAACAGAGCTGTCCCGTGGCTCTGCAAAGGGGAATTCTCCCCCAAAGCCGCTCCTCCCCACCCCAGAGCCCCGTGCCCGCCCTGCCCCACCCGGCTGACCCTGCGATGGGGCGACCCCGCTGAGCTCAGTGTCCCTTCCAGAGGGGGACAGCGGGGCCGTGGTGGTGCAGACAGCCCCGGGGAAGGTGGTGACGCACCGTGGCGGTACCATCATCCTCCCGTGCCGCTACCACTACGACGTCTCTGCCCACGACCCCGACGAGATCCGCCTCAAATGGACCAAAGTGACGGAGCCCATGGCCTTCGTGGACGTGTTCGTGGCGCTGGGGAAGGCGCGGCGGGCGTTCGGCAGTTACCGCGGGCGCACGGCTCTGCAGGAGGACGGCTTCGGGGACGCGTCGCTCATCATCCGCAACGTCACCCTGCAGGACTACGGGCGCTACGAGTGCGAGGTCACCAACGAGCTGGAGGATGACACGGGCATGGTCAAGCTGGATCTCGAAGGTAGCAGGCACGACGCGGGACCTGACGGGGGTGGGGACCGCCGGTGGAACGTGGGATGCGTGGGACAGCCGTGACGCCGCGCCCGGTGCCACGGTCCTCGGGCTCAGCTTTACGGCCGCTTGTTTGTCCCGGTGTGGGCCGTGTTTTATTGCGTCTGTTATTGGCTTTTATTGTTGCTGCAGGTTTACGCACTGGCAGCTCGTAAAGGCCGCAGATAGATAGAGGCACGGCCTCGTAAAGCACCAGGGGGGACCGGGGCGCGTGGCAGCGTCGGTGCCGCACGTGGCTCCGAGCTGCGGCGTGGGCTGGAACAGCTGCGGGTGCTGAGAAGCTCTGTTAGCTGCACAGTCAGCACACGCCTGCCGTAGGGGCACGGCCCCATGCCCGGATGCTCTGCATGGCATCGTGTCGATGTGATCCCCGCCTCGTTAGAAGGGGGGGATCGTGGGTGACGCCCCGCTCGCTGCCCCACAGGTGTCATCTTCCCATACCACCCACGCCTGGGCCGATACACGCTGAACTTCCACGAGGCGCAGCAGGCGTGCCTGCAGCAGGACGGCATCCTGGCCTCGCACGACCAGCTGCACCAGGCGTGGCTGGAGGGCATGGACTGGTGCAACGCGGGCTGGCTGCAGGACGGGTCCGTGCAGTACCCCATCTCCAGGCCGCGGGAGGAGTGCGGCCGCAAGGACACGCCCGTGGGGGTGCGCAACTACGGCTACCGGCACAAGGAGAGCGAGCACTACGACGCCTTCTGCTTCACCTCCAACCTCAACGGTGAGTGGGGAAACCGGGGTGCCTCTCTGATTTTGGGGGATTGGTTCCCCCGGGGGAGAAGGGGCCGTTCCTGGCACAATCTCTGCGTGGCGACTCTGGGGTCCTGCTGGGTGCGTGGATGTGGACGTGACCCCATGTCACGTCACAAGGGGTTTGGGACTGGGGAACACCATCCAGGACTGGGGTCCGTCTGTGTGCCCCCATCACCCTCTGCTCGGGGGCAGTCGCTCTCAGCCCAGCTCTGTGTTCCTTGGGCAGGAGTGGAGGACGGAGGTAATTGCAGCTGCGAGTGGCCCTGGTGATGGATGAGGCCGGGGCCATGCAAGACAGATCGGAGCCGCGAGGGCTCTGGGGCTGTGTAAATTCCTCCTGGCTGGCAGGGCAGAGCGGGGGGGCTCTGCGGATGTTTGTTTAATGGTGGCAGGCAGGATAAATAGCGGCAGCACCGCCAGCGCCGGCAGCACCACACAGCCCTGTAAATCTGCTCACGCTGAGGGGGGGTCCCTCCTGCCAGCTGCTTGCCTCCTCCTCCCCTTCCAATTAGGATCGGAGCAGGGGGGGACCCCCCGGATCCCCTACAGGGACAGGTGTGGGGCTCACATCTCCCCACCTGACGTCTCACCTGTTGGTGATGCACCCCATCCTCAAACCCCACTCTTTCCCACGCCACCCCCCTCCCCCTCTCCAGGCAAAGTCTACTTCTTGAAGACATTCCGCAAGCTGAGCTACGCCGAGGCGGTGCAGGCCTGCAAGAACAACGGGGCGGTCGTGGCCAAGGTGGGGCAGCTGTACGCTGCCTGGAAGATCCAGCTGCTGGACCGCTGCGAGGCGGGCTGGCTGGAGGACGGCAGCATCCGTTACCCCATCGTCAACCCACGGGCACGCTGCGGCGGCCGAGAGCCCGGCGTGCGCAACCTGGGCTTCCCGGATAAGAAGTACAAGCTTTTTGGGGTGTACTGCTTCAAAAAGGCTGGCGATGCTCCTCCTGAGAAGAAGCAGGGTGAGGGGCATCCCAACCGAGTGTGATGCAGCGCTGGGGCTCCCCGCGAGGCTCCCCCAGCCCTGCATGGCTGCAAAGCATTCTCGGACTCCACCGGGAGCCCCCGGGGTTGGGGCTGTGCACGTGGAACTGGAAGAGCTCAGGTGATGCCATTGTGCCCGGACCCGGTGATGCCTGGAGGGAAACTGAGGCATCGGGAGGAGAAAGGACTGAGCTGTCCGGGCAGGAGGATCCAGCACCAACCCGGCAGAGCCCATCTGCAGTCATTGCTTAGAAATCAGCGCATTGCATGTGCAAAAAACCCGGCCAGAGCCACTCAGGATGAGCCCCCACATCCTCGTGCTCTCCAGCTCTGCGCTGGGACCAACCCCAGCTCAGGGAGCTGCGGGTAACACGCAGTGGGGAGGGGGGTACAGCCCCAAAATCTGGCACCAGTGCAGGTGGTGCCCGCTCGGGGCAGCAGCCTCTTGTCCTCGTGCTTGGCTTAGTGTAGAAGCTGCCCCGAGCTGCCTGCCCAGCCCTGGGTGGGGGCAGCTCTGGGTGTCATGCAGCCCCAGCACTGCGAGCTGGACTTAGGTGAAATAAAAGCTTCGGCTGCTTCGGAGAGCTGAGCAGGGCTCACGTGTCTCCTTGTCCCGGTGCAGGCGAGGGCAGCAAAAGGGACCCATGGGACAGCACTCACCCCACGTCCCACCCATCTGAGCATCACTCGTGGTTTCTCTGTGTATCTAAATATCCAGTCCAGCAGAGCTGGGCACATTTCAGGGCTTCCTCAGCAGCACCCCTACAGCATCCCTACTGCCACCCTACAGCATCCCATCCCCACTGACAGATCGGGACCAGCCCCGAGTGCAGGGAGCAGCACTGCAGCCGCTTCTGCGCTGGGCACAGCTGAGCACAGCGCATCCATCACCTTCATGGCCCTTCCAGCACTGATGGCAATAAATAGCTGCCGGGAGGTGACACGTGTGGCCACTGGGAACACGGGGAGGGGACGTAGGATTGGGGACCACTGGAGCCCCATGTGATGCTGTCACACACTGACAGATGGTGGCAGAGCAGTGACACAGCCCTGGAGTGAGGAGGGTCATGCTGGGTAACACCGATTTAGCAGCAGTAAAAGGATGTGGGTCCGGCCATGGGGACCATCCCTCCCCGTCCCCGTGTGCCATAGCACCTCTGCGAGGTCCCCACACACCCGTGGTCCGCAGCGCAGGCTCAGGGCTGCTCAACTGTTAAAAAAATTTATTAAAATGTCCAGCAGTACAGAAACGCAGAGTCAGAAATGCCACGGAGGAGGGGAGGGGGTACGGGACATGGCAGTCACGTCGCAAACAGCAGAGATCAGAAAGCGCCATACACACACACGCCAACTCCAACGGGGAACAGACAACGAACGGAAAAAGGGGAAATCCAACCCCAAAAATCAGCCTGGGGGGGCCCCACGGGGTGGGACAGGGACCCCGTGCTGGCTGCGGGGACACCGGCGGGGCAGGAAGACAAGGGGGGGCTGTTAAAAAACCAGAGCCCCCCACGGGGCAGTGGGGTGATGGGTGGGGGCTGCTGCGTGTCCCCCCGCAGCCTGGAGGGGAGCAGAGCCCCGGGGCCCATCGGCCACCATGGGGTGGCCCCCCCAGGACCCAGAGGGGATTTTGGGGTCCCCATGCGGGGTCAGGGGTTTGACCCCGGGGTGGGGCATGCAGGGGGGGGCTGGGGACGCACACGCAGCCGCCCCCGTTGGGTCCTATTCCCTACGGGGCCAGGCATCCTAGGAGCTAAAGCAAAGGGGGTTATAAAAGAGGGGGTGAGGGGGGGGCGGGGACTGGAGGGGGTCAGGGGACGTCACCACGTCCTGTCCCATGGTCAGCTGTTCCTGGGGTGCCTGGAGACCCCCCCCCCCCCCCCCCGGCCCTAGAAGTAGTGGCCCTCCTCCATCCAGTCCAGCCGGAGGTGCTTGTGGTGTTTTCGCCGCTCCTTGCGGGGTTTGTGGTGGTGGTGCTGGTGATGCTGGTGGCTGTGGCGGTGCCGGTGGTGCCTCCGTGCGCGGTGCGACCGCCTGGCTAACGGGGGGCAAAGAGCAGCGACGCGGACGGGGGGGGGTCAGGGAACCCCCACAGCCCATCCCCTCTCCCCCCCCGACCCCACTAACGTTTTGTGCAGAGCAGTTTGGGCCGGTCCCACTTGCCGTTGCTGTGGCACCTGATGGTGGGGACGTGGCGCTGGGTGAAGCCCTCCTCGCACTGGTAGCGGACGCTCGAGTGGATGCTGTACCTCTCCTTCTTCTTCCCCACGAGGAACGCGTTCTCCACCTCCGGGGGGGGCCCACACAGCACTGAGGGGGGGGACAGAGCTCCGTCAGACCCCACACGGACCCCCAGTACCAGCAGGGGGATACGGGGACTTAGGGACACGGGGGGGATGGGGTCACGGGGACACCCCACACCCACCACGGCCTTGTGACAAATCCCATCCCACCCCACTGGTGTTGCAGGGAACTGTTCCCGAGGATTTACAGAGGTAATTAATGGCCCTATTGGGGCGAGAGCATTGTTCCACGCGGCCGCGGGAGCGGGAGGAGCGCTCCCAGCGAACAGCTGGAGGTTAATATAACTTTCAAGATAAGGAATGAGAGCTTAATAGTTTTAATGGCGGCAAATTAAGCAAATTAAAGTGGAGAGGGAAGAATTAACTACAGGGGAAGAAGAAATAATGGAGATTAAGGGGAGCTGCTCGAGTTTTCTTCGGGAGAGGTTTCCTGAGGATGAGGAGGTGCCAGAAGGCTGTGGGATGGGGAGGCTGGAGGCCATGGGGTGGGGATGCTGTGGGATGGGGGTGTTGGGAGGGGGAGGCTGCAGAATGGGGTGTTGGGATAGAAGAACTGGGGGCCATGGGATGGGAACGCTGTGGGATGAAGGATGGGGTGTGAAATGAGGGAGCTGGGGGTTGTGGGACGGGGATGCCGGTGGCTGCGGGATGGAGTTGCCACATGAGCAATACCTGTGCCTTTCTTGCAGATGTAGGGCAGGTTGTAGTTGCAGGGCACATCGTTCCACTTGCCGATCTCGTGGGACACCAACACCACGCAGTCCTCGCCGCCCGCAAAGAAGTTGTCAGGTTGGTTCTCCCTCCAGTTCTCATATTGCTGGTGGGAAACAGGGGGAACTGAGAGCACCCGCATCCCACATCCCCCACCCCACAAGGAGCCACCCCACGGGTCTCACCAGGCCGGTGTTGTCCGTCCATTGGAAGTCCTGCTCCACGATCCTGTCATTGAGCCCGATCCAGGTGTTCTCATGCCCAAAGCCTGGGGAGAAATGCATCAGAGATGACCCCAGGCACCGGCACCCATGGGGCTGGGGTGCACCCAGGGGTGCTGCTGCTCCCCCCCCTTCCCCCCCCCCCACTGTGCCCTTACTGTTGATGAAACCGTGCTCCTCCTGGGAGTGGATGCTGGTGAGGTGCCCGGAGCGCCGGCGGCAGTCGCGCTCTGCGTCCTCCCAGGAGCGCCGCCGGGAGAAGTAGCGGTAGCAGTGGCCCTGGAACTTGTGCCAGTTGTGGTCGCAGCCCTCCGTGTCTGCGGGAAAGTGGGGACACCAGGGGTGGGGAGGGGGGCCAGCACCCCCTGGAGTGTATGGGGGCTCCTGGATCCAGATCCCCACCGACTATAGGGCAGGGCTGGGGGGTCCGGGGGCTGCCCTGTCCCATGCCACGCTCCCCACCTTTCTCGCAGCGGCTGCCACCGTAGCTGGGCAGGCAGAGGCAGACGAAGGCGTTGACCTCATCAATGCAGGTGCCACCGTTCTGGCAGGGGCTCGACAGGCAGTCATCGATGTCTGCGAGGATGACGAGGGGCTGTAGGCACGCTGAGACCCCTGGTACCCCCCGCCCTTGCTGTCCCCACCACCGGCATCCATCCCAGCACGGCTGCCTGCTCACCGATCTCGCAGTTCTCCCCGGTGAAGCCCGGGGCACAGCTGCAGCCACAGACAGAGCCGTTGGCGTGGCAGGTCCCACCGTGCAGACAGGGGTTGTTCTCGCAGGGGTCAGCTGGAGCTGTGTGGTGGGAGCAGTGTCACACTTCACCCTGGCCCACCCCATCACCACCACCCTCAGTGACAGGATGCCCACCCAGCACCAATCCCTGGTGGCACTGTGGGGGCAGTGACCACGGCGGTGTTTCCACCTCTTGGTGCTTCTAAACTTTTAAATCTGCCTTTTTTGAGGACACTAAAGTGCCGAACACCCTCCGCCAGGAGCCACCTGGCTCAGCTATTATTATTAGCAAGCGCAAATATTCCACATTTAGGAGGATGCTTTCCTGGCTCACGCTCACAGCTCAGCTCACTTTGAAAAACAGCAAGTCCCCACCGTGCCCCACGGTTTGGGCACCTCTGTGCCCCGTGCTCACCGTGCTGGCTGCTGTTGCTGCTGTCTGCCCACACCAGCAGCTCCCGCTCCTCCAGCACGGGCTCCTCGCCGCTCCCACTGTCAGCATCCAGCAGCAGGGCCCCCCCTGCCCCCCCCGCTGTGGTGGGCTCAAAGAGCGGTCCCGCACTTGGAGCTTCAGGCCCCTCCGGCACCCATGGGTGGGGGGCAGTGGGTGATGGCCAGTGGGTGTCAGGGGGTGCTGAGGGGTGGGTGGCTGTGCTGGGAGGGGGTTCGCTCTTTGCCTCCCCTGAGGCGTCCTCCTCGCTGGGGCTGGGGGGCTGCTGGCGAACTGGGGGGTGTGGAGGATACTCCTCTCCTTCCAGACCTGGTGCAGAGGGGTTTGGGTGCTGTGGGGCAGCTGTAGGGCCATCCCCCACCCGCCCGCTGCCCTCTGTTGGCCACTCAGAGCCCAATAGCAGGGTCACCTCGCTGTCTGCGGGGGTAACCAAGGGGACGTCCACAGCCACTGGGGTGATGGCTGCCTCCCATGGCCCCGTCCCCTCATCCAGGTGCTCATGGGTGGGCTCAGCCCCCATTTCAAGTTGCCCCGTGGGGCTGGAGCTGCCAGGGAATCCCATGGGTGGGAGGACAAAGGTCACCGCCTTCCTCTGCCTCTCCAGTGAGCCATCACCCAGAGCCCCACTGTTGTCAATGCCGGGCTGTGCAGCCATTCCGGGACCCTCAGCTACCAGTGGGGCTGGGGGCAGCGGGGGCCATGGGGGGGTGGGGCTGTCATCCTCCTTGGGGGCAGTGTCCCCGGAGAAATCCTCAGCGGCATCTGCAGGCGGCTGAGGGGAGTCACCACGGGGCTGAACCTCCCCAGTGCTGATGTCCTGGTGGTGGGGAATGTCACTGGGAGCATCAGGAGTGGGGGAGGATGATGGCAGGGGCGTCTGTGTGGGCTCCCCAGGACCATGTGGGGCCATAGGGGGGCTCCACTGTGGTGAATCCCTCAGGGAGGTCGGCACAGGAGTGGTGGATGATGCCATCAGCTCTGCAAGAGATGAAGCACCATGGGGTCCCCTGGGTGGCAGCACCCCAATGCCACCCCTCCACCCCAGGCATCACTTACTGCGGCCAATCTCCTCCTCCACCTCGTTGGAGAGTGGGTAGGGCCCCCCGCTATGGGGGCTCTCGGCACGGGGACGGGCCATGCTCCACGTCTCCACTGTGTTGGCTGCAGCGCCCTTCACCTCCAGGGCCAGGACGGGTGCCTGGGTGACTGTTCCCACTGCATCCCCAGCTGCTGTGCTGTCATCGGCCACTGAGGGGTCCTGGGACACCGCGGGGTCCTGGATCTGATGCTGCAGCTGGAAATAGCGCCCGTTCAGCCCCGCATAGCTGCTCTCTTTTGGGGTGCGTGGGGTGCCGGGGGTTTCTGCTGCCACACTGGGGATTGTCCCCAAGGCTGACGGTGCTGGTGGTGAGCTGGTGACCTCCCGGGTTGGACTTTGGGACTGCAGACTCAGGGTGAGCTCAGGGGGGTCGGGGAATTCTTGCTGCGCCGGTGCTGGGCTGGTGCCAAACAGCTCCTGTGGGTTTTCCCGCAGCGCCTGGTCCACCACATTGAGGGCTTCATCCTCGTGCAACCACGCCGATGAGGATGGGGAGGATCGGGAGGCCGTGCCGTTGCCCTTGGGGACGTCACCGCGCCACGCTGCTGTCACACTGCTTGCCAACTGCAACTGCTCATCCTCAGCACCGCCCGGCCCCGCGGCCCCCAGCTGCGGCAGGACGCCGGCACGCGGGCTGTCCCCAGAGGTGGCCATGTCCTCACGCTCCAGCAGCACGTTGTCACTGCCCGGCGGCTCCGGTTCCCTCTGCTCTGCGTTGGAATCAGGAGCGGCCGCCGCATCCCCTGCAGGGATGGGGATCGGGGGTGGGCTGCCATCCAGCACACGATGGCCCCGAGGCCGATCCTCGTTACCTTTATAGCAGTACACATCGAACTTGGAGGCGGGCGGGGGAAAACCGGTGCGGTTGGGGAAGCGGTAGAGAGTCCTGACGCCCGGCGCTTCGCCACCGCACTTCCTGCGCGGAGCCAGGATGGGGTACCGGACGCTGCCGTCCGCCAGCCAGCCCGGGTCACACTGGTCCAGGCCCTCACGCCAGGCCAGGTACAGCTGCCCCGTGGTGGCCAACGCAGCCCCGCGGCCCCGGCAGTGCCTCCGTGCCGCCGGCAAGGTGAAGCGCTCCGGGGCTGTGGCGTAGAACACCTTCCCTACAAGAGAGCGCGGCACATTGGACAGCTGTCCCCATCCCCGCGGTGGCACCGAGGGTCGTCCCCACGCTTGCCTTGCAGCTCCCGTGCGTAGCAGTAGACATCATACAGCTCACCGGGCTCCCTCTGCCCATAGCTGCGCACCCCGGGGAGGCTGTTGCGGTCCCCGTAGCAGCCGGGTCGGGACTGGGTGATGGGATACCTGCGGGACAGGCTGCGGTGGGTGCCCGGCTCTGCGGCACCGCGGCGAGGGGTGCCGTGCCAAGCGCTTACCGCACGCTCTGGTCGGCCAGCCAGCCCGCGTCGCAGTTGTCGTAGCCGTCCTCGAAGGCGGCCTGGAGGTGCTGGGGGGAGGCGATGATGGCTGAGTTGTCCACGCAAGCGCGCCGGGCGGCGGCGAAGGTCAGCACATAGCGAGCGCCCGCGGGGCGGTAGTGGAAGACGACGCCTGGAAGGGAGCAGGGCTTGGGTGTGTGGGGCACACATGGGGTGCGTGGGGTGGAAGGTCAACTCAGGGCGCAGGATTTGGGAGCACGCAGCGTAGAATCACAGTCGGTTCACCAAGGCTGGTGAAGATGCCCAAGATCATACAGTCCAGCCATCCACCCACCACCACCATTCCCACCCCAAACTGTGTCCCTCAGTACACCTAAACTTGCACAGCTTGCAGACGGTGCCCCATACATCTCACACAGGACACACAGCTCATCAGCCGCGTGCTCTATAACACCTTGTAGGGCGTCCACGCCTCGCCAAGGCTCATGGGGGCTGCCCAGCTCGCAGCAGACGCATGGGGCGCACAGTTCAATAGGGTGCAGGACTCACACGGCCCCTCCCAGGCAGCACGCAGCCCCCCCCAGCTCACCCATCACCTCGAGGGGCAGCAGGTCCTGCTCGTCGTCGATGCCGGCCACCACCTCGCAGCGGTACAGCCCCGCGTCGCTGGCACGGGCGGCTCTCAGCAGCAGCGTGCCGTTGTAGCGGTCACGGGCGTAGCCGGGGAGGGACACGCGGCCCTCGTAAGCTCTCACCACCTTCACCACGTTGTCCTTGGCCACCAGGATGGGGACGTCCTCCCGCTGCCCGCTGGCCGAGCGCACCTTGCTCCATTTGATGCGGGGGGGGTCCGGGGGCTCGTTGGGGCCCAGCGAGGCGGAGGGTTGCAGCAGGAAGAGGCAGGGCAGCGCCACGGGCTCCCCCAGCCCCACACGCACCGCCTGGTGCTGGACCCGGCTGATGTGGATCACCTTCCCATCATCCTGAGAGCCTGCGGGGAGAGGTACGGGGGTGGGCTGCAAAGGGGGGCAATGCAATTCAGGGGCCGGCCCCAAGCTGGGAGAAAGCACGGCAGCGATTCCTGGGTTCGTAGAATCAGTGAGGTTGGAAAAAAGCTCCTCTTCCTGCACTAATCTGGCTCGGTTCGGCCACGCTCCCACAAATCCCATCACTCTCAGCCCCCCCCCAGGGTCGTGGAGGATTCTCCCCGCAGCGCTGAGCTGGCTGGGGACAGTCACTAATCCCACTGCTGTCCTCCACCGCCTTCCCACCCCACAAAGCTTCACCCCAAGCCCATTCCTGCTTGGGGGTGCAGGGGGGTCACGAAGCACACATCCCGTGTGAGATGGGGCCATGGGTGGCCTGGTGTTGGGGGGGATGGTGCGGGTGCAAAGCAGACCCAGAGATGCACAAAGCCAGCCATGGGGGTTGGTCCAGAAGGGGGTGCCAAGCAACGGGATTAAGGGTTTAAGGGATCCCAGTGTGGGGGGAGCACGGCCACCCGGGGGGGCTTTTCCCTCACTAATCCCCTGCCGACCCTTCTTCATCCCAATGTGGGGCTGAGGCACAGAGTGGGCACTGTGCAGCCCCAGCCCCCACCGAGCTGCTGCTCCTCCCTGTAAGTATTCCTTATCACTGCTGGTTCCCTGCTTGCTGCTGATGCCAATTGTTGCGGGCCCATCATCCCCAGCCACAACTCGAGATGACTCCTTGCCCCTCTCGCAGCCCTGCTCCTCCTCACCCTACAGCCAGGGTTGGGGTGGGGACAGCACCCATCATGCCACCCTCCTCACTTACCCAGCACAGCGATGGGGAGCAGAGTGAGCCCGAGCAGGAGCCAGCAGCCGGCATCCCCCATCACATGGACCATCCTTAACCTGCAACGAGAGCGGGGTCGGCTGCTCGCTGCCTCTTGGCTCTGTGCTCCACGAGTCACCGTGGGGATGCAGTGACATCGTCCCCTCCCCCAGGAGCCACAGGAGCAGTGTTGGCTCTGCTCAGCAGAGGTTGCACAAGCACAGCGCGTTGGTTTGCTCCTCGTGACATCCCCACACCTCTGCTATAGGGGCATGGGAATGCTCAGGGGTCCCACAGCCCCACAGTGCCAGGTGCAGCCCCCGCTCTGCCCCAGCATTAACATGCAGTGGGTGCCTCTGGCTGCTGGAGCCGGGCTGGAGCACAAAGCTCCCATCCATCTGTTTTACCGCAGCACCGATTAGTGCTTTCTAAATCATCTGTTTTCCAGACCGGGAGGGATGCTCAGTCCCCAGCTCTGTCACCGAATGCTGCCACAGCCCTGCCCCCTGCCCGGGACGGGGAGCTCCTGGTTTGGGGATGTGGCTGGAACCCTCCCGACCCTCCCAGGCTGCAGCTTCAGCTCAGCCCCCAGCTTCTCCTCGCCCTGATGCTTCATTTTCCACCCCCTGATTCCTCACCCTGTCCCTTCTGCTTTTACGGGACAAAAATAGAAAGAAAGAGCAAAATGATAAGAAGAAAAGGAGACCCCCCGTGTTCAGTGCTAGAAAATGGCCCTTCTGGGGGGTACAGAACTGGGTTTTATTTCATCTGTTCTATAGAAGAAAGCATCTGCAGCCCTGTGGCTGCCCCTTCCCTTTTCGCACAGCTCCGTGGTGCTTTCTGCTCCCAAGATCTGTCACTAATAAAAGCGAAGGGGTGACCTGACTTGCAGCACAGCTCCATGCTGAGCCCCAGCCCGAGCACTCCCCGGGAGAGATAAGGGAGCAACTGGGAACAGCCACCCCACAGAGAGACCAGGAGCCCAACTGGGTGCGATGGCTGCTGCGGGGTGGGATGTGCGGGGTTGGGATGCTGAGGAATGGGGTGCTACGGGGATGGGATGCTATGGGGATGGGATGCTGAGGCAGAGAAGGCACCAGGAGCTGCTGGGCTCTGCTCTCTGGGATGGAAATCCCATCACTGCCACCCAGATGGAAACCAGCACTCAACTTTTCCCTGTTTTCATGCTCCAGAAAAAAAATAAATAAATAACTAAGTGCCTTGGCATGACGTGGCATGGCCAGGCTGGAGTCCCAGCTCTTCCCCGCTGAAATGCTGATGTTGCCTTTCTCAGGCATCAGGAGCTCTCCCAGCGCAAACCCTTGGTCCAGAAGTGTGGGAAGGGGCAGCTCCAGGACCCCCCGGTGGGGATGGGGTGGTGAGTGCAGGATCTGGATGCTGGGAGCAGGATGGGTGTACCCAGGACACGCCGCAGTCGCACACAACCCAGGACTTCAGATCACTCACAGTTCGGTGGGATCAGACCCAGAGGGACCCCGAGGAGCCACATCCACGTACCCACATATGAACACTTCCTTAAGCTCTCTGCTGTTTACCCAGTGCTGCTGCTCTGCAGACGAGCGCTCGCTGAGCAAACGCGGCCCGCACCGCTGGGTAAACATTCAATATTTTATTTAAATGTTAAACATGGAAGTTGGTCTTCGGATGTGCAACTGCCTGCTGTGGCCGGATGGATGGATGGATGGACAGATGGATGGACAGAAAGCAGCACCACGTCCATCCCCGGGCTGGCAGCAGGACCCCGTGCACGGGGCGGACGCGGGGCTGCGTGACCGTCACCTTCCCTGACATCAGCATTTCTGCAGGTTTTGCTTTCGCAGCAGGGACAGCACAGTGCTGGGAGGGGACATCAGCACCCGCTGCCTCCCTGGGGACCTCAGGCTGTGAACTGAGGGGGGGTCCTGGTGACCCCCGGCCTGGGAACAGGACACACAGCATCAGCCTGCTGCTGCCACCGCGTCCGAGCACGTGGGGACCACATCCCCGCTGGCACTGTGACCCAGCTCCAAGCAGGAGGACAAAGGGAGGACCCCGCCACGGCCCCCAGAGCCCATGCCAACCTCAGAAGTTGATCCCAAGGTCAGGGAACCGCAGCCCCAACCCCACCAGCACTGAAAGCACACCCCATTGGGACCACTGAGATCGGGGACACTGGGGACAAAGCAGAGCACAGCACAGCCGTCCTCCCCCCATCGATTCTCCTTATCAGTGTCCCCAAGTCAGCACCCTGCTAACTACAGAGCCCCCTCCCCCCACCTCCTGTACCCACCACCCCATAACCCAGCCCTGGTGACTCCATCCCGGTCGCTGCGCGCTCAGCCCGGTGTCCCCGTGCTGTCCTCGGCGGTGGCACTGATGCACAGATGTTGGCTCCCAGAGCCGGTACCGGTGATGCCGCGGGTTGGTGGCAAGGTGACAGTGGCAGTGCCACGTGGCCGGGCTCTCCTTGGGGACAATGGAAATGTCCCCAAACCCCGGGCGGCCCCTGCTCCGAACCGGGCAAAAGGAGACGAGGGAAATCTAAAATCACGCCGGTGCAAAGCCGCCCCCCCCCCCTCCCCCCACCCCCCCCCCGCGGCCCAGGCGAACATTGTCACATCTGTCACTAGCTGTCACCTCATGAATAATTCATCTATCTCATGAATATGCAAAGCAGGGGCTGGTGATTAGCTCCAGCTGAAACCTAGCTGAATTCCTCCCTGGCGATTGGGTGCCGGCCCGACCCGGACAGTTTTGGGGCATTTTGTGGTCCCGAGCCATTCGGGGGGGGGGGGGGGTGGGGGGCGTTACAAAGTGAGAGGTGGGGACACGCTGAGGGACAGCCAGGGGGACACGGGATGGGGATGGGAAGGAGGGGACACTGCTACCGCCGTTGGGCCGCAGGAGGACGGGGTGCCCCCACCCTCGGGTTCACCCGGCGCTAGGGGAGCCCCCATTCCCTCACCCCCCCCTCCCCCAAAGGCGGCCGCTAGCACCGTGACCTCCTCTGTCCCCGCGGGTCACTCCGGACCCCATCGCCACCGCCGCACCGCTCCAGCACCACGCGATGTCCCCGCAGCGGGCTGCCCCCCCCCCCGCACCCCACATCCCTCCGGCGGGGAGGGGGCACCCACGCGGACCCCCCCCCCCCCGCTCTGCGCGGCCGCGGAAGGACCCGGCGTCTCCGCGTCCCCTCCTCTCTGCCCACAACAAAGGAATTCTGCACTCCGCGCTGCCGTCACAGCAACGTGACGCTCCGCTCCCCCCCCATCCTGCGAGCATAAATTAGCACCTCGGAAAACTGTGATCGTGGCCAATATGGGCCCTTTGCTGGGTGCGATTTTTATTAGGCAGACAGTCTGCAGCCTTTATTTTAGAATTTGCTCTTATTTTTATTTATTTTCTTGGCTTTTTTTTTTTTTTTCTTTCTTTCTTTCTTTCCCTCCTTGCTTTCTGGCGTCTCCTTGGGAGGCTGAGCCCCAAACCCCACTCCTGCTCTGCCAGCAGCGCCGGTGCCCACCCCAAATGCAGAGGTTGGTGGGTGCAGGATGCTCTCAGTGGGGCTGACACGGGGCTGGGCCTCAGCACCTCCCTGCCCATGGCACGTGGGGTGTGCTGGGACCATGGGGACCCCACAGAGCATCCCAAATCCCTCACGGTACCCAAACCTGCACCCGTTCCTCCCTGCATTGCTGCAGCCTTCCAGCCCGGCCTTGCCACGCGGTGTCCGCATGCTGGGGGAACTGGGACTCATCCTGCCAGTGCTGCTGAGCCCCTGCTCGGACCCAGCCCTGCCCGGGATTATCAGCCTGGGGAGGGGGGGGACGCTGGGAGCACCGTGTCTGGGCTGTGAAACTTTCCAGCTCCCTCTCTTTTGGGGGAACACCGGTGGCACCAGCACGGAGCAGGCAGTGGGTGCAGGGGAGGGGGCCGTGAATTCTGGGGAGTGGGTGACGGTGCACCATAACGGGGGGGCACTCATCTGCCAGCACCTGCCACCCTCCCCATTGTCCCTGAGCTCCTCTTCCTGTCACTGCATCACTGCCATCATCCTCCAGCCTTGCCTGTCCTACTGGCCTCAGTGCTGGCATCCTACAGCCCAACCTGAGAGCACTGCTAACCCCATCCTGGCGTCCCCAGCATCCCTCCATCCTGCTGTCCCCACGGTCCCACCCCATTGTCACCCAAGCCCCACTCAACCGATGGTGTCCCTCCCAGCATCCCCATCCCGCGCCCTCCAGAACCCCAACAGCCCCCTCAGTGTCCCCGACCCTCAGTCATAGCGCAGCCCCCCTCACCCCAGCGCATCCCGGTGTCCCCCAGCCCCAATCCCTCCCTCCGCAGCCCCGGTGCCCGCATCCCTTCGCCGTGACAGCAGCGTTCTCCCCAGCCCCGATCGGTCCCGCTCGTGTCACAGCGGTACCGGTGCCACCGCCCCCATCCCCGGCCCCGCCGGTACCGGGCACCGCAGCGGGGGCGCGGCGCGGGCGGAGCCGGTCCCGGTTCCCGGTTCCCGGTGCAGCACGTACCTGGGGCCGTGCTCACGGCGCGCAGAGGATCATCGCCGCCGGTGGAGCCGCGCACCGAGCGCCCCGCCGGCACCGGGGGCTTAAAAGCGGGGAGCGGATAGGGGGCAGCGGGGCCGGGTCCCCCGGAGGGGGCCGAGCCGGGCCGGGCCGGGCCAATCGCGGCTGGCGGCAGGCGCGGCCCCCCCGCCGGTGCCGCCCGCCCGCCCGCACCTGCCCGCAGCGGCGGCGAACCCGCGCCCGCTCCGCGCCCGCCGCGCTGCCCGGTGCAGGGCGAGGGGCGGCCGCGCATGCGTCGCCGCCCCCTTCCCCCCCCCCCCTCCCTCCCCCATCAACCGGGGCCGCCCCCTCCCCCGAGAGCGGGGCCACCCCCCGCCGCCGGCACCGCAGACCCCGCCGTTGGGGTGGAGCAGGTTTTCTCCGAGGGGGTCTCAATAGGGGGGCACGTTCCATGCCGCCCTCCCCCCCCCCCCCACTTCCCCGCAGCGCGCCCCCACATCCTCCCCCGGCACCCGGGGGTTTTGGGGTGTTGCCTCTGACCCCTCTGCTCAACAAAATCGGTGCCCAAAATCCTTGCATGGGGACTGACCCTCTCCAGGCATGCTTTTGGGGTGGGGGTTGGGATGAAGGACATCTATCCCTGCACCCCTAAACCTCTGCTGCACCCAGCACCCTACAGCCCCCCCGTGCCCCACAGCAGCTGGAAGGAGCTGAGGATGTGGGAAGGAAGATGCAGAGGATGTGCGAAGCCTGAGAAAAGCCCAAATAACCCCAACAAAGCGATGAGACACGAGGAAGAGCTGCGATGCCAAAAGTGACCCCCAACATGGGGGAAATCGTCACTGAGCCTTTGGGAAGGGGGGGGGGGGAGGGGAAGGCTTTGTTCTCCCCGAACCTGTCAATGCAGAATGCCACCCTGTCTCCCGCAGCTTGGCCGGAGATGGGCACCCCTTTTCTTCCTCATCTATAGGATGGGTGCGCGGAAACCCGAGAGCAAAGTTCTCATTTCCGACTGCATTGTGCGGGACTTCGCGGCCCAGGCGCTGCTTCCTGCCTTTTGTGAGCCCCTGTCACAGAGCCCTTCTGTTCCCCTCCTTTATGCCACTGCAGCTGGCGTTCCTGCCCCCAAAGGTGCCCGAGCATGGGGGAAGGCGTAGGGGTTAAGGGCCCCGTGGTGTTTGCCAAGCGGGAGTGGGGGAGAAGGACCTGACGCTGTTCCTGTGCTGACACCACGCTGTCCCCCCTTCCCACGCACCCAGGTGTAGGGTGATGTCACCCTACAGGTCTCCAGTACGCTATACTGGGGGAGAAGGTGCACCCGTGGGTCCCCCAGCGTGAGGACATGGAGGAGCATGGATGGTCAGCACCGCTCGAGCACGGTGGGGTGGGGTCGGCCCCGAAGCGCTCACCCGCTGCTGTGAACACCATACGGGATGGAAGCAGCGCTTGGGATGAGGATGCTCCTGGTCCCACAGCCCGGCAGTACCCACACCTCCGCTCCATTCCCTCCCCGAGGATGTCACTGGCTCTTCCAGGGGAGCTAACGGCAGCCCCGGATGGGTGATCCCTGCCCCGGACAGCTCTGCCCTGCGGGGTGGCTGTGCGGGAGCCCCATGGGCAGCCCCATCCATGCCGCGGGGCCGCCGGCCGTTTGTCTTGCAGAGCGAAGGTGCCGGCTGTGAGTTATCGGAGCTCTCCTCTCGAGTGGAGATAAATGTCATAACAGACACCAGCCAGCACGGCTTATGGATGAGGATTTAATAGACACCGCTCCCCCCGCGCTGCTCCCCGCGCTGGCAGCTGCTCCGTGCCCGCGGAGCGTGGCGTGTGGTGGGACAGCACTGGCGACCATCAGCTGTTCCCCTGGAGGGTTCCGAAGGGTGAGAGGTGGATCTGTGGGGTGCCTGTGCCCCCGGGCTGAGCCCTCGTGTCCCCTTGTGCCGACTCCCCTTGGTAGAACGGAATGGGAGACGCTGCTCCACGTGGCACGGAGGGATGTCCTCAGTCCTCCATCCTTTGTGAAGAAAGAGACTTGGGGTCTGCTGTGGGGTCCAGCTGTGCCTCCAGCCCGTCCTCATTCCCCACCCCGGCCCCATGGCATCGCTCACCCATGAAGGGCAGCGGCAGCTCAGCCCCTGGCTGCTCCCAGTGCCTGGAGCACGCTGTGCCCCGTGTCAGCAGGGTCAGGCTGGCAGCCCCTGGCACGGTGACATTTGGTCACTCTGCTCCTCGGCCCCGCTCGTCTTCATCCCCATCCAGTTTTGTCCAAGGCAATAGAGGGGGGATTGGCGCATCTTCTTGAGCTGGATCGTGGGTTTCTGGTGAAATCCTGCAGCAGTGTTGCCGTGACGACCCTCCTGCAGCTTCCATCCAGCGATGTTTTCCTTTGTTGTGACAGGGACGCGGGGAGAGCTCCGGGGAGGCGGCCGCGGGCGTACGGGTGCAGCACAGGGACCAGGGCTCCTGTCACCAAGGGCCAGGACTCACCCCTGCCCCCGAGGACAACCGGCACTGCGGATGGGGCATCGCCACAGTGCCCTCCCCCCCCCCCCCCCCCGCTGCAGTATGGCCATAGGGGAGCAGGAGCCACACGTGGCACGAGTTTGGGAGGCCTCAGCCAGGCGTGCCTCCTGCCGAGGACCTGCAGAGAGAAGGTTACGGAGCAGCACAGCCGCATTGCGTGGGGTGAACGTGGGGACCCATCCCGCGCCCCGCAGAACCGCTTTGTTATTCCGCTCAGGTCTGCTGCCAGCTTAATGGAGCCGGTTCCAGGAGAGCTGCCACATTCACTGGGAAAGCGGCGTGTTAATGAGGCCCCCGCCACCGCAGCTGGGGACAGCGCTCGGGGCACTGGAACGGGGACAGGCAGAGGACGGACGGCAGAGCGGGGCCGGGTGCTGGGAGAGCAGCAGTGTCAGGTTTGGGTGAGACGTGGCTGTGGTGTGCAGCAGGACGGGACACCCCGACGGCAGCACGCCCCGAGGGTGAGACGTAGCAGGACGCCTCGATGCTCCAGAGGGGATGGGCTGAGTCCCAGTGCCTCGGATCTGCTCCCGCACTGTCTCCAGCCCCACTGCTGCTCCCTACAGTGTCCCTGCTCCTGGTCAAAGCCAGCACTGCCCTGGACTTGACCCCGGCATGGTGACAAAGGCACGGAGGGATCCCTGTCCCTACAGCGCTGGGCTGGAGGCTGCGGTGGGTGCAGTGCTGGGCATGGGGCTCTGCCCTGACCAGGCACAACTCCCTCCAAACCCACCAGCAGGATGAATTGATTTTATTTTCTGTTTCCATGGCAACTGCCTCCTTCCCATCCCCCTCCGGCCTTCCGGCAGCCCAGCCCCGCTCCTGTGCCCTCCCACAGCACCTACCTTCACTGGGGACACGGGGCACAGCTGTCACCCAGCCCTGTCCCCTCCCCCAGGGACTCCCAGGAGTGGCACTGCCAGGCACCCAAACCTGCACCTCTGCCCCAGTGCAGCGTGGATGGGAGATCTGGGTGGGAGAAGGCAGAGTTCACACGTGTCCCCCTCCAGTATGGGCACAGGGAGCATTAACCGGGCCTCAGCTCCCCTCTGACACCCGCAGCAATTAGCACAGGGCTGAACGCGGCTCTGCTTTATTAGCCCTGGCAGTAATTGCCCTCCTGGCCCTGCCCATGTGCTGAGCAGCACCTCCTGTGGGCAGAGCCAGGCTCATTAACAGCACACATACTCCCCCCCAGCACCTGCTCACAGCAATGCGTACCCCCTGGCCCCAGAGGCACCGTGGAGACCCATCCATGGCACTGTGGGTCTCCCAGGTGCCCAGCTCTACCCTGCTCCACCCGTGGGTGCTCGCTCTGCTGGGGGTTCTGCTGCCAGCTACAGCAAGGTCACTGGGATGACATCCTTCGTCCTGCCTCCTCCCGGGGCAGTGCTCCTCACTGCCCCGCACTGCTCCTTCCCGGTGTGAAGATGCCACCGCACTGCTACGGGGCATCAATTCCCATCCCAGTGCCAGCATTGTGCCAAACCCCACCCCGACCCCCCAGAGCCCCTCCGCGTGGGGATGGAGGCAGAGCTGCATCCCACGGAGCTCCCTGAGAACAGGCAGAGCCCTGTGCCGGGCAGCAGCCGCGGTGCTGAATGGGCTGCGCTGCATTCACCGGTAATCCCCAGTGTTTACACGGAAGTGGAAATCAATCGCTGCAAGTAATTAACTGCAAAGGGCACACAACACCCGCTTCTTCTCTGGAAGCAGCTCCTGTGCCAGCCGGGGTTGCTCAGCAAAACTCGCACGCCAGCACCCAGTGCACAAAAGGCCCCGGCAGCGCTTCCTGCACCCCAACACGAGCTGCCCACCCCGCTCCTGGGGGGCTCCGGCCTGTGGGGCTGCCAGCAGTGGGGCTGGGGCTAAGGCTCCGTGCTGAGCTGGGGCCTTTTCTGTGGGGTTTTGGATAAAGGCAGCTCCGAGCTGGATGGCAGCCGGGAGTGTTCAGCAACCCACGGCATTCCTCAGGAGTGAGGGAGATGCAGAGGGTGAAAGGCCTCGGGAATGCGGGATGCTGAGCAGGAAAAGGATGGGGCTGGGATGGAGGGGGGAATGCCAGCCCGGTGTGGGTCAGCTGGGCTGCAGCAATGCAGAGAAACCTCGATCTTCCTCGCTCGGAGCTGGGACGCTGCTGGGAGAGGCAGGTGGGAGGAGGCGTGGGTCGCGGCGGCAGAAATAGCAGCCCGGTCCCCCGACGTGCGATTAACCGAGTGACATTTCAGGCTCCTGTGTTTTTGACCCAATTTCTCAGGCGAAACTCGAGGAGGGAGGAGGAGGAGGAGGAGGAAGGTGCAGCATGCGTCACGCGTGCACGTGTGTGCTAGCATGTGCCCTCACCGCCACGTGTGCGCGTGCACGCGTGTGCCAGCGTGCACACGTGTGTGCACAGCGCTGGAGGGGACAGGAGCACAAAGCCCCTGCACGGAGCTGTGCTGCGAGGGGGAGGTGAGGGCTTTGCAGCACTGGGTTTATTTTTTGCTGTTGCCTGAGCACAGGCAGCCTCAGCTCGGTCACCGTGACTCATGCCAGCAGACAAACACCCAGGGATGCTCCGGGGGGGGGCTGCAGTGGTGGTTTTTGTCACGACCCCCAGCAAACTGGGGCTGGTGAGGGATGCAGGATGCAGCAGGGCTGGGGTTGGCGGCATCACTGAGCAGCTACAAAGACATGGGGCCGTGGGCAGGCGCAGCAGCTCCGTGTGTATTGTGAACAGCTGCTGTGTGCTGCGCAGAGGGCTGCTGCTCCCCGCACTGCTGCTGGGGGCACGGAGACTCGGGGTGTGCAGCTCAGCACCCAGCACGGATGGGTGCTGCAGGAGGGCTGGCGTCACCCGCTGCTTTGGTGCGGGGGTGCTGGGGGCACGTGGGGATTTTAGGGCACGCAGGGACGCTCCACAGGGCTGTTTGAACGTAGGATGCTCCACTGAAGGGATGCCGGAGCACACAAGGATGCGGGGACGCCGGGCTGTGCAGGGATGCTGGAGCATGCAGAGATGTCCGTGTGCAGGGATGCTCCGGCGTGCAAGGATTCCTGCACACACCGCACTCCTTCACTGCAGTACCTCCCGGCCGCTATTTCCAGCCGCGCTCCACCAGTGCCACCTACAGAGCGGGACCAGGAGGGCACAGGGCCGGGGACAGCCCCGAATCAGCCCCGCTGGAGGGGGTTCCCATAGCCCGGAGCTCAGAGCCCGTGCGAGGGGGTTGCTGGGGTGGGGATGAAGCCTTTGCAGGGTCAGCGTGGGGGTGCAACCCCACCCCCACCCCCCACCCCCACCGGCCCGCGCGGTGCGGGACCGGCGTGGGGCGGAGCGGGGCGGGGCGGGACCGGTTCGGCCCCACGGAAGAGGCGGTGTCGTTTCCTGCCCGGGTTTGGCGCGGGGTGAGCGTTGGGGTCGGGGGTTGTTCGGGTATTTCTATTTCTCGGGGGTCCCTAATGCTGCCCGGGTGTTCTCAGTGGTGCTCGGGGGTCCCTGTTGCCGTCCAGGTCCGTCGCACGCAGCGATGCCCGTGGAGCCCTTGGTCTGCGCTGACACGGCCACGAGGTGAGTCCGGGTCCCGGGGGGGGGGGGGGGGTCATGGGAGGGGACCGGGGTCACCTCCCGCTGCCGCTGACCCCGGCACGGGGCCGCCGTCCACGCAGGGTGAGCTCGGTGCTGAACCGCGACGTGAAGCAGTTCGGGAAGAAGCACATGTTTGACGCCAACGAGGAGACGTGCTGGAACTCGGACCAGGTGGGGGCACGGGGGAGGAGGAGGAGGATGGAGGGACGGGAGCGCACGGCCCTCTGTCCATCCCCCACCCTAACGCATCCCCGGTGCCATCCCTGCCTCCAGGGCAGTCACCAGTGGGTCACCCTGGATTTCCCCCACACCGTCAGGGTCTCACAGCTCCACATCCAGTTCCAGGGGGGGTTCTCCAGCCGGCGGTGCACGCTGGAAGGTGAGGGGCAGTGGGGGACGTGGGCTGCTCTGCCTCCCTTTGTGCACACCTGAGGGTTTTTGGGGCTGTGCCTGGTGCAGCACCTCCACACAGCTGCCTCTGCCCTTACTCTTAACAGGCTGCAGAACAGGAGAGGAACTGGTGAAAATATCTGACCTGTACCCCGAGGACATCCACGCCATGCAGATATCCTTTGTCACGTTGCAGGCTGGCAGAGCTGATGGTTCTGCAGGTGGCACTTTTGCTACTGTCAGCTCAGCAGAGCTGCAGTCGATCTGGACATCCTCACCCGTGTGTCGAGGTGTCCCCCTTGCCTGTCTTCTTTTTCCTTCATGGGCCCCACACAGATTCCAGGTGGAGGAGACGGTGCTGGATAAGTTGAAGATCACCTTTGAGAACAGCACCGACTTCTTTGGACGCATCGTGGTGTACCACCTCCAGGTCCTGGGGGAGAGGCTGTAGGGCAGCAGTTGCTCACCCATCACCTGCATTCCCCTGCAGGAAAGCTGCTCGTGTGGGGGAATGGGACAGCAAACCCCAGCAGCAGTGATATGCTGCCCCCAGCTGCATCCCAAAGTGCAGATGGAGCGGGGACCCCCACCCCATGGGATGGCAGAGCAGGAGGGGCACTCAGGCAGAGCGCTACGTGCTGGAATTGTAAGCCACCTTTGCTGTCTTTTTTGGTGGGATGCAGCCTGAATAAATGGTGCTGTCCCCCAGCTCCTTCGTGGCTGCTCCATGAGCAAGGGACACCTGGGGACTGAGCCCCACGGTGTGTGCCCTGGACTCGGTGCTGTCAGAACGGTGCTGCGTGGTTTGGGGATGGATGAGGAGGAGATGCTGCCCCCTCCCTGTGCTTTGGTGCTGGATGTTTCTCGCCTTTAGCCACCCCTCAACTTGGAGCAGCTGTCTGCAGACTTGCAGGGCTCTGGCTCAGCTGTTGGATGAGGCCGTGCTGTGCTGCTGGCTGGCAGGGAGATGTTTCCTGCTGCTTTTTGCTCATGCCCTTGGATATTTCCCTGGCTGCTTATAGTGCTGCATGCAGGGAGGTCTTGGCAAGTTTATGGGCATAAGAGAGAGCCATGCTTTTCAAAGAGACAGCTCTGGAGAGAAATCTGGGAGCAGCAGGAGGGTGCCAGCCTTGAAGAGGTTGATTGGCCCGGTTCCCCTTCACAGTTCCTAAGCAGCTGGTGCTGGAATTGAGGGCTGGCTGCTGTGACAGGCCAGGAGGATGCAACTGAGGCAGCAAACAGAGCTCCACATGGCTGCTTTAGAGTTTATTTCCAAAAATGCAATACCTGAATGCACACACAAAGCAGCTGAGCCCAGACAGAGCAGAAGTGCAGCTGTCCTGGGGAGTGAGTGTCCCTAGGTGCAAGGCATTGAGGCCATGCCACCTTCCAGGAGTGGGTGGCAGAAATCTGCTGCAGTTCATGACTTCCTCCACGTTCTCCTTGCAAGAAGCATCGTGCTGCTGCCCGTTTGGGGACCACTGGTTCAGACCACGTTGGTCCCTGAGGAGAGCCCTGCATCGGCCCAGAGCAGCACTGGTGCTGCAGCAGTGCAGTGTGAGATGCTGTGTCACTCCAGCCCCTTGTTCTGAAATAGCTTCAGGATGTGATTTTCAATCACCTGCTGGACTAAAGAAGGGAAAGAAGGGAAATTAAACACAGAGAAGCCAAAGCTATTAGAAGCCGGTATCTCTGTGCCCACAGACCAGGACCTGGTCTCTGTCTGTTTCTGTTTTCTAGCAGGAAGCTGGGCAACACCTATCTCCCCTGTCCCAGCCCTGCTCCCAGCACAACTCTGGTTTGGAGGGGGAACAGGCTCAGTTTCTCTACGTGGCAGAGTCAGAGAGCTGTGGTGGAAGGTCAAAAAAAGCCCCATGCAGGGCTAGGAATTGCCTGAAGGCTTTTCAGGTGGGGAAGATGGGGCTCTGTGCCAGGCATGGAGGAGACACTTGCCTTTCTTGTGTCCCAGAGCCACAGCCAGATCCATTGGGGTGTAGCCAGAATCTGCTTCTGTTGTCAAGTCAGCACCACGAGCTGAAAGCAGGCAGTGGAAATCAGGGCACGGTGCTCCCACGGTGTCCCCTCCAGAGCTGGCACAGGGTGAGGAGACCCCCCCAAAAAGTGCCCATCCTGGCTGGGCAGTGCCGTGTGACACCCCCAGGCTGCTTAAGCTCTCCCCCCAGGCATGTCACATTCTGTCCCCAAGGTGGTTACCAGTGATTTCAAGGCCAAGGACTAAGTGCAGATCCCCGTTACCTAGTAGGGCCTCGACACACTTGACGTGATTGCCACGCACGGCGTAGAGCAGAGGAGTACCACCATTCTGCAGGAAAAGGGAAGGGGCTGTGTCACTGCTGGCCTCACATGGGGCCGTGCTCGTGCAGCTCCTGCTCCTCCTGGAGCAATCAGTCCCAGCCCTTTTTGCCCTCTCCCAGCTCCAGGCTGAGTGTTCTGTTGCTCTGCTTAGGTTTTATTCTCCGTATATGATAATTTCAAAGACAGCTTTAATTTCTGAGTGCAGTTTCCTGGAGGCTCGTAACATCACCAAATAATTTAACATTATTATCCAGATTAATTTCTCAAAACAACTGCCTGGGCAAATAAACGAGCGCTGTGAGCCTGGAAAGCAGCGAGGAGAAACACGTGGCTGCTAACAGCCTGGAACAACGTGAACCTGAGGTTCCTTCTTAAAATGAGCTTTACCAAGCCTTGTCCAGGCCTTGGCTAGCACTCAGCAGCACTCACCCAGTCGTAGATGTTGATGTCCACGTTCCTCTCCAGCAGCATGATGACGATGTCAGTGTATCCACCCATGCTGGCCAGGGACAGGGCACTCTCCCTCTCCTTTGCCAGCACGTGGGGGTCAGCACCCTAGGGACAGCAAAGGTGTCAGTCCCAGTGGGAGAAGGCTCCTGCTGAGAACTGGGGTGCTTGGCAGAGCCTTGTTGGGTACCCCAGCACAGCTGGTTTTGGAGCCACATCCCAATGGCTTCGTGGAGAAGAGACTGCTCCCATGGTTCCAGTGACCTGTCCTTAACGAAATCCTCAGCAGGCAAGTTTTAATCAATAAACATCTCAGCTGAGGAATTAAAAGCCCTTCTCCAATGTCATCAGACTATGCCTGATGGTTCCTGTTACTCAGCCTCCTTTGACATCATTAATAGTGGCCTTGTCTAGGGGTGCCTGGACAATACACACCCTCTCTTTTGTTACTTATTTACCTAGAAATCTACCCCATGCTTTAAGCTCTGCTAGCCCTGGATTTCAGTATATCCTTTAGCAATGCATCACCTCATTAATTTTGGGTTCTGTTTTTCTCTCTGGTAATGAACTGCAGTTTTGCTGCAGCATCTGGCTTATGTGGCACAAGCACTTGTGGACACGTGGATATGGGACTGAGCTTTGGGGAGCACCCTGATTCAAGGTGCAGGAGGATCTGGTTCCTGCTCACCTCCACACAGCCCCGGGCTCCAAGCCTGGCTCTGGAGGACAATGCAGCAATGAGTTCATTAACTGCAATGATACCTTAGTGAGCGCATTTACTGTCAGATTACGGGGCCCAAGTGACAAGTCTGATCTCAAATTACCAATAAGCAGATATTTAATTACAAACAGTTATTGCTAGCTGTGAGATAAGGCTCTCTGTGCTCCTGATTTAGCCCGATGAGAAGCATCCAGCAGTATCTGGACCATTAGCCCTGAAAACATGTCCTGTTTGATGCCACAGGAAAGGCTGGCTGAGTCGGGGCAGGGCAGTGCAAGACATTTTGGTAGTCACAGGGGTTGGAATGGAGAAGTTTCTTGATGATGAGGTGCTATGTAAGTGTGGCCTTACCCACTCCAGCAGGTGACGGACTGTTTCAATCTCTCCAAAGGCTGCAGCCCAGATCAGTGGTGTGAAGCCTCTCTCATCAGGTTTATTTACCAAGTTCTCACCTGCATAAAAACAGATGAGACAAATAGGATGCTTAAAACCTTCTCTATTCCCTGTCCCCTAAATAAACCCAGCAAATACAAAACTAAGCCAGCAGTTTATCACAAGGTGCTCGACGATCTGGCAGGACTCTGCGTGATCTGAGGTGTGAATCCAAAGGAAGATGCTTACCTTTCCGAAGATGCTTCTTCAGCTGGCTGAGCTCACCTTGGGCAGCTAGCTGGTGAATGGACAACGCTGGGGGACAGAGAAAATTCAGCCATCAGAACAAAGTGCTTCCAGCTCAGCACCCACCATCTGTGGGGGAGTCAGCAGTGGATGCTTCATACAGTATGGCAGCAGCAAATGGAGGGAGGTTCCAGTTCCACTGCTCCCTGCACACCCCACATACATCTGCAGTCTGAGGTACACAGCTTGATCTGCCCAGCTCTACTTACTGTCCAGTGTGGCTGGGAGGGCTGAGATCTCATTGCCTCGCTGCCTGTTTGTCAGTGTGTTGGAGTGCTTCAGGGGGAAGCCTGTTCCAGAGAGAGGAGAGAGTCAGGGCACATCTCTGTGCACAGGGAGGAATGGGACTAACTTGAGGCCAAAAGCCTCATAAAACCTCATGGAAACCTTACGTGACTTATCTGAATCTATTCCCTCCTGCCCCCTCAAAAAAAAAAAAAAAAAAAAAAAGCATTATCGCCTTGCAAGCGGAGACCAAGGTTTGACCAGTGTGCAGGAACAACAGCTGAGCAGAGAAGATAAAACAGCCTGAACAGCTGCCCAAGGAGGGGCACGGTCCATCTGGGGCACTGCAGGAGACAGGGATCTTGCATTAATGGCATAATTGCACACGATATATTGCAGAGGACAGCCTGGGGACGCACTCATCTTCATATCTCCTACAGAGAAAGAGCTCCACTTGGAAAGCTTGATGTATTTTCAACAAGCAATTCGTAGTATAATTAGGAAAGTGTATGGAAAGAGTTTGCAATCTCCAGTTCCACTGTGTGGAGCTACAGCGACCTCTCACTGCTGCTACGAGTCATCAGCAAGGCCTGGATTTGGACTTAGTCTTGCTGTGTTGTGATAGGGACCAACAGCAGTAGAAGACTTTTTTCCGGATGTCTTTGTAGGATGAGAGATCCTTTTGCCAGCGGATGACCTCTCCCACTCCTGTTTCTTACTGGGGCTGCATCCAAAGATCTGCAAGCACCAGGGTCTGTGATACTCACTGTCAAGGGTCGAGAGCTCAGAAGTCCTCTGCCTGTCCATCGAGGCAGCTGAGGGCTTCAGGAGAGTGTTTGTTCCATCTGCAGAAGGAGGGGTGGCCATTAGGGACCTTGGTGCCATTTGCTGGAGAGCAGGCTGGGCTCCAGCTATGGCATATAGCCACCCCTCCCCCACTTGGGGGGGGGGGGGTTGCAGGACGGCTACTCTTGCCAAACTCCTTCCCTGTATGAAATCCTCCGGAGGGTTAGTTCAACTTTTGAAGCCAAACTCCCCTCAGGTGTGGCACTGTGCCACAAAGAAACCTGCTTTTATCGAGGATTCCAGGCTCCAGGCTGAGCCAGCACTGCCCAGGTCTGTGTGGGCTCGGTCTGAGCTCTGACACCCCTCACCCCAGCAGTCACCTTCCACGCAGCTGGGGCACTGCATGCCCCTGTCCGTCTGCAGGAGCCCTGGGGGGACACTGCCGTCCCCAGTGTCCCTGGTCCCAGCCGGCTCCTCCGTGGCCGCTGCTCCCTCAGCTCCATTCTCACTTTCTTCTTTCAGGAGCTCCCTGTTGTCCCCATCGTTCAGCGGGGCCTCTCGTTCGCCTTCCATGGGGAAACTGCCACACAGCAGCAGCGCGTGGAGAACAGAAAATAATAATAAGGAACAGAGGAGGGGGAAGCTGCCAGGACCAGCAGAAACGGGATGGCGGCGGCCGCAGGACCGCACGTCCCCAGAGATGGGGCTGGGAGGGGACACCCCCACCCCGCAGGGCCTCCCCCAGCCAGGGGGCGAGCGGCTCCGGCCCTGTGGGACTCTATAGGGACAAATGTCCCATGGGGGTCCCAGCCCTCGGAGGTGCCCGGTGACAATGGGGGGGGGGGGAGGGGCGCGGCCTGTGCGCAGCCGAGGCCTACACGTGCGGAGCGGGGAACAACAGAGGGAGCGATCGCGGGGCTTTACCTGATCGGACCGCACTCCGAGGCAGCCCCGAGGCGCGGCCCGGCCGCGGGGTGAGCCCGGCCCCCGATAGCGGGGTGTAGGGGGTACCCTTATGGTCGGGGCGGGGGCGCGGGGCGGAACGCGTGTGCCGGGGGCGGTGTTCCCGGTCGGGGCGGAAGTGGCGCTGGGAGCCGGCGGAAGCGGAAGTGGCGGCGGCGGCGGCGGCGGCGGGGCGGGATGGAGGAGGCCGAGATGCAGCTGAAGGTGAAGAAAGGTCGGAGTGGGGCGGAGGGGCCCGAGGGGGCGCGGGCGGTGGGGCCGGGTCGGCTGCGAGCGGAGCCGGCGGCGTTCTGTTCCTCTGTCGCCCGTAGGGCTGCTCGCGACAGAGCCCTGCGCCGACAGTAGATGTCGTGAGAGAGGAGGGCGGGGCGGTGGGGCCGGGAGGGAGGCATGTCGCGACATACCGCGTGCGCGTTCGGAAGCTGCGGTGTCTGCCGCTGTTTGGGAGCGGCTGTGGCTGAAGCTGAAGCAGGAGGGGGAATCGCTTTCCTGAGGGCAGCCCTCAGGGTGCTGCGCTCCCCGCTTTGCTGCTGTCGGCCGCTCCCCCGAAGGAAGCGGGCTCCGAGCTCTGCCTCTCGGCGTTATTAACTGTTGGAGCTGTGTCAGCCCACGGGGGAGGAGGGCTCAGAGCTCCTGCACAGCCCTCAGACTGCAGAAGTGGCCGTTGGGAAGGGGGATCTTCTGAGGAAGCAGCAGGAGAAGCTGCATTCACGCACTGGATGCTTTTAGGGCATCGCTTGTGGCTGGTGTATGGGAGGAGAGGCAGAAGGACCCCAAAGCAGGAGGTTCACCTGCTTTCACTCCCTCCCATCTCTAGGCCAGCTCAGGTTGGTCAGAAAAGGCACGAGTAGTTCCCAAATCCAGGCCATCCCCAGCTGGTGCGGGGCTGCTGGGCCAGCAGCATCTCAAGGTGATGTCTCCGCCTGGTGCTGAGCTCACTGCAGGTGCCATGGCATGGAGAGTGCAAAGTGAACCGCCTGGGTAACGGGGCTTTGCCACCATGACCTGGTTAACAGATATTAACATGGTTAATAGCTGGAAAATTTGGGGTTTTTTCCTCTGATCTCTTCTCTGGCATGTTGTTGCTTTTGAAACTTGGAGTCTTTTGTGCAGTGGGCTTTCTGAACCCCGTATTTCCCAGAGACGCCTTGAGAGGTGGTGCCCATGGGTGCCCTTCCAGCCCTGTGTTCCTCCTCCTCACCTCCTGTGACTGTTGTTTCCCTTTCTGCAGTTACAGACAAATTCACAGAGAGCATGTATGTGCTGGCCAACGAGCCCTCCGTGGCCCTGTACCGGCTCCAGGAGCACGTCCGGAGGTCACTTCCAGAGCTCGCTCAGCACAAGGTGAGTGGAGCACCAGAGCTGTTTTCCTGAGCTGCCATGTCGTTCTTATCTCACTGCCTCGGGAAGGAAATCTGCCATCAGGGCATAGGTGCTGTGTAGGAGGTGCTAAGGGACCCTGGTCAGCCCAGGCTGGAGGGGATGAGGGGGATTTGCACACTCACCTGCAGATCTGGGGTAAAACTTGCATGACAGCCACATCCCTGAGCTCCCAGTGCTGGACGTGTGTGTGGAGACAAAGAAAAACGACTCTTGTAACAGGGAGGAGGGGGGGGAGGGGAGGAGGCAGACGTTAAATCTTATTACCCCTGACTGCACTGCAAGATTTTTATTTCCTACATAAAATAAGGAGGAGGGTGAGAGGAGGGAAGGGGGAGTGGGAAGAAACCAGTGAGAGGAGCCCACACAAGGAAAGGCAGGATAATGAATCGCATCTCACAGCTGTGTTCCTACTTTCCTCCAGAGCACGGAGCAGAGACACTTTAATGCCAGCCTTGTTGTCCTTCTCCCTCTTCTGCCAGTCATGATTCATTAGGAGTGATGTCTCATGAATAGATTACTGCTTCATGTCTATGCTAATGCACTGTCAGGCCTCATTTTTCACCTTTGCTTTACAGCCCTAGTTTCCAAATTAACCTGGATTGTGACACTTTATTATTCAATTATTTATTAACATTTTATATACGTGTCTGTATGCAATGGTAGGTATATAGAGATGTATATGTATGTATAGCACATGCTGATGCGATTGCATCACTGGGAATCAGGAGACAGGTTTATAGAATTATTCCTGAGCTGTCACTTGCTTTCATTTAATCAAGATAGCCCTGGTTTCAGGGAATGTGTGTGGAACAAAAGGAAATTGAACAAATTGTATGACAAGTCATGCAGAGGGAAGAGATCAGTTTCCATCACTGAGGGTTTATAACAGGGAGGAGGGCGAAGGGCAGCACAGAAACACAAACAGAAGGAGCAGCCAAGTGAATGAGCTGGACACCACGCTGGTGGTGTCTCCTCCAGCCTCATCAGCCCCCACGTTCCTTCTTCCAAGACTGCGGTGCCATTTTTGGGACCGTGGGGATGGATATTTTGGGTTGCTCTGCTGAAGCCCATCGGCTCTGTTACAAGACTCTGGAACAGGAGAGTGTCAGCAGGACTGTACACCATGGAAGCACTGTCAGGTTTTATCTAAATCAGAGCAAAGGCACTGAAGTGAGGTGGGTTTAATCCCTCAGAATGGAAAAGAAGAAAAGGGAGTGTTCTGCCTGCCTCCATTTTCTTGTAATTTAGTCCCAAGGTGCAAGTAATGTGTAAAGGAAACAGGATTTATTGGTGTTTTCCAGCTTTCCCTTCAGCCTTTCAGCAGCTGCGTCCATGGCTGGCAGAGTTCTGAAATGCAGCTTTTACAATTCCTGGGGAGATTAAACCTATGAGAAATTAGGAGAGAGGGAGCTTGAGGAGGGGGGTTGAAGTATTCAAGGAGAAGGTCACCTCCATGCCTTTACAACAAGCAACTTTCTTTGATTTGATTAAAAATAATCTTAATACCTTCCTCACCATCTCAAACTCTCCAGGCAGATTTAGCCCTTTGCTGATAAGATGCAGGGCCCTCGCTGCCTCCACGTGTCAGAGCTGTGCTGCTAAGCCCTACTTTGCACAAAGCTGCCTTTCTGGATTTCCCCTGATCTTTTGAGAACTTGCATCTCCTCATTAATTTACTGCTAAGCAACAGTAATGTATCCTTAGTATATTAATAGCTGGCTTTAGTTCTTAAACTGCATCCAAACGCACCTCGTGGGAATCTGAAGAAAGGATATTAAGGAAAGTGGAAGAGCTTTAGGGAAAGGCTTTTGTTCCTAATTATTGGCACAGCATTCCCAGGAAGTAGTGGGAATGCTTAGAATGGACATCACTGGCTCTGATACTGGGAAATCATTGAAATCCCCTGGTGCTCAGGGCCACAGGTGGGTGGGTGTTGTAGCAGACTGTATTGCTTCCACTTTTTCACAGGAGCTTTGCAATCACTGTCTCTGGCTTCCCAGTTTTACCTCTGTGCCCTCATCCTGCACTGGGCTTTGCGGGCTGTCAGTCAGTGCTTCAAATTGTCCACAGTGTGTGCTGCTGCTGGAGGAAATGGTGCTGCTTATTTGCTAGGTGGGGTCTCCTGCCCTTCATGGGATAGAGCCATCTTTCAGCAGAGCAGTGAGAGTGCTGTGCTGCTCTGGCAACTGAGCCAGAGCAATGCTGGGCTCTAAATGCTTGTTAAAGATCATCTGGCACCTCTTGGAGAGAGCAGGCTGCAGAGCTGCGGGACGTAGCTCCCTCTGCTCAGAAAGCCTGCTCTCAGCAACAGATTATGGCTGTGTAAAACGTGATTGGACTCTGGGATGAGCACGGCCTCTGCAGGACAGCGTGTGGGGTTGTGAGTCGGGTCGGAGGACCCTCTCCTGCAGAGCACTGCCTGGAGTGCTGCGTGTAGAGGCTTGTTCCTTTTGTACTTGAAAGCTGTGTGGTCAAGCGTCCCGATGTAGGACAGGCTTTGAACAGCAGAAGGGATTTTGGATGCACTCCAAGCTCCTAGCTGACCTCCTTCAGTCACAAAAAGAGGCCCTTGCGTTTTCTTTGGCTTGCAACTAGACCCAACAGAATAGACCTGAGAATTAGCTCCCATGAGAACATATTTTAAAAAGTGCCCGAACTGCTTTAGCACTTTTGAAATAGTTATCTATTGAGCAACACCTCTGAATTCAGCTGTGCTTTCATGGTGATTTGTGTGAGCATTTGGTTTTCCCTTTCCTTGGAGTGCTACAGCACACAATTGCATCTCGTGCCAGAACTGCCTGTGTGTAGTTGAGCTTGTGTGAAGTTTACAGGGCTCCTTCTGAGCTCATGAAAGGGTGGGCAGAGCGCTCACTGCTCCCCCAGAGCAGGCTAGAGGAGGCTTGTGGCAATAGATAGCAAGCAGAATGCAACGAGAACTTTCAGTCCTGTGGAGTGAGCTGTTTTACCTGGTCTTGCAAAGGGGTCTGAGGACTGGACTTGGCAGGAGCTGTGTTGGGCCAAGCACACTGGGGGATCTGGGCACTCTGTGGCAGTTGCTTGCTCACGGATACAGCTGAAAAGGGGAATTTTGCCAGAGCATCCCGAGCGTTGGTTCCAACCAGCAGCCCTTCCAGAAATGCACGCAATAAATGTTTCCTTCCAATGCTAGAGCTTGGCACCAGGAGCCAAGCATCACAGGATGTCAAACAGCACGCAGGATCCAAACGCAGCTCCTAGTGAAAAGCAGCCAGAGCCCTCATTTGGACAGTGCTGGCAGAGTGCATCGATGTGAGCTGCGTCACTGAGCGCTCACCTAACGCTGCCCTCTTGTTTCTTTCAGTCTGACATGCAGAGCTGGGAGGAGCAGAGCCAAGGAGCCATCTACACAGTGGAGTACGCCTGCAGGTACCGCAGACTCGCCCAGGCAGGAGAACTGCCTAATAGAAACAAAGCAGAGGTTGCTTGTGCTTCACCAGTGCCTTCCTGGTGTGAGCCAGGGAGAAAGCAGTGAGGTGGAGGTGTGAGGGTGTAGGGCAGAGCTCTCAGAACCTCTGCAGCTTCACTTTGCTGAGCACACAGCTCTTCCCTTCCTGATCCTGCAGTGCAGTCCTGCCCTTCTCCCGCAGTCAATCTACTTGCTAACCAGCAAGTGTCTGAATATGCAAAGCTCTGAGGGTGTGCTAACCAGTCCTCCTCTCTCTTCCAGTGCCATAAAGAGCATGACTGACAGCAGTGTGTACTTCAAGAGCATCGACAGTCTGCTCAAGCATGCCATTGCCATGAAGGATCAGCTGAACGCCGCTCAGGGCCGCAGGTAGCAAGGCACTGTGACACTGCCCTGTGTGTTTACCAGTGACCCTTTCTGGCTCACAGAGGCTTTGGTGATGTAATGCAGCTCAGAACAAACATGCCCAGCAGTTATTTCAGTAATGTCATGCCAGACTATTATTTAAAACAGTGTGCTGCTTGCCTTCTGGCTTTGTTTACCATGGGAAGCAAATAATCTTGTTTACAGAAAGGGATAAGTGGAAAATAATTTATTTCCTTATTTAAAAAGGGATATTTGGTTCTGTAATAACACTAAAGCTTTGTGTTAAAGGCACTCGGAGTGTGATGATGCTGCTGAGATGGAGTAGGTCAGAGGCTGCCTTTGGTGCTGCTCTCTGTCATGCATGTGGCTCTTTCCCTGAGGAAAGTCCCGTAGAGATTAGTGGTACTGGCAGATAAAGCAGAAAGATTATGCGTTCCTGTGCTTTGCAGTTGAAGTACAGCTACTAAAACATCTTCCTGCAGATCATCTGAGTCCAGTTTATTTGTCTCTCCTGAGAACTGTGTTAGTATTGGAGTCTGACTGGTTAGGAGTGAGAGAACTCCCAAACACCCATGCTCACCACAAACAGTTTTAGACGTCCGTCCCTGATAAAACCACCACAGCAAACAAAGTGCCTCTGTCTCTGCAGAGTGACTCTTTTTTTAGACATTTCTGGTACAAGGTTCTGTCTTTTCCCAGTTGCCCATGCAGCAAGGTCACACTGTCCAGCACTTACAGAGCATTTTTAGTTTGTTTTTTTTTGTGGTGGTGTGGCTGTGAAGACTGTTGTCTTAACACCCACGGGGGCTGGTGTGTGCTGCTGCATAGCGTGCACAGAACACTGAAAGGTGTTCTTGTCTTAAGCAGCTTTCCTACTGCAGGCTGTGAAGTTTTGAGGGAACCCCTGGCTCTTCACGTTCTCCTGGCCACTTATTTCCTGCTGCTGGAGGTGACTGTCTGTTTCTTTTTACAGCACTGTTGCTTCACAAGCCAAGAATCCTCCAGCTAGTTCCTGATTTCAGACAAGACAGGCTGTCCTCTGCCTTCTTCTCCAGCTCTGTGTTCTCTGACCACATGGAGGAATCAGAAACCTTCTGCTCAGTCTGTGAAGCTGCACAGAGGCCTCTTCCTGCCTCTCTGTTCCTAGGAACAAGGTGCCGCACCTGAGCAGGAAAACCCTTCCACTGAGGTCAGGACTGCCTTTGGGGGTTGCTTTGGGGAGCAGCTATATCCCTTTCCACAGTGTTTTGCAAAAGGGAGATGGGGTGGTTCTGCATTTGTCCTTTCCAGTTCTTTTTGATGGTGGACTACTTTGAGACATTTTTCCTCTCTAACCTTTGGCCACAGAAATAGCTCAGGAAAAAACTAGGTCTTGCTTTCAGTATTTTGTAGGTGGCTGTGTCCAGACACTGAATGTAGGCACACTTCAGCCTCGTTCAGGGGGTGTTCTGCAAGGAGAGTTTTTTGAGTGTGTGCCAAAGAGTTGCTGAGTTTGATCTTAGTGAGAACAACAATAAAAAGGAAAAAAGAAGTTTGTTGTGTCTCAGACCTTCCTCTTCTTGCTTACTCGGGCTGGGGGGTCTTGGAGCCTGCTGGCTCTGCATATTTCAAAGGGCATGGAGCAAAACAGAGACTTGTGGAGTTGGAGCCTTTCAAGTGAAAAAGAAACTGTCCTGTTCTTTGGAAAAAGAGAAAGGATTTTCTTCATTCTGTGTCATGCAGTGTTAATCTCTCTTGGAACCAACAGTTCTGTTCTGCTGAGGAATTTGCCAAGGATCCAGGGATCAAAGCAGTGCTGAATTCAGTTTCCAAAAAAGGACTCTGTATTGTGCTCAGGGTAACAGGTGTCTCTGAGGATAAAAACATGGAAGCTGAGTTGGGATCTGGATCAGTGGCCTTCCTTCACTCCCTGAAGTGCTTTACAGATTGTTGGGTGGTGAGGACGTGGGGAAGATCCCAGCGTGTGGTTGCAGTGGCTGTGAGTTAAACCCACTCAAGTTTAACAGAAGCAGCACCTGCACTTGCACGGTCCGTCCTGCAGTCATCAGGACCACCAGCACAACCCCTTCCTGCTCCTCAGGTCTTGGCTTTGACAACTGTCACTGTTCTTAAGGTGTCACCCCAGTAATCCTCAGCAAGGTTTTCCCACAGAGCGCTGGATGGGCAGTTCTCTGCTCAGCAAACCGTGTCCTGCTCAGAGGGTCGAGGTGCTGGTGACAGGAAATAGAGGAGAAAGAAGGAAGGCAATGGAAGGGGAGAGAGGCATGTCTGGCCAGAGAAACCAGCTGGGACTGCTGGGGAAGGAGGGTAGGTCTGCTCGTGGACAAATCCTCTCACATGTGCCACTTTCTTTGCTGCTGCTCAATGCCCTGCAGTGCTGGGACAGTCCTGCACAAGCCTCTGCCTGCCAGTGCTGTCCTTGTTTGCAGGAGGGGCTGGGAGCTCGGGCTTCTCAGCAAAGAAAACCTGTGGCTGTGGCTGCTCAGGCCCAAGCAGCATCCTCCTCCAAGCAGGAGGGCAGAGGGTGAAAAATCAGCCACCCCGATCTCACGAGGGATCATTGACACTTGGGCTGTGACGTGATCTATGTTAAGCTCTAAACCGAGATGCTGTGGTGCCTGCAGTTCCCCTGGGATGGGGTGGATGCTCTCACACCAGGGTCGAGTCCTTGCCCGACGCTCCGGGTTTGCGTGCCAGCACGTTCCTCATCTCATGGGTCACGCCGTTCCAGGGCCTGCCCTGTGCCTGCAGCAAGGCTGACTCTGCAGACAGCGTCCTGTGCGTGCGGGGCAGGTGGTAGCTCTCCTTCTCAGAGTGCTCCCCGGGGCTGCCCGAGGACGTGAGGTTGCTGCTGGCCAGGGATCCCAGTTGGGATTTGCGCTCCAGGAACAGAGGGAAGGAGAACTCCCTGTGGATCTCAGGCCGGGGCACAGCAGCCATGCTCTTGTTGTTCAGGTTGCTGCCAGGAGTTTCGCTGTGCTGAGCAGAGTCGTTCTCATACAGAGTGTGAGAGACCTCGGAGAGGCTGCGGTGTGACAGCTGGGAGGCGCGGAGCAGGGCGTGCGTCACCGTCACCAGCAGCACGATGACACCGGAGGAGAGGATGCAGGCGCTGGCGATGCCGGCCTCCAGTTCAAACAGCAGCAGCATGTAGATGGCAAGAGCTGGAAAGGGAGAGCAGCACACTGTGAGGAACCAGGTGGACTCAAACTGTGCATCTGACCTGCAGAGTTCAGGCCAGAATTGCCCCGTGGGGGCTGCTCACCGAGAGTAGAAAGTTCACGCTACGAACGGTGCTGTTTGCAAAACAAACCTAGTGCTTCAGTGGAAACACAGCAGTTCCTGAGCAGCGTGGGCCTCTGTCTGGCTGCTGACTGGGCATGAACCCTGCCTTCCCCCCACTCCAGGCTGTGCTCCTGGGCAGTGAGCACTTACCTGCCAGGTAGACTGAGACCCCGCAGCAGAACAAGCCGATGGCCGCGTGGCGAACTGTACGGCTGTCCAGGAGGAACCAATCTGCCCTGCAAAATGTGAGAAAAACACTTTGCTGAGGTGAGGCTGCGTTGTCTCCTGACCCCTACTGAGCAACCAGAATGCTGCTTCTGTGTAGAGAAGTTCAAGACTGAGACCCGAGCACAAGGAGCTCTGCAGAATTGGGTTTTCCCCTTCGCTGCACAGCTCTGGGTGTGCTGTTTTCGCTCTGGAAAAGGATTTTGAGGTGAATTTTCAGACTTTCCCTGTCTGGTTCTGGCTGTGCTTTGGAAAGCAGGTAGGGCAGAGAGGAGAGATCCAGGAGGCTCAGGGCTCTCTGTTCTGTTCAGCAAACCTTGAAGAGCAAGCAAGGAACAAACATGAGGCATCGTGCGTCCCTTCAAGAGAGTGGAAAGCAAAGTGCTGGTGCACTGAATTAAGCAAGTCCAGGTTGTCTCTGCACCCTCAGGAATGGATTTCGTTGCTCATCTCAGGTTGCAAGCCCTTTGTCTGGAGGGGGTTGCTATTTGAATCATGCCTAAGCCAGAAGAGAAGACCAGCTCCTTTCCAGCAGGGCCCTCCTTTCCTACGCAGATCATCATGGATTATGTGACACCTCCTGAAGTCCCAGGGCTGGTTGGAAGGACGCAGGTCCTCAGCAGGCAGTAGTGTGACACAAGTGTCCTGGCAGGACCAGCCCTCACATTGCTCTTCCATGGCAGCCAGCTCCCTGTGTCCTATGGGACAAACAGAGCAGCCAAAGGACGCTGTGCCCCGTCCCCATTTCCTCCCACGAGTGCCCCAACGCCGTGCCCTCCTCCTGGGCCTTCTGCAGCCTGTTGGCTGCTGCCGGGAGCCGTTAACAGAGCCTGAACCCGCTGCCCGGCGAGGAAGAGCAAGCCCTTTTGTTCTATTAATTACCTGAGTCGGGAGGGATTAGCGGGGAGGAGAAGGACTTTGTTTGGAGCTGGCTCGGACCATTGAGCGCAGCGCTGAGAAGCGGAGCGGTAATTCAGTGTGACAGCCCCAACGTGGGAAAGGTCCCTGGGACGTGAGCGGGTCCCCTAATGAAAGCGGAGCCCGGTGGGGCCACGGAGAGACGGCAGCAAACGGCGTCACGGGGAGAGGGGCTGCGACCCAGCACCCCCTGCCTCTGCCTGCCCCCGTTCCTCCCAAACACGCGTGTAACCCTCAGCTCACAGCTGGGGAAATGAGGCACTGCCTGAGCCGTCCCAGGCACAGGGATGCAGAGCCAAGGTTCCCAACCACCCCTTTGCAAACTCCCTCCTGCCAAAGCCAAGCACCACCCATGAGTGGCCTCTCACTGCACGAGGACTCGGGAGGAGAGCACAGAAGCATCACATAATGACAAAACGTTTGGGAGCAGCTTTCCTGCTCAGTGGGGTCAGGGCTGCTCCAACCTGGGAGCCCTGGAGCAGGTCGTGGCTCTGCGTGCTGTGCTCATCCTGCCCGAGGATTTCAGAGGAGAACAACTCCAATGAGTGTTTTCCAGCCCAAATGAATACAAAATCTCAAACGAACTCGCAGCCAACAGGCAGATTTTCTGCTGGCACCAAAGTTTACTCCGGGAACTCTGTGTTTTGCAGAAATATTTTCCTCCCATTCGCTCATGAGCACACGGGGCAGCAGCATCCCTTGGGAGCTGCCAGGTGAGACTTGCTGGAGCTGCTGCACGCAGTGTGAGGCACTCAAAGTTTTGTCAGGTCGGGGGCAAACCTGTTGAACACGCTTTGTTTCCTCTAGCTGAGCTGTGACTTGCTCTGAGTGGTCCCACAACAGCCTCACGGGGACCACTGTGTGAGCCACTGCGCAGGGACCAACTTCCACCGAGCTGCCCTGAGCTGCACGTTGCTTTTGCTTTTGGTTCACCAAAGAGCAGAGCCACTGCCCGAAGCCAGGTCGTGGTGGAGGAAGCAGAGAGGAACTAATTGCGCTGGAAACAGTTCTGCAAGCGTAAGTGTGCTGGTTATGATTAAGTCAGCACACGTCTGCTGGCCACCCAACCCGGGTGTGCAGTCACCTGGTGGTCACTGCTGTGCCAGGGGACAAACCCAGGCAGCTTGGGGTGCAGATGCAGCGCCCAGGGATGCTCTTGGGTAACTCCATAGGGTGCACGGGTGCAGCAGCTGGAAGCTCATCTGTGCAGTCACTGCGTGCATTCACAGCGGAGGGGGCAAATTCACAGTCCCGGGAACGATCCCAATTCATAGGAGAGCACAGCAGGGAGGAATTCGGGGCATCACTGCTCAGCGTTCACCCAAACCCGGAGTGGTCCAACCCCTCTGCTCACCCTCCCCGGGGAGAACCCAATATCGCAGGGGGAGGAGCTTCCTCTGCACCTCTGGGGGTCCAGAGCACCCCAGTGCGCCCCACACCCTCCTGTCCCCTCATCCCCGGTACTCCCCCCGCCCCATCGCGGTGCCCCCCGCTCTCACCGCTCGGATCCGGGCTGCCCCCGGCACAGCTCGGTGCTGAAGTAGCCGTGGAGGAGGCAGAGCAGGAGGCAGCTCACGTTGAGCACGAGGCAGAGCGCGGCCAGGACGGCCGACACCGGCAGCAAAACGGCGGCCGCGGGCTCCGGCAGCGCTCCTCGAACGGAACCGGGACCGCTCCCGGGAACGGTCCGCCCCGCCGGCAGCTGGAAGATGAGGCTGGAGGCGAGCAGGGCCATGGCGGCGGACAGCGTGCCGAAGAGCAGGAGCACCGTCAGGGTCCGCTGCGGGTAGGAGGAGGGCATGGCGGGGCCGGCACCGGGAACAGGGGGATGCTGAACCGGGGGAGCCGCGTGCACCTCCCGATCCGCCCCGGGACCGAGCGCTGAACCCCGGGAGAACCGCTCCTCTCCGTGCAGCGCTGCCCGGACGGGGCGGTCCTGCCCTTCCCAGACCTCCCCCCCCAGGGCCGGGTCCCCCTCCCCGAGCAACGCGGAGCAGCTCCGCCCGCGTCCTCCCCCGGGGCCGGAGGCAGGAACGGGGCGGGGGCTCCGGGGACGGACGCGAGGACAGATGGACCGGAGGGGATTGGCGGTACCCCACCGATCCCCTTCACCGCCCCCTCGGCCCTTTCTCACGCAGCTCCTGGAACACCCTCCCAGCCGGGATCTGCCCCGCTCCCGCAGCTCTGCGTCGAGGAAGGGGACATCGGCGGGACCCGATCCCGCACCCACGGAGCGGTGCGTTTGGCCTCAGCTGCTGTGCAATTTGGGAGCGAACACCCGAAACGCGTCCCTTCGAGGCTGAGAAAGGACCGCCAGCCCCCGGAACGTGGGGCCGGCCCAACTTTCCCGTGCCTTATAAATATCCTGGGAAGCAGAAGCGCCTCTTCCCCTGGGAAGGGCTGGGAATTGCCCTCGGCAGCGCACTCCCTCCGGGGGGGGGGGGGGGGGGAAGGGAGGGAGGTAGCACTTGACACAGTCCCGTTCTTCATGGCCATCGATTTGGAAAAAATCACTTCCCAGGGTCCCCTTTTACTTTGGGAAGATGCTCAGGAACGGCCGGGAAACTGAGGCAGAAATTTCCCCGCTCAAACCTTCAGCCCCCAGAACACCTGTATGGGATAAAGGGGATGGACATTGGGGCTGTGCCTTTCCGTGCACATCCCAGGCAGCCTGCCAGGGCCAGGATGAGCACACGAACTGGGTATGACACCGGTTCCTTCCAGCCTGGTTGGGCCCGTGCCCAGCCCAGCTGTGGGATCGGGATGGGCGATCTTTCCGTCAGAGCCGCCTGTCCCGCGTGGGTGGTTCCTGCTGGCACCCTCTGCTCCGGAGCCACGCGGGACATGGGGCTATTTTGAACGCTGGCGTTGTTGGCCTTGGCAGGCAGTGAGGGTTTGGCTCCCTGCTCATTTCCAGCCCCACTTGCATTTTTGGCCGTGGGGGATGGCGGTCCCCAGGCCCACATCTTTGGCATTTGGACCCCAAACAGTGCCAGTGTCCCTAACCCCTCTGTGCGGCTGCGTCGCTTGGGGCTCAGCTCAGATCCCCCAGATCCCCCGGATTTGGGGGCACAAAGGGCCTCCAGAGGGAGCTCAAAGCTTTTGAACCTCGAGCTTGCTGGGAGCAGCCAGCCAGAGCCCCCTGCACACCCCCTGACCCGGGGGACAGCCCCACAACCAAAGAGGGGGTTCAGCTGGAAGCAGCTCTGGGTCAAGCCAGGAGACCCTAAGGTGAAGGCGAGGTCAGGGAGGTCCCATGCTCCGGGTGGACATAAGGCCACCTCGTGTGTCCCTGCCCTGCAGCCGAGGCAGGAGGAGACAGCCAGGGACAGCTGGACGTGTTGCTGCAGGATGCTGCTCTCCCGATGCTCTTGCACTCCTGCTCTGCCTCCCACCTCCTCCCCAGGATCAATTAAGATTACGAGCAAGGCTAATTAACAGTCTGTTAATTGCACTCTGAAGCCCTCTATAAATCATGAGCTTTAAAAGCAGCTCTGAAAAAGATACCGTGTCCTTTCTGCCTGCACAAACCCCATGGAAACTCTGCTCCGGAGAGCCCCTTCCCTCCAGCCCCGCTGCTCGGGGACTGGGACCGGCACAGCAGGGCGCACGGGCACATCCCCTCCTGGGGAGCTCATTTCCATCCTGCTCCTTCCCACCTGCTGCCTGGGCACGTGAGTTCAGAGTTGCATCAGTTCCCTGCTATAAACACGGCTGCTCCCGATGGGATGAGCAGCTCCCGGGCATGCAGTTCCCTCCTCCCTGGGGCTGACCTGGGGGCCTGGACTCAGAGTCCCAGCGCATCAGTGTCCCCCAAGCCCTGGGCTGCCCACTCCATTGTCGCCACGTGATGCAGCAGCATCTCTCTTTGCTCTGCAAAGTGAATTTGGAACCGTCCCTCACCGGTTTGGGAATGCACCCACGAACACGTGCATTCTCCTCTCCCTGCCCCACTGCACACCGCGTGCCCACGCTGGGGACGGTGCCAGCAAATCACAGCTGAGTTCTCCCAGGTGTCACCGTGGCCCTCCCCCCCCCTCCCCCCCCCTCGGCAGTGCACGGGAGCGGCAGCGGTGCGTTTTGCAGTGCTCACTGCACGGTGCTTTGCTTTGCTCGGAGGCCGCAGGGTGCACGTCGAGGTTCCGCTCAGCGTACCCAGCGCTTCCCCGCTGCCTCCCTCGTGTTATGTCACTGCGGTTCGCCGGTCCCCGCGTCGCTTTGCGCTCGTGCTGAGCTGAGCAAAGGCAGCGGCTTCCCCAGAAGGCGTCCGTTCTGCCCATGGGGCCGAGGGGAGCCCCTCGCGGGGGGGGGGGGGTGGGGGGGGGAATGTAGGAAACAGAGACGTTTATAAGGAGAGGGGAAAAAAAAAAACCAAAGCGTTGACCACTTCGTCGCTGAGCTGCAGTGCTTCTGAACCGATGAGGTTTCTTTGCGGTTTGCGGGGGGGCGGGCCCCCCCCCAGCCCCGTCGGTGGATGGACGCGCAGGAAACTGGCGGCGCTGGGGAGCCCTAACCCTGTGCCCTCAGCCTCAGTGAGGGCACGACCACCCCTGAGCCCCCCCAGATTCGCACCGACTCGCACTGCTAACCCCATCACCTCACCTTTATGGCAGCCCCCCCCCCCCCCCCCCAGCACCCCAATCACTGACCCCACCCTCGGGGCACAGAGCGCGCCCTTCGCTCCGCCCCTTTCCCCGGAGGGGGCGGGGTTTGCAAACCATCCTCGCCGCATCAACCAATGGCGAGCGAGCCCGGCAGCGATATGCAAATGTATCCCGGTTGAGGGGCGGGGTTATGCAAATGTGGCCGTGCGGCTGGAGCAGGCGGCGGGCAGCGCGCGGCTCCCGGCAGCGCACCGGACCGGGACCGGACCGGGACCCGACGGCGGCGGGGCCGCACCGGGCCGGGCCGGCTCCGCTCAGCGCCAGGCACCCGCGGCAGTGCCGGCGGAGATTTACCGAGGAGAAGGAACCGCTGTCCAGGTGCGTGTCCCAGGTGGAGAAGGTGGCGGTCCCGTGCGCACGGGGGAGCGGAGCCGCCCCGGTCCCCGGTGGGGAAACCGGGAGCGAGCTGTGAGCCGGCGGCTGGCACCGGGGTATGTGAGGGGGGAAACGGGCAGCGCTCCCCAAGCCCCGTGCCTCGGAGGGACCCCTCGGTGCCGGCAGCGCCGCAGCGGTCGCCCCGTCGGTGCGCACGGGGCCGGGGGAGGGGCGGCCCCGTCTGAGCGGTGCGGTGCGGTGCGGTGCGGTGCGGTGCGGTGCGGTGCGGCCGGGACGGCGCCCTGCGGGCTGCCCTGAGCACGGCGGAGCCCCGGCCCCCGCCCCGCCGTCTAGGGATGGCGGGCTATAAAAAGCCTGTGGTTTGCGCCGCGCTCCGGCCGGTTATTTTTACTCGTGTCTGCGCGCAGAGGAACGCCTGGGTTTAACCCAAAAGTGCAGCCTGGCGGGCAGCCGCCCTGCCCGGCACTGCGTCTGCCTCCCCCGGCTCCCTGGGCCTTGGGGTGGTGGGGCCGAGCCCGCTGTGTTGTGGGGTAACTGAGGCATGGCACAGACACCCCAACCTGGGCCTGATCTCCCCGTGGCTTTGCTGAGGTTGGTGCCGGTCTGGCACTGAACTGGAGCTTGGTTACTCTGTCACTCCTGAGTGGGGATGTGACCCATCCACGGCTCTGTCCCGTGCACGTGTGGCATTTCCAGCATGTCCCTCTCTCCCTCACTCCATCACTGCAGGGGCAGCAGGGTTACATCCAATGCTGAGCCCTCTGCCCACTGCAGCTGTCTGCCAGCATGTCCTCGTCCCCGGGGCTTTACTCTTTTAATGAGGGAAAGTTTCCCAGAGCTGTTGGCTGCGAGGTTGGAGTTTGGCAGGTAATGAATTAAGGTGGCAGCCAGCAGGTGAGCTGCGGGGCAGCGATGGGCTCAGCACCCTCAGACTGTGCACATCCCCTGGGATGTGGGGTCCTGGCCTTGCTGGGAAGGGAGAGTGGGTGAGCAGAGCAGGGAGCCGGCTCCTGACTCTGTCCCATGTTCCTATCTGTGAGCTGGACAAGTCACAGAGGCCAGAGGAAAACCTCAGGGTGTGGGACCTGGGATGTAGATGCAGGCCCTAGGCTTGATTTTAGGATTTCAGGTGTTCCTGCTTGCCTCTAATTCTTGGGCTCTGGTGATATCTTGGTGCTGGGAGCAGGCTTGGTGCAGCAGTGCGGATGAAAAGCAGATTTAGAGAACTTTGCACAGTGTAAAGGAGAGGACAGGAGAGCCCCTTTGCAGCAGCAAAGGGGCTGGGGAGTCAGACTCATTAAGCCACGATGGGTGCGATGTAAGGAGCAAGGGGAGGACTGCTCTATTTAAGACCTTTGAATTTTGCTCCTCTTCACAGCAGGACTGCCAGGAGCAAACCAGGTTTGTTCAGCACACAACCCTGGGGCCACAAGGGTGGGCTCAGCCATCACCGCCTCGTGGCTGCCCCATGAAGCCGCGCAGCAGCAAACAGACATCATTTCCCATACTGACACTCAGCTTTAGCACGGGGTGACCCAGCTTTGCAGCAACAGCGTGCTCCTGCTGCAGGCAGCACCACCAACCCTGAGCAGAAATGGTGGCCTCGGTCCCAGAGGGGCTTTGGATGTCACGCTGCCTTCCCAAGGGGAAGAGCTGCCTCACTGTGGGGGTCACTGCCATCCTTCCCCCTTCCACACAGTCATTTCGGAACCATGCAGCCTCCTCCCAGCGCTGCACCTCGCTCAGCAGGGCCGGACGCTGCCGGGACTTTCGCTCTGTGTCACCCCAGCGGGGCCGTGTCCCCCATCCCCAGCCTGGATGTGGCTCTGGAGGGATGCAGGGCAGTGCCATATCTCAGCCTTGTGCTGCAGCAGCACGGATTTTAGTTACCTCTAGGGATTTTTGGGGTCTTTTTTTTTTTTTTTTTTTTGCATGATGCTGGGGTGACGCTCGCTGTGACTGAGTTTTGAGGCTCCACTGATTGTGTGTGTGTATGTGAGATAGCCAAGAAGATGCCGGGACCCCTTGTCCCCCCACCCCGATGGCCCCAGGTGCCCCCTTGTCCCCCGAGCTCTCCTTCCCAGCAGGCTCCTCCTGCTTCCCCGCTGCCGGCCCCGCTCTGGTTCCTACTGGTTGGTTGTTTAAGCAGCCTATAAAAAGCAGAAGGCCCAGTCACCCCCCTGCAGAAACGCTGCTCAACGCTGACGTTTCCCCGTGTGCCAACCTCGGGGTGGCACTGAGCCCCAGCTTCACCCGTACCCATGGAGCGTGGCAGCTCACACGGGATGGATGCATCCTGCGGTCTGTCTGTCTGTGTGTGTGTGTGTGTGTGTGTGTGTGCACAGCCACCTCTCCTTCGAGCCCGCCGCCCTCCTGGCCTGATCCTCCCACGTGCCTCAGCTCCTGGCCAAGCCCACCTTACATCCCAGGGATAACGATGTGGTGGGAACACTCCGGCCCGCTTTAATCAATATTTCTCTCCAGCCAAGCTCTGTTTGGAGGCAGCCAAATGCAGGCAGCGTTTGCTGGCTGCTCCTTCCTGAGGACAGCTCCAACCCCAGGGGCTGAATCCCCTCTGAGCACCCCGTCCCTTCTCTCATTTCGTCCTCGCTTTGAGTGCAGGATGTGGCTGCAGAGCTGTCCACTGGGCTGGATGTGGGGGGGAATTTGTCCAGCTTGCTGCACTCGCTGTTTCTGGGGTCACTAGTGATCAAGAAGGATGTAACAGTGCAAAAATCCCTGCCACCCAGAGCCGAACCATGCTGGGACCAAACCAGCGCAGCCAAACCCCACTCCCACCCCGGGGCTCTGCTGCCACATGTGGAAAAACACGCCAAAAAAACACACTGCTCCTGGGGGCCCCTTCGCAGCACGCTAATAGAGAGCGGCTAGGAAGTCTGCACGCTCCTCCATGATGCGACTGACCTCCAAAGATGCACAGGAAATGTGGAGTTAATTATAACCCTGGGTGCAGACAGAGGGCTGGGGCAGCACTGCGATGGCTGCAGGGGGCACAGGTCCCAGCGGGGGAATTGGTCCTGCTGGGGTCATGGCTCACGGTGCTGGGGGTAATCGGGTTGGGTGCGTGCGAGGGAGCAGGGCCGGAAGATGAGCGTGTGTGGGAGGCAGCGGGGCTGGTGGGACGCCAGGAGCACAGCAGCTCCTGTTGAAGTGAAGGTGGAGGACGGCAGCGGGCTCCTCTCCCAGTCTGGTACAGAGTGAGAGACATCGAGGTTGGGTTTGAGGGTCTTAGAGCTCCACTGGGGTTAGCTGGGGAGCCCCGAAAGCTGTGTCCTTTTCCACATCCCCATCGCTCCCTCCTGGGGTGATGCTGTCCCTATGGCACTGCAGTGCTGCTCCCTTGGACGTGGCAAAGCTCTGTGCTAATCTCCTGAAGCCAGAGCGCTGCTTATCACCTTATCACAGCAATTAAAATCCAAAGAGCGAGCTTCCCACCCCCCCTTTCCACGCGGCTCTTAATACCTGCGGGAGGCGGGAGGGGGAGGGCAGAGGGAGCTGCGGTGTCCAAACCCCTCAGCTCTGTGCACCAGCACATCCCTGCCCAGTGCCCGAGATTGGGACCAAGCGCTGCAGGGCCGAGGTGATGCCCCGGGAGGAGTGGAGCTGCCCTAACGAGGAGCTCGGGGAGGCGGCTGATGAAACCACCCCGTGCATTGCACGAGGCCGCACCGGGGACACTGAGAATGGGGACGGGGAGAGGGGGATCTGCTCACCCCGAACTTCCCACATGCAGTCACAGCCGGATAACGGGGGGCTGCAGCAGATGGGGGGGGGTACCGCAGCATCCCAGGGCCCCTCGGTAGCACTGAGTGTCCCCGCTGCACGCAGCCTTTGTCCCCCCAGCACCTCTGAGTCTGCACAGCGCAGCCTCTCCTCCCCTCTGAGGTTTGCGAGCCTTTAAAAATAGCCCCTCGGGGTGCAGCCGTGCTGCGCTCGCAGGGATGCGGTGGGGCAGCGCCGGGCTGCGAGCAGAGCCCGATGGGAACAGCTCGTGTTTCCGCACCCTACACACGTACAGACTGTGGGACTGGGGTTGGGGTGGGCAGGTGGGAGCTGAGACCCCCCCCCCCCCCCCCCGAGATGGGCTGTGCTGTGCTGCAGGTGAGGACGGGTCCGGCTGCATGCATCCTTGGGAAACCTCTGTGATGCCAACGGGGAACCGTTGGCTTTTCCCATCAGAGCCACTCCCTGCGGGACCGGGGTGGTCCCATCACCCCCCCATGCCCCCCCCCCCCCCCGCCCCATACCTTTGCACCCTGCGTGGGCCCGGGGACACGGGGTGGCAGCGGGGCCGTGGGAACAGCAGCGCAATTTCCTTCCATAAATTAAAATTAGTTTTGATCAGCTAAATATAGCAGCTGAGCAAGATGGTAAATGGCAACGTGCTCGAGAGAAGGAAGCAGGCCGGGCTGGGGCACTGGGGAGCAAAGGGCCGATGCTTCCCCCACCCTCATTCTGATCCCTGCAGTGGGGGCTCACTGGGGGACACCCAGGGACCGTCATCCCCTGGAGAGCTTCACAGAGCCCCAGCCCCATGGTCAGCTCTTGCCCCGTGGCCGTGACTTGGGGACAATGGGTGCAGCGCTGCACACAACTTTGGGGATCACTTTGCTGCACCTGTGGCTCCGAGCACCCCAACAGTGTCCCAGAGAGGGTTGGGGTGACGGGTGCTAGGGGGGACAGCACGAGGAGCTGTGCCCGCATCCCAGTGGTGGCTCACGTGGCACTGGGAGGTGGGTGGTTTTGCTTTGCTGTCTCCTCGTACAGCCACTTCCTGACCTGCGAACGGCTGAGGTCAAATTTAGTCTGTTCGCGTTCAAAAAAAAAGAAAAAAAAAAAAACCCCAAAAAACACAGTATATTGTATTATTAAAAAAAAAAACCAAAAAACACAAAGCCCTGAACCTAAAAATGTCCCTTTTGTCTCATGGAGGACCCTCCCTGCAGCCAGCCCGGCCTCTTTTGCAACCCCCCTCCCCATCGGCCCCCATCCGCTGGTAAAAACCGCCGTGGGGACGAGCGTGGGGCAGCGGTGCAGCTTTGGGATGCTGAGGCTGCTCCGTGTGCTCCAGGGACTGCAGCTCCGCAGTGATCCGTGGGGAAGGTGCCATGGGGCAGCGGGGCCGTGGGGCTGCCGTGAAGTGGGGGGTGACAGAGCCGCCTGAGCAGAGCGGAGGGGACTTCTACCCCTTATCCCAGCAGAATTTTCCTTTTTCTTTTTTTTTTTTTTGGGGGGGGGGGGGGAGGGGGGAAGGTATTTTTTCAGCTTTTGAAACTTTGCAGAATAAAACGGGGAGTGCCGCTGGGACCGAAGTTTCTTCCAAAAATGCACAAGTGAATTTTTGGCCTCCGCGAGGACGAGGAAGGTGGGCTGCGTGCGGTGGGTGCTCAGGGTTTGTGTGTGTGTGTCTCTCTCTCTCTTTCAGCCTCTCCTTGAGCCGAGGAAGCGAAAATGGGCCGGAAAAAAATCCAGATCAGCCGAATACTGGATCAGCGGAACCGGCAGGTAGGGGACGGGGGCTGGGGTGGGACCCACGGGTTCTGGGGGAAACTTGAGCTCTTTGGGGCCGTGGCGGCGGCACTGGGGCAGTGCTGTGTCCCCTTCCCCACAGGTGACCTTCACCAAGAGGAAATTTGGGCTGATGAAGAAGGCGTATGAGCTGAGCGTGCTGTGCGACTGTGAGATCGCCCTCATCATCTTCAACAGCACCAACCGCCTCTTCCAGTACGCCAGCACCGACATGGACAAGGTGCTTCTCAAGTACACGGAGTACAGCGAGCCCCACGAGAGCCGCACCAACTCTGACATCCTCGAGGTAGCGGCGGGGGCTGAAGGGGGGGCCGGGCAGGGTGGGGGTCCCGCTCATCACCTCGCTCCCCACAGACACTGAAGCGCAAAGGTTTGGGGCTGGAGAGCCACGAGCTGGAGCTGGAGGAGGGGCTGGATCCTGGTGAGAAGCTGCGGCAGCTGAACGAGGGCATGGACCTGACGGTGGCACGGCCCCGCTTTTATGTGAGTCGCTGCTGCACCCCAGCACGGGTTGTAGGATGTGTGTTCCCATCCCAAACCCTGAGCTCTGCTTCACCCCGCAGAGCCCGGTGCCGCTGCCCGAGGCGCCCTATGGCATCTCCCCTCCGAGCAGCAGTGATGGAGCCCTGGGCAGTGCCAGCAGCCCTCCCCAGAGCCAGGGCCGCCCGCCCGCCTTCAAACCCACAGCACCAAAGCCATCGGGACGCTCACCGGGATCAATGCCCCCAGGTAGGTCCGCACTGCAGGGCTGCAGGCATCACAGCGAGGACACGGTCCCACTGACGGAGACCTCGCAGGGATTTTCCAGGCCGGATGCCACATGCAAAACTCCTCTCGCAGCGTCTCCCGAGGGTTTACCGGGAACAGGGCCGGGGTGACTGCGTGGGCAGGGAGCACAGCCCCAGCTGCAGAAATGCCACCGGCTGCTGCCTCCCTCCAGCTGCTTCCTGCACTGCTGAGTCACTGCCATGGGGCACCCAGGTGGCCCCATGCAGCTCGTACCCACTGCAGCTGAGCTGGGTGCAGGGGACACTCCACGGGCGCTGCTGGGTGCCACCTGAGTGAGCCCCGGTGTCAGGCAGCAAAAAAAAAAAGCAGCTGGAAAAAATGATGCTGGGGCTGGACCAGTGGAAATCCCCCCAGTGGGTGGGAGGTGTCCCGGGGGCAGCAGCGTGCTGGGGGGTTTGGTCACAGCGGGATGAGCTGAGCCGTGGTGCTCCCGGTGCAGCATGCACAGCGTGGCCGGGGTGGTGGTGGTGCCACAGGATGTCCCCACGGGGCACTGAGCTCAGCGTGCTCCCCGCAGAGGGGTCTGGCCGGGGAGATTTGCACCCCACTGGTCTGTGGGGCCGGATCCGGCCGCCGCCTTCGTTTCCGCTCGCAGCACGCGGCCGTGGCCGCAGCCCAGGTGCAACCAGGGCAGGAAGTGGCTTCGCAGGAGCGCAGCACCGCGCACGCACGCACGAGCACCCGTCAAGATGAGGACACTGAGGCCACCAGCCACAACCTCGGGGACCCCCGAGGACAGGAGCTCGCAGCGTTCCACCTGCCTGGGTGCCACCCTCCTGTCCGTCTGTCCCTCCAGGCATTGGCTACCCCCTGTTCCCTGCTGGTGGCCTGAACCGAACCCTGGCTACCAAAACCCCACCACCGCTGTACCTGGGAGGAGATGGGCAGCGCCGGAGCGGCAGCAACACGGCAGTGAGTGACACGGGGTGGCCCCAGTCCTGTGGCACCTAAGGGTGGCACACGGGGACGGTGCTGCCAGGGGAGGGCTCAGCCCCTGAGTGGCCCCACAGATGCAAGACCCCAAATCCTCAGCCCCTAGCATGGCCGGACCTCGGTGCCAGCAGGATGCTCGGTGCCTCTGTCCCCCCTGGGTCCCCTTCCCAGCAGTGAGGGGTCCCCTGCTTCCACCCAGCCCTCACTTCCCAGCCTGGCACTTCCCAGCAAGTCACCCATGCGTGTGGATATCCCCCTTCCAAATCCAGCAGGGAGCTCCTCCAGTCTGCTCCCTCCTCCTCCTCCTTATCCAACATCAGGGCTTTGCTGGGGGGCATGGGAAGGGGTTGTGGATAAAGAGGAAACATCGCAGTCCCCATGGGGGTCTGGCAGCACAGTGCCTGACCAGGGGCACCCTCGTGTCCCACAGCGGCCGCTGTACTCCGGACTGCAGACCCTGAGCCCAGTGCTCACCTCAGGCAGCGCCGGCATCCCCAGCCACAGCCTCACTGGTTTCCCCTTCCTTGCCCCAGCACAAGCAGGTAAGTCCTGGCCCCACACCCTTGGATAGTTGGGGTCACACTCCCCCAGCTCCTGCTCACTTTTCACCCCCTTCTCAGCAGAATTCGGGGCTGGTGAGGCCCCACCACCCCCTGGTTTCCTGCAGCCCGGCCCCTCAGCTCCCTGGCAGCCCCCGCGGGACATGGCAGCACTGGGGTAAGGACCACCGCCAGGCTGGGGGTGGGGGACAGCAGGGGACGGGGTCTGGCACTGGGGTGAGGGACAAAGCGAGCGCAGGTTAGGGTCATGCCCAATATTTGAATGCTTAAAGCGCAGCCTCGTGCCATCCAGCTTCACCCCAAACTGGGGTGCATGGGGATGTCCCTGGGAACCCCCCCACCCACCGCATCCCAGCCGGTCCCAGAGCCTATTTAAAGATGGATTTCCCCCGAGGACCTGGTCCCTGCATCCCCCGCTGTTGCACATCAGGCTCCCAGCAGCAGTGCCAGCGTGTGGGTGGGTGGCAGCCTGGGAAGCAGGCACTGGGCTGGGGATGTTGTGCCCCCCCCCCCTTCCCCCGGCTGCACTTGGGGGCGAGGAATTGAACGGAGCTGGAACATGAGACGGATTGTGTGGATCTCAGCCCCTCCTGGGAGGAATGGGGACACACGAATATCCTCTTCCTATCCCCACGCCCCTGGGAATGCTGCATGAGGTGATCCATCCTTACCCTCCCTTCTCACCCCAGGGCCAGCAGCAGGATCGTCCCCGCCGAGGACCTGGCCCCCGGCAGCTCCCCGCAGCCCCACGCCATCAGCATCAAATCGGAGCGGGTGTCCCCGGGGCTCGGCTGCCCCTCAGGTGCCCCCCAGCCCTCCTCGGGCAGCCTGACCTCCCTGAGCGAAGCCCCCCGAGGTGCCTCAGAGCTCCAGCCACGGGACGACTACGCCAAGGGCTACCCCTACCCCCTGCCCCCGCCCCGACCCCTGGCGGAGGAGCAGAGGGCCGCTGCCACCGTCCCGGTCCCTGCCCGACGTACGCAGGCTGAGGATGCGTGGCAGAGATAGCGAGGCCGTGGGGGTGCAGGGGAGGCAGCCCCCCGCTTTCACCCCATCCTCAGACCCCCAGGAAGTCCCCAAGCTCTGGGGCTTCCCAAGGGGTCCCGGCCCCATGCAGCTGCCAGCAGAGCCCCCTCCCCACCCCAGACCCCCTGCAGCTCTGCCTCCAGCCCCACTCTCCTGCAGGGCACGGCGAGGCCAGGACCCCTTCCCCCCCCCCCCCCCCCCCACCAAAGAGGTGCAATGTCCAGTGCCGGACACTGTGCGACTGTGTCCGTCTGTCTGTCCCCGCGTGTCCCCACCGAGTGGGAGTGCCTGGGAAGTGCCACGGGGTGGCAGCAGGACTGAGAGCAGCAGCAGCACCGACGGCAGCGGGCCCCATCCTGCAACGACCGGGGCGGGGGGAGCAGCCGGGGCAGCGGCCCTGGGACTCTTTTTTTTTGTTTGTTTTTATTTATTGCATTAGCACCAATAAAGAGCTGGGGGTGTCGGGGTGCGTGGTGTGAGCTCCTTGGGGTTGGGATGCACAGCTCGGTGTGCCTAACGAGGTGGCAGGTCGTTAATGTCCCCAGAGGGAAAGCTGGGCCGTGTCCTGGCTTCTTTAACTCCGCACCGCTGTCCCCTGTGTCCCCTCGCGGCTCAGTGCCACCTCTCCGGTGTCACCAACCTCCAAAAGCGGGTGACAAAACAGGCCACCCCACTCTGACCACATCTCTGCGTCTGTGGGGCAGAACCACGCACCCTGGAGGACCCCAAAAAGGCATCGCTGTGATCTCACGCTGCAGGGAGATGCGGGCAGATCATCCCCTCCGACTCCCCCAGATGCCACCATCGGTGGGGACAATTTTAGGTGGCACCTGCCTGGCTCAGGGCTGAGTTTTGCTGCTTCCCGTGCAGGGGGACATCCCGTGGGCACTGCGGTGTGTGGGGCGTGTGAGGGAGAGGGTGAGGGCTGCGGCCCTGTTTGGGGTCTGCGGTGGTGCGGGGATGGGGCCCCTCTGCTCAGCAGCACTGAGCTCAGCTCATGGGGGGATTACCAGGAGCTGAGCCCCGAGATTAAAACACGGTGGGGAGATTAATCCTGGGGAGAGGGCTTTTTTTTTTTTTTTTTTTTTTTTTCTCCATTTAATAGAGCCCAGCGAGCGGTATAAATACCAGCCCGGATTAGGGGCTGCTGCCTCACCAGTGCGGAGCCCACCGTCCCAGGATGGTAGCTTTGGGTGATGCCTCAACCAGTGGGAGTCACCCCAAATTCGGGGTCTCTGAGCAGGGGTGACTGCTGTCCAGGTGCCCTCGGGCAGAGGGGACGGTCCCTTCCGTGTCCCCGAGCTGGGAGGGGTATTGTGAATGCGGAGAGGAACTGAGACACCCGCAGAAAATATGGGGGCTGGGGTAAGAGACACTGATTGAATAGCAATGACTGCATGATTTATGGTTTGCATTATTGCATGGTTCATTTGAATATATGCTAATAAGGCTTTTCTCCTCGTTTTGTTTGTAAGATTTAGATTTGCTATGGCAACCCGCTGGCATGGAAGGAACGCCAGGAAATGTCAGGGCGAGGTGAGCCCCGGGGAGGGGCTGGGGCTGCTGGGGGGGGGGGGGGGGGACGCAGCACATTGCACCACGGGGACACGGGAGAGGACACGGGAGCGGAGGGCAGCGGTGGGACACCGGGAGCGAGAGGAGCTGCACACCCCTGGCTGCCTGCAGGTCCAGTAACGTCCGATTGGGACAGGTCCTCAATGGGGTGGGGGGTGCCCCGGGGTGCCCGCAGCCTGCTTCGGGTTTGTGGGGAGGACTTTCTCACCTTCTGTCCCCACTCCGGCCCCGTGACCTTGCCCACCTCCCTTTGCTGCAACCCCCCCATGGCCCCGGAGCTGTGGGATGCCACATTGCTCTGAATCCCAGAGATCACACTGAGGTAGCTGCAGCTTTTCGGAGGAGACGAGCGCTCAGGATGGCACTGGGAAGAGACGAAGCATCGTTCTGCATTCCCCACCCTGCCATCCTGCGTGGCCCTGATCCTCGAGGACCTGGGCTGCCTCTGTGGCTCCGCATTCCTTCCCAGCAAGCTGGGGTGCCGCCCCACTAAAACCCCATTACCTGCAGGCCCAGCATGGCTGGGAGATGTGCTGCTCCAGGATGTGCTGTGCTCCGGTGCTGGGGGCTGAGGAGATGGTGAGGCTTTGTCCCCTGCCCTGTGCTGTCACCTCCCTGCTCAGGCAGCAGCTGCAGAGGGGCAGAGCTCTGCGTGCCCCAAATTGAGCGGTTGCAGACCTTGCAGCCACGGGCTCCGTTTGCTGGCAAAGAAGCAGGCTGGCTGGTTTTGGGGTCCCCTCTCCACAAGGGTGCTGGAGCAGCCCCATGGCGTGGGGGCTGACTCTGTGTCCCTTGGGGTTGTGGTGGAGGTGGGAGGACCGTCTCCTGTCAGATCCCTATGGCCGTGGACGAACACGGAGCAGTGCCAGGAGGGCTCTGGGGGCTGAGCACTGCGTGTCCCCGCAGCCACAAGACGGGACAGAGAGGGTCAGATCACCGGGCTGGGGACGAGGGGCCGTGGTTCCTGAGCACGGTGCTGCCCGGCCCCTCCTCGCTTTCCCATCGCAGAAAACCGGGGCTGAGCTGGGCACAGGGAGGGGGGGGGGGGGTGTTACCGAGCCCCCTCCTCTCCACGTCGGTGCATCCTCCCCCAAACACCCTCGGTTGTTTTGCACAAACCCTGAAATATTCATGGCGCTGTGCCGAGCGTCTCTTAATGAATTTTTCATCAAAACCTTATCAGGGAGCCAAAATACACCGCTCCCCCAAACCCAAACCCCAACCAAAGTCGAGGGGGGGACCGGGCCCTCCGGTACCGTACCGGCCTGAGGGCGGCGGCACCGGGAGCTGTGGGCACAGCCACCGTCGGCCGCACCGCACCGTCGGGGTTGGAGAAAGGGATACGGCTTGGGGTCCCCGACGGGCAGGCCCGGCCCTGCTTCGTGCTGTCCCACACCGGGACGGGCCGTGCTGGCCCTGCACGGTCCCGGTTGGACGGGGCGGGCGGCGGGGAACCGGGATAGGGCATCCCGAGGGGCCCCAGCCCCGCCGGCAGAAATATTCGTTGAGGGGAAAATAGAAAAGCTCAGCACGAGTGGGGACCGCACCGAACGGGTCCCGCTCCGCAGCAGCGTTGGGGTTGCGCACCCCGACGGGCCCGGCCACGCTCCCAGCTCGGTGCCGGGCGGGTTTTGAGCCCCTGCCCCCCACCCCCCCCCGGTCCCGGTCCCCCTGGGCCGTCTTTCGGAGCACGGCCGCGGTTGTAGGCAGCGATTTTTAAGGCGCTCCGAAAATCCCGATGCGCCAAAGAGGGGCGGCCCTGAGCTCCAGACCACTTCGGGGCTCGGGGCTGTTAACATCCGCTGTAGGGTTTGCTTGAATCTTATTTCATTGTATTATTATTATTATTATTTTTAATTAAAGGTTAGCCGATTTCGGCTTCGTTTCCACGGACATCACCCGGTAGAGGCTGCAGAGCGGGGTGCGAGCACAGTGGGGGCACAGAGCTGACCCTCCCCCGCTCCTCTCCACCCGCTGCAGCAGTCCTGGGGTGGGGGCAAAGGCAGGAGCCCCCGATATCCCCCGCTCCGGTCCCGGTCCCGGCCCCACGGGGCTCCCCGAGCTTTCCCGTTCCCGCGGAGCGCGGAGCGGGGCGGGTGTGCAGGGGGTGGGGGGTGTGGGGGGGGCTCATCCTCTCTCTGCCCTCACGGAGCCGCATTGGTGGTATCGGCGGCATCGGTACGATTTTATTTTATTATTCTTTTTTTTCATAACATCCCCGTTATTTTTAGGTTCCGCCCCCCGCGCCCCCCAACCCCGTGCATTCCCACCAGCGCAGGGCTAACCTATCCCGCTCCCGACGTGAGGACGTCATGCCTTACGTAGTAAAATATGGAGAAAGAGGAGGAAAAAAAAAAAAAAAGCAACGCATTTTCCCTCCTCTCTCTCTCTCTCTCTCTCTCCCTCCCTCTCTCTCTCTCTCCCCCCCCCCCATCTCCATTTCCAAAAGGGACAAAATGGATGTTGGGGTGGAATCCGCGACCCAGGGCCCGGCCGAGCTGCCCGGGTTGCCCGGGGCCCGGCACGTTTGGAGCCGCGGGCAGACGTCTCTGTTTAACCCCACGTACAGACAACGTGATCGCGGGGGCTCCGCTTCCCGCAGCCCTGCTCCTGGCAGTCCGCTCCGGGAGCCGCAGCTCCGCACCGGGTGGATGTCGCCGGGCTCCGGTTCGTGCCCGCTGCCGGGGCCGCGTCCCCCCCCCGTCCCCGGCCCGGAGCTGTCCCGGCGGAGCTCGGCGTGAGCTGCCGCTAAGTCCTTCCTTAAGGATGCGGATGTGCGGAGGGAGGTAAATACCCCCCCACTCCCCTATCGCTCCCTGCCCCGCTGCGAACTCCCCGGGGCGGCTTCAGGGACGCGGGGATAGGGGGGACACGAGACGGGGGGACACGGGGACACGGCGCTGCGGGACCGAGAGCCGCCCGCCCCCCCTCCCCGCTTCTCCCAACTTGAAGGAAGTCAGCCAGGGGGACCCCGTGCCCCCCGACCTGGGCCTGTTTTATTTATTTATTTATTTGTTTCGTTGGGGGAGGGAGGGGGTCGGGGTCTTTATTTATTTATTTATTTATTTTGCCGTTTTCCCCCGGCTTAGAGACTGCGATCCCGCCAGTCCGGTGTGCGAGTGTCGAGGTGGGGGCGAAGCGGTTGGGGTGGGGGGGGGGGGGGGGGGGGGACGAGGCGTGGAAAGCTGCCCTCCCTCCGGCTCCCGCAGCGCCGGGAACAATGGCCACGGGCTCCGTGGGGACAATGCCCGGCGGAGCGGAGCTGCTTGGGTTGCAGGACACGTCCACCACCGCCTCGGCCACCCCGGGCCCCGCTCCCCCGGGGCTGTGGGAAAACGCGTGGCTGGGGGGGGGGGGAGGGGGTGGCGGGGGGGGGGGTGGCACCAAACTTGGGGAAAGTCCCCCCCCCCGGGGCCCGCCCCGACCCCTCCCGGCTTTCGGGGCCGAGCCCGTCCCGGTTTGTGCCTCCAGCACCGCCGAGGGCACCGGCGGGGCTCAACAGGTCGGTACCGGGCAGCCCAGGTGCGCGGCCCTCCGCTCGCTCTCCACTCCCTTTTTTCTCCACCCTCCTCCAACTTCCCCCCCACCCCCGCCGGCCTGCCCCCCCCCCTCCCCGAGCCCCCCTCATTATTTCTGTTATCACAAGGCAGCCTCCGTGCCCGAACGCCGGCATGTGCGAGGCAAACAGAGCGCGATTGTTCGGAGCCTGGGAACGCGCGGAGGGGGCGCGGAGGGGGCGCGGGGGCCGCCGCCCGCCGCCCCCCGCCCGGGCCGCTCAGACGCGATTGTGATGGAAATCGCCTTCCCGCATGCTGTTGAACTTGATGTTGACTCCTTTTCTTTGGGGCTCCACGTCTCCCCGGCCACTTGTTTGTGGGAAAATTTTCTCCCGGGCTCCAGTGTGAAATTAATTAATCAGGGCCTCGAGATGGCAATGGGACACAAAAGGGGACAGCCGGGGGAAACTCCGGCAAACTCACAAAAGCCACCCGGGGTTTATAGCCCCGGGCTGCCCGGACGGCGCTGCCCTGCCCGCCGCCCGAGGTAAGGGGCTGCCCGAGCGCGGCTGCGATGTCCGCAGCAATTTCGGGGGCTTCGGGGAAGGGCAGTGGGGCTGGAAGTCGGGGGGGGGGGGGGGAGGGGGGGAAGGGGGCCGGAGCCGCGCTGGGCGGTGGTTGGGGTACCCCCGAGCGGTGCCAGCGCTGCGAGCCTGGACGGCGGGGAAACCCCCACCCGAAGGGCCGGGAATGAATCGGGTTTCTCTGGAAGAGAAAAAAAAAAAAAAAAAGAAAAAGAAAAGGAAAAAACACACGTACATCTATTTTGTTGTTTGTTGTTGTTGTGTGCTATAAAAAGAAAAGCAACCGCGCTGCTGTCGTGCCGGAGCTCCCGGCTCTGCCCGAGCGATCACCGCGGGGATTTCCGAGCGCCGTTGTTTTTCCCGATCGCGGAAATCTCCGCGGGTGCGGAGAAAACGCTGTGCCCGACCCGAGCGGTGCGGGATCCCGCGGTGCTGCGCGTCCTCCGACGGGCAGAGAGAGAGCAGAGCGGAGAAAGAGAAAATCAGATTTTCTTTCTTTCTTTCTTTCTTTTTTTTCTTTTTCATTTCTATTTTCTTTTTTTTTTTTTTTTTTTTCTTTTTTTTTAAGCGCTTCCCGGAGCGCGGTAGGATTGCTCTCGGATTCGACCGATCCGCGCAAAGCGTTCAGGGGCTTAGGGGGAATATTTCTGCACGGGAGCAGGCCAAAAAGACGGGCGTCAAAATACCCTCGCAGCCTTTGTTGCCACCACATCTTCGGGTGACAGCGGCTGTGGAAATAAAACCACTTCGAGCCGCTGCTGCGGCCGTAGTTCCCGCACACATCGATATCCGCGGCCGATCGGGGCGGGTTGGGCCGGAGCTGCGGGTTCCCCGTTCGTGGGGGTCGTGTCCTCCCCCCCCCCCCCCCCCACTTCCCAACCCCCCCAGCCACTTGCGGCCTCGATTGATCCGCGAAGCGACGTGCGGGGAACGAGTCGTTGTGTTTTAAATGCGAATAATTTCCCAGCGACGACAGCGGAATTAAATAATAATAATAATAATAAAATTTAAAAAAAAAAAAAAGGGGGGGGGGGGAGCGGGAAAAAGAAAAAGGGAAATATATGCGTATATATGTATTTCTGGGAAGGAAAAGAATATAGAATAATAATTAAAAGGATACACAAATAAAGGGGAGAAAAGCAACTGAGAATCCGTTTCCGAGGGGCGCGGGCCGGGCGGGGAGCGGCGGCTGTGACGGTTCCGCGGAGCTCCGGTGCGGGGGGAGCCGGGGGAGGGGGGGGGGGGGGGGGGGCGGTGCGGTGCCCGGTGCCCCCGGGGCTGCGCTGCCGCTGCTCGGCACGGACAGGCGGACGGGGGCGGACGGACAGACGCGGGGCTGCGTGCATCTCTGCGGCAGCCGAGGCCGTGTCCCGGTACGGCCCTTCGGGGCACGGCCCTCCCAGCTCTGCACCCCACCCGGGTGCCCGGGGAAGAGCTCGGTGCTGGGGGGGGGGGTGGGGGGCTCCAGCACCTCCCCCGCTGCCGGCAAAGTTGCTCTAAGTTGGAGCCGTCGCGCTCTCCGCTTCGCCTCACGGATTCGCTTTTTTTTTCTCTCTCTGTCCCTCCCAGGTGAGCTCGGCCGCATCGCGGGACCCGCCCGCCCGACCAGGAGGGAATCGCGGCTCTCCCTTCCCTTCGCTCAGCGCGGAGCCGGGGCCGAGCCCGCACCCCGAAGGGCAGCGGCGATGCGGGACGGGACGGAGCGGGCGGTGCGAGCGCCGGCTTCGGCGTTCCCGGTACGGTACGGCTGCAAGTTACCGGGCTGCGGGGCGGAGCGGGGCCGCGGTTGAGGCCGGGCCGGGCCGGGCAGAGCCGCGCTGCATCCCGCCGAGGCGGCTCCTGCGGCGAGAGCCGTGCTCGCACCGGAGCCCAACATGGCTGCTGTAGTGAAGGTATTTGATGCACACGAGGGTGTAGGCGGGGGTAGGAAAGGGGGCGAAAGGAGACGGGGTCGGTACCGGTGCCCGCGGCCGCCGAGTGAGGGATGGAGGGATGGGTAAGTGGTGGGAAGGAGCGGAGCCTGGCGGGCCCCGTGGTCACCTTATGTCTCGAACACGCGTGGAGCGGCCGCCCCGGCTCTGCCTCCCCTCCCCTCGGGGCTGCGGAGTGGAAGGACGCGGGGTCGGGCACTGGCGAGGCCGAACCGAACCGCTGCGGTTCTCCCCCGCCCTGCGCGGCGGCTCCGGCCCGCGGGAGGAGGAGGAACGGGGGAGGCTGAGCCCCGGCCCCGCCGGTGCCCGGTGCGGCCCTTCCAGAACCGAGACCGCTCCCGGAGCCACGGGGCCACTCCGCGTTTCCCGTTCGTTCCCTCGGCGGAGCTCTTGGGGCCGCAGTCGTTGTGGGATTTTTGCCATTTCGGGAAGGAGCGTTTGAGAGGTGAGAGCCCGGGCGGTGGGGATGGCAGAGGGGCCGAGACCCCAACCCCGGCAGCGGCGGCGTTTCGGAGCCCGGTGGTGGCGAAGTGAATGGCCCCGGCTCGGTGTGTCCGTACCCACGCGCGGTACGAGCCCACGGGAGGGGGACTATCCGTTAATTCGGCAACCGGCTGCCTCGGTGGCACCGTCTCCCGCTCGGAACGGTTCGCCGTGCCGCCGCGCACCCGAGCGACGGGAAGGGCGGCGATGATAACGAGAATCGTTAATAATCCTAATCCTAATCGTGAACCGGTGTCGGTTTCAACGGCGAACGACCGAGGAGGCACCAGCACCGCTGCGCCGGGGCCTCCGCCGCGGCCGTTCAGCACCACGGAGAGCGGCGGGGCCGGTGCCCGGTGCCCGGTGCCGCCGGGATCTCTTTCCGTTCCCCGCCGGGCTCCATCCGAGGGCTCCCAGGGCCGGAGCTTGGCCGTGCGAGGCACAAAGCCCCGCTGCTCCCGGTGCCTGCGGGTTGGCATCTCCGTGAGCCGCCGCCGTGCGCTGCTCCGAGTGCCCTCCGACGCAGATATTTATGTCTGTATTACACATGCCTAGATCGATATATATTTTTTTCTACATATATACAAGGGTAGGTGTGAACAGAGGGGTCGGGACGGGACGGTGCACCTTTGGCTCTCTCCTGCCTCCCCAAAACACGGAGCGTTGGGAGCAGCACCCAGCCCCGGCCCGGCGATGCCCGCACCCACAGCCCCGGCCCTGATCCGGGCCCGGCCCGGGGGAGGTGGAGGAGCTCAGTGGGGCCGGGGCTGTGCTCGGCGGTTGACAGAGCCGGTGCTGTGCCCGGGATGTGCGGTGGTTTCGTTTTCCGCCGTTACTCCAGAGCCAGGCACGATGCGGCAGCCCCGGAGTGTTGCGGATGCAGCCGAGATGGGATAAAAGTGTGAGTCCCGGGGGTGCGGGGAAGGCTGGGGGAGAAGCAAGGTTGTCCTGAGCGTGTGTGCGTGTGCACCAGCGGGCGTCCACGGGTGCGTGTGCAGAGCTGGGCGTGCATCAAGACGGGCGTGCACAAGGGTTTGTGTGCATCGAGGCGCGTGCAGCAGGGCTGCGAGCGCTGCTGGGTGTGCAGCAGCGTGGGGCCGGTGCCCGTGCAGCGGTGCCCAGGCAACTCGGTGCTCCCACGAGCGGGTCGCGGTTGTGCCCTTGCGACGAGCCTCGGGCTCCGGGCAAAGGACGCTGACCCCGAGTCGGCCCTTGGGGCTGCCCCGCCGTGCCAGGAGAGCAGAACGGGTTCCCCGCTCCGGACAGGGTCGGCCCCGGGCGGCCGCAGGGTGGGGACGTGGAGCCGGACCTCGGCCCTGCGAACCGGGCTCTGCCCCGGCGCCCAACGGAGCCGCGGTACCGCTTTGTCCCGGACGCCGGGAGATTCCAGCGGGCCAGGGGGCAGAGCCGGGCCCGGGCCCATCGCGGGGGACGGTCCTGTTACTCCCAGGGCCGAGGGTCGTGCCTCGTTTTGCTCCCGAGCTGCCGCCAATTTTCCCCTTTGCAATTGGAGCGTAGCCCCGACGGGAGGGTCCGGCCGCCCCCTCCTCCTCCCCCTCCACCGCTCTTTCCCCGCCCCAGCCCTTCCCCGTCGGGTTTAACGCCCGGAGAGGGGCGGCCCCGTCGCAGCTCGGCCCGAGCGGGGTTAGCCCCAGGGCACCGCCGCCTCCCCGACGGGGCGGGCCGGCTGCGACCGGGAAGGGGGCGGTGGGGAAGGGGGGCGAGCAGACGGACCGGCCCCCGGGGGATGCGGCGGCCGTGGCGAATGGCCCTGCCCCCGGGGGGTGACCCCTGCCCCGGCCCCACGCTCGGGCTGTCCCAGCCCCACCGCTCGGGCTTTGTCCCCGCCGGCCGCCCCGTCCCTCCTCCCGCCCTTCCCCGCCCTCCCTCAGCCGCCGGCTCTGCCTCAACTTTAGAGGCAGGTCCCGGAGGCTCCGGCAGCGGGGCCGGGACCCGCAACGGCACCAGGCGGGAGCTTCCAGCCTCCTCCCCACCCTGCCGACACGGGAAGGACGCCGAGATTCCGAGCCGACGGAGACCGCGGGCAGCACCGGCCCCAGCGGGGCGAGCAGGTACCCGCTCCCCACTTCCTTCCCCGTTCCCCTCTCCGGTTCCCCTTCCCGGGGGTTTCCCTTTTCTCTCCGCGCTCCTTTTTTTTTGCCCGGGTGGGCTTTGCTTCCCTGCGGACCGGGTACATCGTTTGCCTCCAGGCTCTCACCGAGCGCGGCCGGAATCCCCCGGCCGGGGCAGCTCCGCACTCCGCGAGCGAAACCCACCGGGGCCGCCCCACCGCCTCTCCTTGCGGGGTCCCTTCGGGTCGCACCTGCGGGAGAGGCTGCGCTGAGAGGACAGAGTCCCCCTTCACCCCTCCCCCCCCCCCCCCCCCCACCGGAATGCTGATGTCCCCCCTTCGTAACATCAGTGACCCGGAACCCCAGAAAATGCGGAGTGCCCCCCAAAACGTCCCCCCCGAGAATGCGATGTGAGGGTCCCCCGTGGGCGTGAGCCCCCCTGCGGCAGCAGTTCTCCGCGTTCACGGGGTCCTTTCCGGGGCTGTGAGTGGGGCCCGGCTGCAGAGAGAGCTGCGGGAGGAAGAGGAGGAAGAGAAGGGCAGAGCAGAGAGATGCGGTGGGAACCCCGCAGGGCCCTTTCCAGCGGGTCCGTCCCCCTCACCGGCGGCTCTCATGACTCAGCAGTTCCCCACCAGTAATTTACAGTAATTTCGAAGTGGGAAGGGGCTCCGGGGACGGGGCTGGGGGCGATGCAGGTCGCTGGGTGCTGGCAGCAGCTGGGGACAGCTCTGGGCGAGCGCTGTGCCCTGTGACGGCCGCGGGGCTGAGCGCATTTCGGGTACACGAGTGGCCCTTCGGGTGCAGGCATTGGTTGGAGCACTCGGGTGGGCACCGGGCAGCACCGGGGCCACGCATTGCACCGCCGAAACCATCGGGGTTTCTTCGTTCCTCACGGCACGGGGACGGGGATGGTGGCTGCTGTGGTGGGCTCCAACGGGGCCACGGCTCCCGGGCACGCGGCCGAGGCCGGATGTGAAAGACCTTGGGTTGGTTTTTCTCTTTGGTTATCTAGCTGTATGAGTGTATGTGATATCATAAAGCTAGAGAACCGAATGTAAAAACCCGCTCGCTATTCTCCGGGTAAATCCCTGCCCTCCTCCGTGGCACCTTCTCGGGGAGAGCGGAGCCGAGCGCGCCGTGGCGGTGGAGTGGGCATTCGGCGGGGTTTTGTCTTTCATCATTTTTATGGAGGCCCAGAGCCTGGGTGATTATTTCTATTCAAACCTGGTGTTCCTCAGGCTAGCGTCAAAACCCGGCGCCTTTGATTTTATTATTATTATTATCATTATTGGTTTCATATTTATTTATTTATTTATTTATTTTTCCCGCAGCGGTTTTAATTTCCACACCGACAATTAAGCTTGGCCGTAACCCGGCGTACCGGAGATCAATGAAACGGGGCCGTAACCCCCAGAGAAACCCTGTTTTGTAACGAAGTAGAAGGAAAGTTGCTTAAAAATATTACCGCATGCAAATTGTAATTTAGTGCGAACCCGTTGCCGAGGTCGGTTTATCTACCGGGGAAGGGAAATAAATCATCACTGCTCGTCAGTTATTCCGCGCCTGCAGAGATAGAGCAGCTTTGTTCTGTGTGGAGGTGGTTTGGGGGCCTCGCTCCGGCCTCCCCTCCGGTGCTGGTGTTTGAGTGCTGAGCTCCGTCCCTCCCGATTCTTCGGGCAGAGCTGTGCTGGTGGATGCAGCTGCAGTCGTGGAGCTGCAATGGGTCGTGGCACGTGCTGACGCCCGCGGGAGGTGGGCATGGCACAGGGCGGTGGTTCTGGGGGCACCTGCATGGCCTGCATGCTGCTCTGCTGCATGGTGCATTTCCTCCCTGGCAGAGAGGAGGGAAGGGGAAGAGCATCGGCTCCTGATGTCAAAGCCCTGACCCGCCGTGCCTGCTCCATGGGCTCTCCCTGCCCCATTCACCCCAGCTGCTGTTTCGCTTCTGCATGCGATCGCATCTCCTCTTCCCACTGATGTTATTGCTGGGGTCTGCAGGGAGATGGGAGCGGGGAGGATTTTAGAGTGTGGGAGTGGAAGGGGTGCACCTTCCTCCCCCTTGATAACTCTTTTGCTCTGTTTGTTCGGCAAGAGGGGCAGGGGGCTCGTGCTGCGGGGTCTCAGCAACCATCCCTCTCCAGTGTGTAGGGATGCCATGGGTTGGCCCCATTTGGGCATTGATCTGGGCAGGGAGGACACAGACCCGAAGCATGAAGGGTGTGGGACAAAGCGGGGACGCTCCCTGGTTCTCTCCACTCACTGTAGCAGAGAGGACGAGCAGTGGGACTTCAGCTCCATGTCCCCAACCAACCCACAATAGGACTGGAGGCACTGGGCAGCCTTTATGGCGGCCACAGCTCTGCCCGCAGCGTGGCACGGGGACGGGAACACCATGCTGACATCAGGTGGAAGTCTTTGCTGCAGGATCACAGCGTCGTTCCCACATTTGGAGACCCCGATGCTGCAGCGGGGACACCGGGATGAGTCCCACGTTGGCTTCACACCATCCTGTGGGGCACGCTCCCCATCCGCCCCACTGCTCGTGTGGGCAGAGCTCCTCGGGGGAGCACGGGGTCCTCAGGAACATGTTCCCGTGGGCCCACAGCCTCACGTGCTGGGGGCAGCAGGGACCTGCCCGCGGCTCTGTAGCATCAGCGGAGGCGGCTGCGCGGTCGTGGCAGTGGTGAGGCCGTGTGGGGACAGCCGGGAGGGAGCGAAGCAGCGCGGTGTGACGATGCGTGCCAAGGATGCAGGGCACTGCCCATCACCTCCCTGGGATCCCGGAGCAATGAGCATCCCAAATCGACACCCTGCACCCCAAACCCTGGCTGGGAGCAAGGGGGAGAGCGCGGGCTCTGCCGCCCTCGGGAAGCTTTCTCTTCCCTCCTGACTACTTGTAAACCATTCAGAAAGAATTTCTTAAAATAGGTTCCACTTTAAGGACTTATCTGCTGAATGCCATTAATTTTCTGGGGTTCGTTAAAAGCAAACTTGGTATCATAGCAACTGAATCTATTCCAGGAAAGCAGCCAATTGCAAAGCACGGTGTGTGCAACCGAAGGCGAGAGAAAGGAGCCTTTCAGGTTTATTCTCGGGCTTGTGCCTCTGCAAGTGAAGTTTTAATTTTCAGTGTTTTATTCCTTGCAGAATATTTTATAATTTTTTTTTCTCCTCCCCGGGTAAATCTGCGGGAAGAGAGAAAAAAAAACCCACGGGGGCCAATATTTGTAAAATCGCCCTCGTTTTGGGCAGAGGCGGTCACACGGAGGGGCAGTGTGGGCGCTCGTCCCCATGTCACCCGTGGGAGCGGTGCCCGGGCGTGGTGCTGAGTGTGGGCGTTGGGTCCGGGACCGCCCAGCGGGATTGGGGTCTGCTGGTAAAGAGGACGCTAATCCCCTTCTCATTTCCCTGCCTTTGCTAAAGAAATAGTCATTATTTCCCTTTTAATCCCATCTCTCTCCTCTTTTCCATTAGGCCCTAAGCCGCAATCTTATTCCCAGGGAATGTTATGCTGCAGATAATCCCAGACCCCTGGCTTGGCTGCGGTCCCCGTGTCCCCAACGCCATCAGGGGAGCGGCTCTGAGCATCCAACGGGGCACAGCACGGTGAGGGTGGAGCACTGGGAATGCCCCCACAGTGCCATAATCAGCCAGGGGGTGTTAATTGGGGACGGGAGGTGGGAGCTGTGTTTGCAGCCGTCCCTGTGCCACCCGTGGGTGCCCTGAAGTGCCAAACCCGTCCCCGTGTGCCATGAAGCGATGGTTTTCCAACTCCTCGGTAGCGATGACGGAGTGTGTGTGGGGGGGAAATGTCATTTATGATAATAATAATTAAAGAAAAAGTACCACTTAAACTAACAGAAAGGCAAAAAAAGCCCCTGCTGGCAGCGTACCCCCGAGCAGAGGGACATGAAAAGCAGAGCTGAGCTTAACTTTAGGCCATTTAAACACAGCCATCGAATGGGCAGTGGTAAACCAGTGCTCCTCCCGATCAGGTGTGTGTGTGTCAGCGCAGCACGGAGCTCTGATCGTTCACTCAAAGTCACAGCGATGGCCTCGGACACTCTGGGGTCGGCCTGAAGCCCCCAGCTCAGCCCGAGTGGCCCTGGGGGGAGCAGAGCAGCAGCACCAGGCACTTAGGGCACATATTGGGGACCCCCACCCGTGGGTGTGAGCTGGGGGTACTGTGACCCCAACCAGAGCTTTGCCTTCTCCCCAATGGCGGCCCCAATGCCCACCCCGCACCGATGCCGTCCTCGCTGCCTTTCCTTTCTCCTCCCCCCCCTCCACCACCCCCCCTGCTTTTCTTTCTTTTTTTTTTTTTTTATGGAGAAATTATTATTTACAGTTTAATATCTTCATGTTTCTATGGAAACTCCACGGCTGCGCTGGGTGGAGGAGTCAAACCCGAGTGGGGAAAAGGCAATGGTGGAAAGGGAGCGGCGCGGGTGCGGGAACGGGAGAAAGTGCCACAGCCCCGAATGTAGGTCACGCACATATGTGCATAATCACATACATATGTTGACTTCAAAGAGCTCGGGCTCATCCTCGGAGATAACAAACGCGCGTGTGGCTGTTAAACAGATTTGCATTTATAAACCACCAAGGCGGGCACGTGCTCCGCGTCCCGGGGCCGGGGGCACCCCCAGCCTGGCACTGATGTGGAAAGAGCGTGGCGGTGGTGGAGACCTTCTCCCCTAATAGCCGGTGACAGGGACTCGCTAGTGGCGATGTCCCCGCGCCAGGCACGGAGCGAGGGCGGAAGGTGTGCGGCGTCCCCGCTTTTGTCAGAAAGTATCTATCAGAGCAGCGGGGAAAGGTCAGCGGGAAACGCGGGCGGCCCGGAGGATGCTGTCCCTGTCCGTCACGCTGCCACCGCCACCAGCTCAGCCCCCCCCAGGACAGGAGCAGATTAGCTTAAAAAAAAAAAAAAAATCACAGCCGCTTCAAAAAAAGAAAAAAGAATAGTGGTGGCTCACGCCGCGTTCGCCTTCTGGTTTGTGAGCCTTCGGGGATGGCAGCCACCAGGAATGTGTGTATTCGTTTTTAATGGAAAGCACAAACCTGGCGCTAATTCTGGGGCTGGGCCGCAGCGAACAAGGAGCTGGCGTGAGGGCAGGTGGGGCTGCGTGCGTGCTGGGAGCTCGGGGTGGCAACGGGGATGGTGATGGGGTTGGGGGTGGCAGTGGGGATGAGCTCATCCCCTCGAGCACAACCGTAGCTCCTGATGGTTGGAACCTGAGCCCCAACTTCCTCTGCCCCAGTTCCCCATGAAGCCAGGCGAGGAGCGCTCCTGTTTGTTGTTTCTTTTTTGTACATCTTGGTTTTCCAGGGAGTTTGGGGGCAATTTCCTGGCTCTGTGTTACAGGGAAATTAATGTGCAGCTCCCCCAGCCCCAGAACCACCCCCTCCCTTGGGAAGTCCCACCCGGGGGCTCCCATCGCTTTGTGTGTGAGGTGGAGATGGGGACGGAGCAGCAGGTGTGTGTTGTGGCACCCGGGTGCTGTGGGGTCCCTGTGGATGTCCCCCCATGTGCTTTGGGCAGAGCATGTGGCCATCGGCCACACGTCCCCAACTGCTCGTGCAGAGCCTCTGTGTTTGGTGGTGAAAAAAAAGATTTGTGCACCAGGGAAGCGTGGCTTTTGGCTCATCTTTCATGTCAAAATAACGCTGAAATAAAGGGCAGAAAGGGAGGACTCCGGCGTGGGGGCACAGCAGCAGCTCCGACCCCGGGATGGGAAAAGCTCCTTTGGGCGCTGCGCATTTCTCACCTCCCCATCTTCCGTGGGGAAGAGATCCCACGTGAGCTGCAGAGCGCCGGGCACAGCCGTGCACACACACACACACACACACACACAGCCTGGCTCGCACACGCGTGTGCACGCACACGGCTGCCCCGCGGCGCAGCTCGCCAGCCGGACCGCTGCTCCGGGAGACGGGCGCGAGCGGCATTTCAATGCAAACCAGGCAGGAACAATGAGGTGTGTTTTTAAGGGACTGTGAAAGGGGGGTTTTGCTGAATAACTGAAAAGGCGGAGGGGGAGGAGGGAGCCGGGCAGCCCCTCCATTAGCTCAGTGCAGCAGCGAGAACAGCTGTGAAAAGAGCCCAGGCCTTTTTCCCACGCCCAGAGGAGCGGAGCGAGGGAAGGAGCCCTCCCAGCGAGGTCAGATCCCATCACTAATATATACACAGGCTGTGCCCTCATTCACGTCACCCCGGCGCAGGTTTGTTTAAGGCGCGCACACTGACACTAATTTCTCCTCCCGCTCGCTCCCCCAGCCGGCCCCATTATGGTCCCCGCTGCATTAAACCCTCCCCACGGCCCCACGACGGCTGCGGCTCCGTGGTCCCCCCCAGCACCTGACCGGCAAGGTCAAGAGGAGCCCGCGCCGCCGTGGCCGCTGGATCTGGGCGGCAGCTGCTGCGCGGCCGTGCGGGGCCAGCTCGCAGGAATGCGTCCTGCAGATGGGACCTGGCGGGCACGTGCAGTGTCCCCGTGCTCCCTGGGCTCTGCCCTCTCTGCTGTCATCCCTTCCCTGTTCTGTGCATCCGTCCCCAAGTCGCAGGATGAGTGCATCCCCTCATCCCTTCCCATTTTGGGCATCCATCCCCAGGATGCAGCGTGGGTGCATCTCGGGCTGCTCCGCAGCTCTCGTGGGGAGGAGGATGCTCACTCCCAGCTTGCCCGTGCAGGGTTGGTTGGAGCATAGCAGCCCCTGTCCTCCCTCACCCCTCGGTGCCCGGCATCCCCGCAGAGATGGGCATGGAATAAATCAGCCCTTGTTTATTCTCGTGTCTGGGCTTGGTGTGTGAGTTCATATTAAAACATTCTGCCTTAAATTACAGCCTAATAAATCAATACCCACTTAGCGATGCAAGTGAGTGGGAGCGGCTTGCGCAAAGAATTAAAGTTGCTCTGCAGCTCTCAGGGGCTGTGAAGGGCGAGGGAACAAGTGCTGGCCTGGCAGCTGGGCCCTGCTCCCATCCCCTGCCCCTGTGTGCGCGGCAGGGATGTGCTTGGGCATGGCCAGGGCATGCATCTGCGTGGTTGAGCATGACTAGGACACACGTGTGCATGGCAGGGACATGCATGTTCGTGGCTGTGCATGGCAGAGATGAGCAGATGCATGGCTGTGTCTCAGGGATGTGTGTTAGGGTCGCTGTGTGCATTCAGCTGCCCATTCTGAGACATGGTAAAGCCTCAGGGATACTCCCAGCCCCACCAGCTCCTCTCTGCTGTTAATTTCTGCCCCAATCAGGACAATGTGGTTCCCCCATCCAGCTCACAACCTCCTTTGCCGTGCTGTTCCCTCCCTGCTCAGTGCTCAGTGATGCCCTGCACCTGGCAGCAGCTTTCCTTGCACATCCTTCTTCCCTGCATCTCACCTTTCCCTTCTCTAATCCCCTGTATTTGCCTGGGCCTCTGTCCAGACATCCACGCCTTTACAGGGCCACTCCTGAGCAAACGCTCCTTTTGCTTTGCTAAACAGGAGCCCCTCCTTTGTGCAGCCGGGGTTACAGGGACCATCCCTGCACCTTTCCTGGGAGTACCCTTTGCCTCCTGGCACCCTCCATCCTCCTCCTCTCCCTGGGATGGATGGGGAAGGACACATGCGCCAGTCCTTGCTGCTGCTGTCGCTGCCCACTCCCACCAGAGCCGCCTGTGGCGATGCCCAAGGACCCCATCCCTGTCTCCCCCCTTTGCATCCGAGCCGGTTTCATCCCTCCCCCCTCGTCTTCCTTGCCAAGCCCTGACACTTGATGGCAGCCCCATTCAAAATGCATGGACTCCCCTTTCCAAGCGCCCCGGTCCTTTTGAACTAAAAGGATTTTCTCAGAGGCTAAGTTCAAATGTATGGCCGTTATTTATTTATCACCCCGCGATGTATTATTCATTTATTTAAAAATGTATGGCAGCTGGGAGCCCCGTGTTTAATCACCCCATGGATGGCGAGGGCCAGGTGGAGACGGCCCCTCGCTCCGCCGCTAACCTGGCGCGGTCGCTGCCGCCGGGACTCCGACCTCACGCCTGATTTAGCATCAAGGCGGCCAAAAATAACCCTGGCCCCAAGGTGGCGAGAGAACAGTGGCCTCATGGGGCGGGCGTGGAGATGGGGTTGGTGTTTTTGGGGGTGCCCGGAGGATGTGGTACGTGGTGGGGGGAATGGAGTTGTTGCAATGCCGCTGCTTGCAGGTGGGGATGGGGATGGGGATGTGTCCTGCACATGGCCCGGCCCCACGGGTGGCCCCAGCTGTCAGATCGCTTCCCAGCCCCTCGGTGAAGTCGCCAACATGGTGCTGATGTGCGCCGAGGCGGGCAGGGCATGGCGCTGCCAGCGGGAGCAGCAGGGAGAAAATGGGAGAAAAGCACCGTGACACAGCGGGGATCTGCCCGGCCCTCCCAGCTTCTCCTTGTCCCTGCAGGGCTGAGAAGGACCACATCCCCTCGGGAGGAGCACGAAGGGTTAAGGATGCTCTATCTCTCCAAACTCCCCACGTCCCCCCCACGCGCTCCCACCACCCTCTTCCTCGCTGGCCACTCGCTAATTGAGACAGCTTCAGCCCTTGCCTCCCTCCTCTCCCCCTGGGGCTGAGCTGCCTCTTCCCAGGGGGAGCACATTGTCTGCTCCAGCCTGGTTGATGTAATCCCTAAGCCCGAACAATACTTCCCCACCCCGCTCCTGCTGAAAGGGTATTAGTTGCCCAATGAGATAATTACTCCCCAGGCCACCCTAATCATCGTGCCTGGCCAGCCGCTTTCCCCGGTCCCGTGGTGCCCATTTTGTGGGTTCAGGGCACTCGGTGGCACTGTCAGGACCCCAAATACCCACCGATCCAGCAGCAGAATAGAGCAGGGAAGAGGAGTGTGCTGCTGAGGTGTTGCATCCAGCTCATCGAGGGCAGCCCCGTTGCTGCTGTCACCCCAAAGTGTCACCTGTGGGTTGGGGTACCGATGGGACTGGGATGGGGACCCCTGGGTGAGCTGAGACAGTGGGGCAGTGCTGGCAGTGCCACCATGCTCAGCTCCTGATGGACCACAGGTGGGGTGAGCCCGCTCCTGGGGTCAGGCATTTCCTGAGGTCATGTCCCTGGTTTGGTCCCCTATGACAAATTTACGGGCAAAAATCTTGGGGGGTGGGGAAGGGGACAAAACTCCACTTTTTTATTCAGTACTGGTGTTTGTGCCACGTATTCTTTTGAAAAGCAGAATTTCCTCAGTTACTGAAACTATCCCCACTGATAGAATCAACGAGAACAGTTTCCTGAATTGGTTTTAGAGGAAATAATCCAGGTTCTCAGCTCCCACGTGCTGCCTGTGGGACAGTGCCGGGGCCGCCTTCGCCCCAAGGTGCTGCCACAAAAATGGGGTAAAACGGTCCCATCTGGGGATGCCCCAATGAGAGCCGGGTTAACCCTGATCGGTATGGCTGTGATAAGGGGGCTGGGGCTGCTCCCATCCCACGGTGCAGGCACAGAGCATCCGTGGGGGCAATAACCCCACAGAGGTTGGGCTGAGCCCATCCTGAGGAGCAGCGTGGGGAGCACGTGGGGCTGCGGGGGAGATGCAGACCCTCTTTGTGGCTCTGTTTTAAGGCTGCTGGTTTGGGCTCGAGGGATGCACGGTGGGTCAGGTGCGGTGTGTCGTGCCAACATCCCAGTGGGGACTTCTTCTCCCCAGTGCTGATGGGACGGAGGCTGTGGGGCTGCACAAGGCCAATGCTGCGGGGAGCAGCGAGGGACGCTGCCGGCCTCTCCTCCCCGTCCCTTTCTTGGCCGATCTCTTCTGACAGACAAACACAGTTTCTTTCTCCGAAACAAAGTCCTTGTCCAGCCGAGCACACAAAGCGGATCCATTATCCGATGGGGGACAGAAAGGAGGGGCGGGGGATGGGGGGGCTGCCGGCACACAATGCACACAAGTGGCGCGCGGGGCCGCCCCTATTGTGTCTGGGCAGGAAGGGCCGGGACCCACGGCGCGGCCCCGTGAATGGCAGCATTGTGTCTGAGCCTTCGTCGCCTTGGGCGTCCCCAGCCCCCTGTCCCCCCCCCAGCTCCTGCCGCCTGTCTGGGGCAGAGCCCGACCTGCTCCCCTGGGTGGGGAGAGCCACCGTACTCCTCCGTTTTTGGGGTCGTAGCATCCTGCTGGGCGCTACGGGGCATGGGGTTTGGCCAAAGGGGCTTTGGAGGGGCTTGGATGGTGGGGAGCGAAGGGAATGGACCCAAAAGTGTCACCCATGAATGGGGCTGGGACAGAGAGGATTGAAAATCCTCACATCCATGCTCAGCCCAGAAAGGGTTTTGGGGGGCACAAACGTGCTGATCTGGGCAGGACAAGGCATCCTATCACTGGCACGTCCAAAAGGGGTTTGTCTCGATCCTGATGTGATCGGGGAGGTGATGGAGCTGCTCCGTGCTCCCACTAGCCCCCAGTGCAGAGGCCAAATGGAAACTGGTCCCCAAGCAACGGGCTGCATCCCATCTCTGACCTGCCACATAACCCAGGAGGAACATTCGGGTGGGCAAAGAATGATGGAATCATAGGACAGTTTGGGTTGGAAGGCACCTCAAAGACAGCTCACAGCTGTGTGGGATGGCTCTGTGCTGGCTGTGTGCTGGAGGTGGCCGTGGTGCCCAATATCCCACACTCAGGGACAGCCCCAGCTCGGAGAAGCAGGTTCCTGGGGACCCCTATCCATCAGCATTGGACAGACAGCGGTCTGTCCCCTCCGTCCAACCTCACCATTACTTTTCTTGTGCAGTAACTCAAAGGAAAACTGTGCTTCCAGCTCCTGCAGCGACGGAGGCAGCCAGGCAGCACCTCATGCATTGCTCATCTTGTTGTTCTGTTTGCAGAGGAGAAATCCCCGCATCGCTCCCACCAGCCCCATCCAGCAGAAGCCACCAAAGGGAACAGGGACAGGGGAGAAGTGGGAACAGCGTGGAGACGGCCCCATGGCAGCACCCTCCGAATCCAGGGGAAGACGTGCCCTGCAAGGACCTGGAGCTGCGGGTTTGCAGCCACAAATCTGGGCATGGCTCCGGGCAGCAGGATGATGTGGCTGCAGCAGTGTGACTCAGTCATGGGACAGTACCCATCCTCCACCAGGGATGCTCCAGAGCCTCCTGGATGCAGTAAGTTGGAGGGTATTTTTGGGGGGGAGGGGGACAGAAATCGTTTGCATCTTCCTTTTTATTTAGAAATCCTCTTGGAAAATCGCACCAAAAAGACTGTGTCATCGGTAACCGCTTCTGGTTAACGGTTTTTCCCCGTTTCCTTTTGAATGTACATCTTAAATCTTCTCTACATTACTCAAAACTTCATTTTCTGTGACCAAACAGCATAACAGGGACTCTCCCTCCACCTCCTCCTGCTTTCCCCCAGCCAGGATTGCGTCTTCCCCCAGTACCCCCTGTTCTTCTCCATCCCACCTCCCTGTGCCCATTTTCCTGCTGGCAGACATTGGATTCAGCAGCGTGAGCACCTCCCACCTCCTTTGGGTGCCCATTTTTGTGTTTCATTTAAATCCATGCAGGGGATGGGGATGGGAATAGGGATGGGGATGAGGATGGGGATGGGGACAGGGAGGAGTACAGCCATTGAGCGTCCCTGTGAGTTAGTTCAGGGAAAAGCCCGCAGCCCCCACAGCTCAGTGCTTTGCACGTGACAGCAGAGCTGTCCGTGGCAGCAGGAAAACAGCTCCCACCTTCCCCGGAGTTGTGTGGCACAGGCGCTGTGGGTCACCCACACTCCCAGAGGGGTTTCTTCTCCCCCATCTCAGTTGCGGAGATTTGGGTGCTCGCTTCTGTTCCCCCCACCGGCTGCACACTGTGGGGGTGAGGACTGCTATCCCTCATTTTCCCTCTGCATTTGGGGTGATGGTCTCAGAGAGATGCGCCCAGGGTGGCAAAACCCACATCTGCCAGCACCGTCCCACGCAGACCCCGAGCACCCTGCCCACCTCCTCACAACGCCATCGCCGCCCTCACATCCCTTTTTCCTCCATCCCTTTATTCCAGTGCCCCTTCTCCCCATCCCTCTGTCAGTGATGGGGTGGGGGCGGCCGGGGCCCCCTCGGTGCCGGCCCCGTGCCCGGTGGTGCCCCCGGCAGCTGCTCAGCGCCGCGGGCGAACCGCCCTCCGCCTCACTCTAAGATGGCCGGCGGCCCCAAAATGGTGCTGAGCATGAGACGCCATCTGCAAGGCTGGTCCCACGCCCGCCGTGGCCTTTTTATGCAAAGGGGAATTAATTAGATTTGAATATGGTAATTAAGCCATCAAGCCCGCCGGTGCTACGAGGTCCCTTCTTTTCTTCGGGCTTTCTTCTCACCCCCTCTCTCCCGCCGCCCCTTAACCCTTCCCCCTCCGCTGGTGCACCCACAGCACCGCTCGTGCATCCTAATGAAACACTGGGATGTGCCCTCACCGCCCCACTCTCTGGGTTCTGTCCGTCCTCGGGACTCCGTCTGCCCATCCATCCATACCTATGGGTTGAGCACGACGTCTGCGCATCCCTCCCCCAAAAATCCCCGTGGTCACATAGGGATGGCCGCCCCAAAGCGGGCGATGCGTCGCTTTGGGCTTTCGGTGGTCGATGGGTGCGGTGGGAGATTGTCCCCAAATCCGTTCCCCCAGGGCTGGGCTGTGTTTTGAGCCCTTCAAATCCTCACGGTGCTCTCAAGTGGTTTTTCTTTGCTGCTCGTTGGCTCTGGGCCGTGGGGTTCTGCTGGCACCCAACCTCTGTGTGTCGGGATTTCTGCCCCCTATTCTGCGCCTAAAAGGAAAAATAATAGGAAATGGAGTGTGCCCCCGACGTCTGCATCCTGGAAATTATTATTATTATTGTTTTTAACTGAGGATTGGAGGTTTTCCCATCGCAGCGTTTCTTGCTCGCAGCCCGGCACGCAGCGTCACGCTGTGACGGTGCTGAGATGGGAGCAGGGAAACAAAAAATCCCACAAGCATTTTTGTGCAGGTTTTCATCTCTGTAAGGAAAATATTTCTTCATTTTTTCATTCTTTTTTTTCCCGCTCAGGAAGGGAAAGAAAGAAATGGGGAAATGCCTCCGGGTGCTTTCTGAACAAGAGAACTCGGATGGGTGGCTCTTAAAAATAGGGATCTTTGGAACGGGGTTGTTTTTGGTGAAGCAAGCTGCTTCCCAGCTGAAACATGGAGAAAAAACGAGATTACACGTGTATGTGTTGTACGTATAGATACGGGATGCCGTCCTGCACACGTGCACTCTGTGTGTATATGATGTGCAGTGCACAGCGTGAGCCCCCTGCCCGGGCTGCTGGGCTCGGAGCCCACCGCTGCCGCTCGTTAGGCCTCCTTCATTCAGACCCAGGATGCAGAGATGGGGCAGAGCTCATCTATTTGAGGCGACGCTCCGACTTCTCAGCTCTTCGCCCCCGGGAGCAGCTCGGTGGTGGCGGCACCGCACCGCCCTCCCGCTCGCTGGGAGCATCCAGGGGTTTAATCCAAGCTGGCACCGCTGCCCGCGGGAGGGGCGGCCCCGGGCTGGAGCCCCCTCGCCCCCCCGGCCCTGACCTACATAGCGGGATGCGGCCACCTGAGCGGCCCCGAGCCACCCGCGCCAGCTGCTGTGTGCAGGGACGGGCGCAGGGACCCTTCCTCCTCATCTCCTCGGGGTTCAGTTTGGGAGAAATAAGGGAGAAATGGGTTTTCTCGCTGCTGGCTCTGGAAGGATGCTCAGGATGCTGTTGGGTTGCAGGATCTGCCCAGTCCCAACCCCGTGCCGCTGGGATGGTGTCGGTGTCTTTCTTGCCCAAGTGCTGGTGGCATCTCCCGGGCTGCGTTTCACATGGCTGTGAATGGGGGCACAAAGCCCCAGGGTGCTCGTCCCCTCCCGTAAAGTAGAGAGAGGGAAAACGAGTGGGGAATGAGGGAGGGGGATAGAGGAGGAAAAGCTGACAGACAGGGGAGGAAAGAAGCAATGGAGATAACCACGGGACAGATAAAGCCAAGCATAGAGGGGAAATATCACAGGAGCACTGATGGTTGGGAGGCAGATCGAGGAGACATGAGAAAGGGGGAGTGGGGATGGAGGGCAGTGGGGCCTGGGGGTGCAGTGGTGGCAGTGGGGTCGCTGCCACGCTGGGAAGACCTGAAGTTGAGCAGCATCCCCGCAGCCCCACTGCCGATCCCCATAGCTCCCAGCTGGTGGATGGATGGGTGGGGGGCACCCACGGGCTGTGGGGCTGTGCCTCCCACACGGCACGAAGCCTTCCTGCAGGATTTCTGTCCCCATCCCGCTCTCCCTGCCTTCCCACAAATGCCACGTGGATTCCCCGCAGCACAGGAAAACAAGCGAAGACGCTTTCTTTTGTCTCCGCTGCTGCTTGGCCGCGTGTCTCCGCTTCTACACCACCTTGGTCTCCTCCTCTCCATTCACAATTCCCTTCCCACTCCCGTGGTGAGAGAATAGGGACAAACCTTTCTTTATTTTCTTTTTCTTTTTCTTTCTTTCTTTCTTTCTTTCTTTCTTTCTTTCTTTCTTTCTTTCTTTCTTTCTTTCTTTCTTTCTTTCTTTCTTTCTTTCTTTCTTTCTTTCTTTCTTTCTTTCTTTCTTTCTTTCTTTCTTTCTTTCTTTCTTTCTTTCTTTCTTTCTTTCTTTCTTTCTTTCTTTCTTTCTTTCTTTCTTTCTTTCTTTCTTTCTTTCTTTCTTTCTTTCTCTCTCTCTCTCTCTCTCTCTCTCTCTTCTCTCTTTCTCTTTCTTTTCCTTCCTTCCTTCCTTCCTTCCTTCCTTCCTTCCTTCCTTCCTTCCTTCCTTCCTTCCTTCCTTCCTTCCTTCCTTCCTTCCTTCCTTCCTTCCTTCCTTCCTTCCTTCCTTCCTTCCTTCCTTCCTTCCTTCCTTCCTTCCTTCCTTCCTTCCTTCCTTCCTTCCTTCCTTCCTTCCTTCCTTCCTTCCTTCCTTCCTTCCTTCCCTCCTTCCTTCCCTCCTTCCTTCCCTCCTTCCTTCCCTCCTTCCTTCCCTCCTTCCTCTCTTCCTCTCTCCCTCCCTGCCTCTCTTTCTCTATTTCTTTCTCTCTCTCCCTCTCTTTCTCTCCTTTTCTCTTTCTTTTTCTTTTTAATTTAAAGCAATTGCATCTTAAATCAAACCAGCATCCAGGAGGTGTGAAGTGACAGAAGGGGATGCAGAGCCGCCCCAGTCCCGGCTCTGGCCATGGGTTTGGCCATGGCTGCAGCTCCCCAGGCACACCGCCCACCTGGGCTCAGTGCTCCTCATTATCCCTCCGAGCTCCCGTAACCATTTATGCTACTTATGTGCAAAAAATAAAGAAATAAATCAGTGATGGATGTGCCGGGAAGGGCTCAACACCGGGGGGAGAGAGGGGAAAAAGGGGGGAGGTTGGAGAGAGCTTAAAAATTACAGTGGGAATTAGCAGGAGTCTAAGCTGTTGTTTGCGCTGCCCATTAGCATCTGCCTATTTATCTGTCACCAGATCCTCGTGGCATCCATCCATCCATCTGGGTCCTTGTCAGTCTGTCTGCCTACCTAATTATCCATTAGCATGGCAAAGCCCCATGACAGCGGTCCTGGCGAGTCAGGCACGAGACCACCTCATCTGCCCTCCACCATCACCCGGATCCATTTATGAGCATGACACTGCCGAAATGGGCTCCGAACGGCCCACACTGCGCTGCCTGGTGACATGCAGAGTAGGGCTGCTCCGTGGGGTGTTACTGTGCACCCCGAGGAGCTGTGTGAGTGTGTGACACGCCGCCTGCTTTCACTGCTCATCAGTGCTCCATCTTGGTTCTATGAGAGAAATTCAGAGCCAGCGTGCTGGTGTGGTGGGTGCTGGGATGGGCACTGTGTTGGTTCGGCAGTCACTGTGTTGGTGCAGTGGTCACTGTAGTGGTGCAGTGGGCACTGCGTTGGTGCAATGGGCACCGTGCAGGCACCGTGGGCACCGACAGAGCCTCGCCATGCAGCCAGCAGCCCCGGTGCCGTTGGCTCTTTGTGCCCGTGCCGCCGCGTGGGTTTCTTTGTTCAGGCAGCAGCGGTGGGCAGGTTCCCCCTCCCCGCCTGCCCACGGCCCCGCTCAGCCCGAGGAGCAAATCAGCGGCGTTTGCATATTCAGAGCAGGTGGGGGCCCATATGCCTAAGATGCACCAGACAAAATTAGCCACCATAATCATAATCAACTGTGCCGTTGTGCTGGGGGAAGGGAGAGGCTGGCAGACAAGCCTGATAATTATGAAGCTCAGCATGTGCGCAGCGGTTTTGCAACAATTATGCCTAGCTCAGCAAGCCGGCAATGATGCTTGTTACAACAACCCTCAATCTCCAGCCCGCCCTCCGGTCGTGTGCTCCCGGGAGGGCTGTGCTGCACCGGAGGTGTCGTCCGTGGTGGGGAAGGGGACACCAAGATTGGGAAGGGGACACAAGGATGGGGATGGGAACGTGAGGACGGCGTGACCCCATCCTGCTGCTCTGCCCACCTGGCCAAGCCACGGCATTTGGAGGAACCATCCTGCCCAGCAGCTCTCTGTGTGGAGAGCGTTGCAACCCCTGTGCATAAAGGAGCTCTGGAGCTCCACTTGCACCGAACGGGTTTATTTTTGCCTCCCAGGACTTTTTCCCTTTCCCACCCTCCTCTTCTCACCCTGCTCTCTGCAGCTTGGCGGTGGCAGGAGGTGACACTCCAGATCCATCCCCAGCCCGGCGCTGGCGGGGCGGTGTCAGGCAGCATTTCCCTGAACGAGCCCTGGGGAAGGGAACGGCACGAGATGCTCTGTGGTGCAGCGAGGAGCAGCCCACACTCCATGTCCTTGGGAAGCAGTGGTGGCAGGATGCAGCCAGCACAGGAGAGCGAAAATAAAGCATTTGGGGTTTGCAACACAACCCATCGCCTCATGCAGCTTCAGCAATGCTGGGTCGGCCAGAAAGGAGCTCGGCACATGTGGAAACTGCTGCTGTTCTTTCCCCACCATCTCTCCTCCTGAATGGGAAGGAAAACCCTTCCCCAGGTGCAGTTATGGGGGTCAGGCAGCCCAATAGGAGCGATTTGTCTGCACACCCACGACATCCCAGGTGCGTTTCTGCCCATTACCTCCCAGATTGGTGAACAGAAAGATGCTCCAAACCAGCACTGAAATGCCCTCAGCATCAGAAGTGGCTCCACTCTGCATTGGCAATCAGATGGGCTCTGCTTTGCTCCAAATAAGCAGATTTATCAGGAGACGGCAGCAGAGCTGGAGAAGGGACTGTTTGGTTCATTGATCCTATGGCTGGCACTGTCCAAAATCCCTCAGAAATCATCCACCCCGTGGGCATTCCTGATGTCCCAAAGCCCCAGGAGCACGCAGGGGTTTGTGCAGACATGCCGAGGTCCAGCTGCCTCCCCCTGTCCTTCAGGAAAGGCTGTATTTTGCTGGTGTAAAGGGATTTCAGGGCAGCAGCTGGGATGTTCCGACGTCTGCTGCCTTTGGGGTGCTCGGGGCACAGGGTTTGGGGATCAGAGGGAACAATGCAAAGACGACGAGCACACAGTGGACACTCTGTTGTAGATGGAGGAATTAGTGGAGAGAGAAGTGCAGCAAAATAACTCAGCAATGTGTAATTTCTTTCTGCCTTTCCCACTCCCAGAACTGCTGCGGGAGTGGAGCAGCTTCGCAAGACTTGGGGGAAGCAAGAACATTCCCTCACCTGTTTGCTTTTAAACTCTTCCAAGCAACAGCTGAAGAGCAGCAACTTGCTGGACTATAAATTCCCAAATTCCCCTGATCCTGAGCGCGTCTTTTATTCAGATGCAGGCAGGGGAGCGGGGGGAGAAGGTGACCACCAACTCCATAAATATTATATGGGGCGACGTCGCTGCGCGGGGCCGTGGGCGCAGACAAAGCGCGCATTGAGCTGCTGGCCCAGCTGCCGCGGGCGGCCGGGACGGGGGTCAAGGTCAGAGGTGGCCCTGCTCACATTATATCCCCCCCCCCAACCCCTCTCCCTGTGTCCATAAAATAAAGCCAAGCGGGTGCTGCCGGCTGTCCCAGCGGGGTCGTGCAGGAGGGGAAACTGAGGCACCGTGCAATGGCTCCGCAGCACGGATGCCTTAATCCCCTGAGGACCCTTCATGTGGCTCATGAGGGGACCGTGGAAGGTTTTGGGGTGCTCCAAGCGCAGCCGAACCCACTCAGGTTCACTCCTGCTGCCGCGCAAACTTGGATTTTAGAATATTTTACTCCCTCTCAGGCAATCCCTTAGCAACGCTTGTTTCCATGGCAAAGAGCGGAGAAGCTCAGTGCTGATGCTGAGCTTGGCCTCAAACTCCTGTTCTGATCTTGCTCCAGGTCCCTGTATGGGGACAGAACTGGGACCACTGGCTGTGCCCTTCCTGCAGCCTCGGGTACCAGGAGCTCCTGCAGGAAGGGGACAGGGAGTCCGACCCCATCCCCGTGAGCCCCACGCTGGGGAAGAGTCATGGGGCGTCTCCAAACCGTAATGAGAGCAAACTGTGGTTAGCAGTTGGGGCAGATGATCATCCCTTCCAACCAAACTGTTGTACAGTTCTGTTATTCCTATTGGAAGAAATAACCCCAAAGACACATGGGGTGAAGCACCACCGGGACGATGCTACAAGCTCCCCGTTCCCCAGGAAGGCCCTGAGGTTAAAGCAAGGGAGTTAGGGGATGGGATGAGAGCTGTCATCTTGGGAAAGCACTTACGGATGAAGGGACTTTTCCTGAGTGCAAACCCAATGCTCAGAGTCGGGGTTTGGTCGTGGTTTGGTCCCAGTGAGGGCTGGGAATGCTGTGGGGCCAGCAGGGCCACGGTGCTCGTGCTCCTTCCCAAAGACGATGATTCACTCCAAAATCATCTTCATCATTCCTGCAGAAAGTTCAGAGGTAAAGGATGGTTTTGAGCTTTCAAAAATCCCAGCACCACTCACAGCATTTTGTGGGGAGCAGACTCAGGTTGGATATTCCATCCTCAGAGAAGAACGCTCTGCTTTGACGGCCACTCCTGAGATGGGTCTGTTTTGGGGGACACTCAGCTCCAGGCACCAGGGATTACTCAGAGTCCCCTCTTCATCAGCATTTCTCAGTATCATTATTCAATCTCCCAATGTCAGAGCCCAGTAATCAGCATTTCTGTGGGGAGAACCCACCCAGCAGCTTTTGGTGATGTAGAAGGCTGTGCTGAGCTCTCCACCTGCAGCCGACCCCTCCGGGTCACCGTGCTGATATTAGGAGGTGTCTTTCTTCCTGGGCACGGGCACCTGGTGCCACTGTGCTCCATCCACAGCCACACATACACCTCTATTCTTTATTTGCCACAAATAAAACCCACTTAAAAAAGAAGCAGAGACAGCAGCCGCTGTCCCCTGGCGTCGCTCACTGTGCGCCCACTTCCTCTCCGCATTCAAAATCCTCGTGGTCCTGCAGAATCTTCCTTTGCATCCCACAGCAAAAGAGCCTCGAGAGGAGCAGCAGCACTGCACCAGGGGCAAACTGCAAACTGCACCCACCCTCAGCCTGGGCAAAGGGGCAGTGCTGCTGTCAGGCACTGATGGCACCGCGGTGCAGAGGATGGCCACGCCACGGCCCCTCCATCGCTGCTCCTGGAGGAGCTTTCATTTTGCTGCGACGGGAGCTAGTTCTTGCAGTGCTCCCAGCGGAGTCTTAAAAACTCCGAAATCTGACAGCTAAAACCGGCTTTCACTCTGCTCATTTCCAAGCGCTCACCAGCCCTGCTTTATTTACACCGATGCCCCCATCTCCCCCCCCCCAGCCCCGGCTTTTCTCATGCACGCGCACAGCACCGGGCTCCACCGTGCTGCTGGGAAGGGGCAAAATTAATCCCTATGGAAATTTATTGAAATGAATTCCCCGCTCGGACACTCAAGCTGTTCCCAGCCCGGCTTTTCCCAGGGCAGAGCAGCCGGGGAGGAGGGACCAGGACGGGGCCCCCGGTTCCCACCTGTGTGGGGCAGTGGGATTGGACCCTTCTTATTCCCTCTGCATTTAGGATCTGCTGAGGGCCACATCCCAGCCCTGTTCCCTGCACCAAGCTCAGGTGGAGTAGCCTCACCCCAAAGGGCTCTCACAGAGGCACACGGGGACTCCTTGGTGGTAACTGGGGCAGAGCAGACACCACATTGAATCCCAGCCCCATAAGGGAGTAGGAGCAATGCCCCCAGAACGGGGCTCTGCAGCACCTGCACCCCGCAGACAAGGCTCCTTTAAGATCAGGTACAGACGTGGCATTGTCAGTGCTGGAAAAAGGGCTGGAGGTGGAACTGGGGGGAACAGCCTGAGTTTGTAGTGAGCATCCTCCTGGATGGGAGGAGGAACCCTCACCCCAAAACCTCATTGGAGGCAGGGATGAGGGATCGGGGCTGGGTGAAGAAAGGGAACAGGCACTTGGCGGGGATTTATGCCATGCAGCACTTGTCAGTGCAGGTTTAGCACCCCATAAAGCAGCCCTGAAGGCCGAACGTGAAGGGAGAACACAAAGATGGGCAATTAAGGAGCAAATTCAGGTCCCATCAAGGGAAGGATGCACCGGTGGGGAAGGAGCGTGGGATGGATCTGGGATACTGATGCTCTGTGTTCCTCCACAGGAGGAGGGCTTTGCTGACTGCAACCCACACACATGGTGCTGGACCCCACTCTGGTGACCCATAGGGACATGGACACAGCTGAGGACACGCCACTGCTCTTCCCTGATGGCAGCACACCCACCACAAGGCACAGCTCTTGGTGAGGACCTGGGAGGCAGCACCCACCTTTCTGCACACTGGGGTGTGATGTTTGCCCACACTGCCAGGAGGGCTCCGGGCAGAGGGTCAGTGCTGTGGTGGCACTGTCACCTCCATGGGATGGGACTCTGTCAGTGCCCATTGAGGGCTCACACTGGTTTCTCCCTTTAACAGGTGATGTGAGAGGATGTTGTGCAGTCTGGATGGCCAAGAAGGGATGGAGGAGAGCCCGGGCACGGTCTGGAACATGAGCAGGGTCCGAGCAGGACCCCTCCCTGTCCCCAGGGTAAGGGCTCGCTCCATCCCATGGCTGGAGCCAGGAGGGTCCCAGGGCACTGAGCCCAAGGCACCGAGGGACAAGGTGTGCAGCAAAAGGAGGTGAAAAGGAAAACCAAGAAATACATTAAAAGTGTTCAGAGCCTACAGCGGTGTCACAGCCTGTTCTCCCTTGCGTTGCTGATGCTGGAGCAGAATTTCCCTGTAGTCACCCCAAATCACCTTCCCCAGGGTCCCCAACCCACCACTCTGCCCCGGCTGCTGCCACCGTCCCCAGGACTCACTCCAGCTCCCAGCTCCCACCCTCGCGGCTTTAACTCAAATTTCAGTCTTCTGCCTTACAACTGAGCCTGGAAACCCATTCCCTGCAGCTCCAAACCCACGAGCACCAGTGCCTACGAGCTCCACTTCGCTCTCTGCTAGGATGCCCGAGCTACAGACCCAGCCCTGAGTCTGGACAGCGCTCCAAGCCCCCCCCCCCCCCCCCCCCCCGAGAGCCCCCCTATCAGCCCTGACACTTTTGGGACGAGCACCAAAACTCAGTGCAGCTCTCTGCGGGCGCATCCAAAGCCACGGCACCGGCATCGCACGCGCCCGCAGCAGCATCCCACCGCCCAAATATTGAGAGATCCATTGAGTCCCCCCGCCGAGGGCCGGGGCAGAGCGGCCGAGGGAGCGTGGCAGTTTGTTATGCTAACCGAGGGGGGCTCCGCTCGGGGGGACGTGTCGGAGAGGTCTGAAGAGCAAGGAGTTCACAGGCCCTCTCCCTTTGTCATGCTAAAAGTGCAACACAGAAAATATATACAGGCAGCTGCTCAATGGAGCGTGAAATACAAGTGATTTCTCCGGGAGCTCTGGGTAATGCAATGCAGCCCAGACAATGCCCGCCGCCTTTGTGCGAGATGGAAAACTTCGGAGGGGGGAACAGGACGGCAGCTCTGAACCTACAGCTGCCCCCGAGGGCAAAGTCCCTGAGAGGGTCCCCAACACCCAGAGGTTCTGTAACACCCATAGAATCCCCTGTACCCATAGCGCCCGACACCCACGGGGTTCTCAGTTCTGGGACTGATGGGTGTTCAGCTGTCACACCCCCAGGATCGGCTTTGGGGTGGGCACGGTGTGGCCCCAGCAGCAGTGGGGACACGGCCGGGCCTGGCACGAGGTGGGGACCCCGAAAGAGCGACGGTGACATCCCAGCAGCGCCCGTGACAGCGGCTCCTATTGCTGATGCAAATTGGGGGCATCCCGCAGGAGGAGGGAGCGGTGTAAAATCAGTCCTCAAAGGGGCTTTTGTGTCTGCGGGGCTGAGGTGCTCGGAACATCCATCTTTCCCCTTTCCCTCCTTTTTATTTTTTTATTTTTATTTTAATTTTGTGGCTGGAGCTGAAACCCAATACCGGGGGGGGGGGGGGGATGGGGAGGGGGGATTCCCGGGGTTCCGCATTCGTCCCAGGCATCGATGCAGCTCCCGCGAGGGGTCTGGGGGAGGAGGGGGGGTCGGGACACTGGCCGTGATGGGGAGTGGGGGGCTCTGCTCGTGGAGGGGCTCCCTGCAGTCAGCAGCCGGGGGGTGTGTGTGTGTGGGGGGGGGGGGGGGGGGGGGAGGGCTCGGGGGCACCGTAAGCCGTGAGCTCGGCCCCATCGGTGAAGGGGGAGAATGCTGCTGCCCACCCCCCACGCCCCCCCCCCACCCCCGGCCCGGGTCCCCCTGCCCACGGGGGACGCTCGGGGCACGGGCGGAAGCGACATCTAGCGGGAACGCATCCCGTCGCCCGGAAAATCGATATCCATGGCAACCGCAGGGCATCCCCCCCTCCCGGACCGGGGGCACCGGCACCGCCAGGGATCCCCCCCCCCCACATATCACCCCCCCCCCCCCCCATTTTGAGCAATGCGCGGCGTAGCACGCAGCAAAAGGTCAAATAGATGAAACGCATCCAACGCGCCGTGCGGGAAGGTGCTGCAGCTCCCGGACCTGTGCACACCTCTGCACGCATCGGAGGGCATCGCAAAGCCTCCCTTTGTGCACCCGTACAGCACGCAGGGCGCGTGCACGACACACGCGGGGGCGCGCAGCGCAAAGCTCCGAACTACAGCTCCCAGGAGGCAGCGCGCGCGGAACTGCCCGACACCAGAGGGCCCGCCCCAACACCGCGGCGCTGCCTTCCCATTGGGCAAAGTGCTGCCAATCACAAGGACGGCGGCGTCGGATTGGCCAGAGGGGAAGAAGCGGCGGAGAGGGGGGTTTCCTGCGGCCGCCTTTGCGCTGACCCCGGCATGGTGAGCGGGGCGGGGTGCTCCGTGCGGGGCTGGGCTGTCCCAGGGCTTGGTTCAGCGGTTTGCATGCTCAGGGTGCTCCGATGTAGGGGCGTGCGTGGAGGTGTTGCGGGGTGCGTGCTCCGCGGGGCACAGCGGAGCTGTTATGGGGGGGGGTTGCGGCAGTGCACCCCCTGAAGCCGTCCCCACGCAGGCGGTGATGGGGGTGCAGGTGGTGGTGAGCCTGCTGGCAGCGAGCGTCATGCAGAAGTTGGCCCCGCACTGCTCCTTCGCTCGTTGGCTGCTCTGCAATGGCAGGTATGACCCCCCCCCCACCCCCCCGCCCCCGCCCCCGCCTCGGCCCCTCACCCAACACCCCACATGGTCTGGGCTACGCCTGGCCCCACTGATGCCCGCTGCCGTGCAGCTTGTACCGCTACAAGCACCCATCAGAAGAGGAGCTCCGTGTCCTGGCGGGGAAGCAGCGCCCCAAGACCAAGCGGGACAGGTGAGCAGCACGGACACCCAGCGGGGTTGGTGGGTGGGGGCAGTGGGAGCGATCCCCAGCGTTGGGTTCCCCTCGAGCTGCCTGAGGGTATCAGGGGTCCCTGCAGAGGGGTCTTGTCAGGGTGCATCGGTGGGCTGAGGTCAATGGGACAAAGTACCAGTCCTGCTCTTGGGTGGCAACAACCCTGTGTGTGCCTACAGGCGTGGGGCAGAGTGGTGGGGGGGATGTGGTCAGTGGGCCCATGGGGGTGGACCAGTGTGCTGGGGGACACAGCAGCTCTGTGCCCGGCTCCCTGAGCCCATCTCTCCCTCGCAGGAGGATGAACGGTGTGACAGACGACAAGCCGCTCTCGGTGCCCCGTGACATCGACCTGCACCTGGACACCTCCCCCATCACCGCCGTGGATGCTCTGGGTACCTCCCAGTGCCCTTCTCCCCCTGCACCCAGCCCCGTTTGGTGACGGCCGTGGTGGCGGTGACATCCCCGCATGGCCCCCAGTGCTGCGCTATTTCCTGGAGTACCAATGGTTCGTGGACTTCGCCGTCTACGCCACTGCTGTGTACGTGTTCACCGAGGGCTACAGCTGCGTGGTGGAGCCGCAGAGGGAGATGAACCTCGGGGTGCTCTGGTGCCTGCTCACCGTCTTCTTCTCCATGTATCCTTGTGCCTGCCGGTGCCACGTGGTGGACTTACAGAGCCTTGCTGCCGAGCTGTGCCTAACAAGAGCTTTCCCTTTGGGCCTAATGACGTGGATGGTGTGGGGGTCCCACTGGCATGGGGGTTTTTCCTGCAGCCCCCCATTTCCTTGACACCCCCCCGCCCCACCCCAGCAAGGTCTTCTTCATGGTGATGCGCCATTACTTCCGCTCAGAGGAGGGCGGCGAGCGCTCCGTCTGCCTCACCTTCGCCTTCTTCTTCCTCCTCCTGGCCATGGTGGCCCTGGTGGTTCGCGAGCACTACCTGGAGTTCGGCCTGGAGCCCGGTGGGTGCGGGGGGGCCGGGGCCAGGTGGACAGCCCCGGGCGCCCGCTGACGGCTGTGTGCTGCCCACAGGGCTGGACAGCGTCAGCAGCAACCTGGAGAGCGTCCTGAAGCCACGGGGATGGGAGTGGACGTGAGTTGACTTCAGGATGGGAAACGGTGGTTTATTTATGGAGTTTGTTTTGAAAACTCTGCTTTCTCCCTCGGTGACCCAAAGTGCAGAGGGTCTCCCAGGGCTCTGCGGGATTGGGACCGTGCCCTCACCATCCCTTGTTTTTCTGCAGGCTGCCCCTCGCCAAGCTGGCCTTCAAGCTGGGGCTGGTGGCCCTCTGCTCCTTCCTGGGCGCCTGCCTGACCTTCCCAGGGCTGCGTCTGGCCCAGACACACCTCGATGCCCTCCGCATGACAGCCGACAGACCCCTGACCCAGTTGGGTGACATTGCAGAGCGGGGTTGGGGCGTAGAGGCCGGGACCCCCCAGCTCTGCGGTGATGGCAGAGAGTGAGGGGTCTGGGAGAGGGAGGGGACAGGGACACAGGGCTGCCTGATGTCTGCACCGCAGGGTTCTGCTCCACGTGAGTTTCCTGGCGCCGGTGCTGGTGGTGGTGTTGTGGATCAGGCCCATCTCACGGGAATTCCTGCTGCACGCACCCATGGGCAAACAGACGGTGCAGATGTGAGTGGTGCCTTCCTCAGAGGGGAAACTGAGGCACGGCCAAGCCCCGTCCCCATCACTTCCTGGGGGATTCTGGAGCGTGGGACCCCTCCCAGCAGCCCCGTCCTCTGTTCCCACACAGCTTGTCGGATTCAGCCTACAACACAGCGCGGCTCTGGGCCGTGGTGGGGCTGTGTGGGCTGCGCCTGGCAGCCACCCGCCTCCACCTGCAGGCGTACCTGGGCCTGGCCGAGCGTTGGGTGCAGCAGATGAGGAAGGAAGCAGGACGCATCGCCGCCGTGGAGATCCAGCGCAAGGTGCGGGCGTGGGGGCCAGGCTGTGGGCCGGGCTGTGGGTCCCACGGCTGATGGCCGTCTGTGCTCAGATCACGAGGATTTACTGCTACGTGCCGGTGGTCAGCCTGCAGTACCTGGGGCCCATCATCCTCACCCTGCACTGCACGCTGCTCCTCAAGACATTGGGTGAGTCGCCATCCGACCCAGTGCCAGCACTCTGGGCCGGGGATGTGGGGACTGACCCCGAGCTGCTGCCCCCTCTGCCCCACAGGACACCACTCATGGGGGCTGTACCCAGAGCCCCCTCCCATCCCCGTGTCTGTGACCGTGGCACCATCACATCCCGGCGGGGAGGACGGGGAGGACGTGCGCGCGGCGGTGGAGCAGATCACGGGTGTGCTGGGCGGCATCCTCACCCCGCTCTTCTTCCGTGGACTCTTCGCCTTCCTCACCTGGTGGGTGGCTGTGTGCCAGGTCGTCACCAGCCTCTTTGGCCTCTACTTCCACCAGTACCTGGCCGTGTCCTGACTTGGGGAGCTGGGACCTGTGCTCGTGTCCCGTGCTTGTCTTCGTGAACTCACTCCTGCCTCGTTTGGTTTCCCTGCTTCCCATGTGCCTGTGGGACATGGGGACGCTCCTGCAGCCAGCTCTTGGCAGGACAGGTTTTATGCACTGGGCCGTGGCAGTGCGTTGCCTCTCCCCTTCTGCTGCCCATCACCGCTGTGCCTGTCCCCATCCCTCCGGTCCCACACGGTGATGTTGGAGCCGGGTTCCCACAGTAGGGTTTGCTGCTGCTGGCTTCAAACCACTGCCCAAAGCTCTGCTGCCAGCAGGGATTGTCGCAGTGCAGTGGGTTTGGGGCAGCAGCCTCGCTTCGCAGTACAGACTTCGGGGTTTGCTCTGCGTAGTTTGCCTCCCCTGGCTGTGTGTGTGTGTGTTTTTGTAGGGTCTCTGCTCCGCTCAGTGGGGTCAGAGCTCTTGGGGTGGTCCCTCTGCTTGGTGTGAAATCCTTAGGCCCGGCAGCTTTGGCTGTTGGCTGTTTTAGAAATAAATAAGTAACCCAGAGCTTGTTTGGTCATCCTGGAGCTGCTGCTTTGTGTTTTGCTGCCCTGAAGCCCTTCCTGGGACTGCCCTGGCAGCAAGAGGATGAGGCTTGTCCTGGGAACACAACCAGGCCAGTATGGCTCTGCTCATCCCAGCAGGGTTTAGGGGGTACGGGTCACGGAGCTCTGATGGGCTCCTGGAGGCAGGGGCCCGGTGGGTGCCGGTCCAGCTGCATGTAAAAGGATTAGCAGGGCTGTGCTGCTCAGAGAAAGGAGAGGGGCTCTGATCCTATTTGATAGCCTTGTAATGGTCTTAATTCCATCTTGCTAAGGGCTGAGATGAGAAGGCAGCTCTCGGCCCGGTGTTAACAGGCCTAATCCAGACACCCCTCCTCTTCTGCAGCGCCCAAACTGCAGAAAAATAAAGGGGAAATGCCCTTCTTGCAAAGAGGTGGAGAAACTCGAGTCCAGAGCAGCACCACGGGTGAGCACAAGGCAAAAAGAAATTGAGCTCCAGCAGCACCGTCACCAAGGAGTGGGTGGAAAGGTGCAAGGAGGGAGATTCCCCCAGGGCTGGGATGCAAAGAGGCTTGTCCCATTAAGAGCCAGCCCAAACGCCTTGATGGCTCATTTATCTAATTTTCCTGAAGCATGTGCAGGAAGCAGCCGGGGGGGGGGGGGGGGGGGGGGAGGCTGAGCTCGGGGAAGCGCTGGCAGCAGGAGGAGGGTTGCTAGGGCCTGGGGTTGCGCTGCAGTCAGACATGCAGACAGTTCCTCCCCAGAGATCTGCCCAGACGTGACCCTCTCAGGCGGGGACAATGACTGATAGACTCGCCAAGAGCAGGAGACAGATCCACCAGCACTGAAATTGGGCCACATCAAATACAATGAGAGAGCCCCCCCATCTTTCTCTCCCCAGAATTATTTCACTCTTTGCATCTCCGCTTTATTCGGGCAATGGTGCGGAGCTGCACCTCGGGCTCTCAGCAGAGAGGAGCAGCTGGGACAGAGCAGCTTTGTGCTGAAGAGGCTCTGCTGGCACCAGGGTGCTCTGCTGTGACCTGGGGTTGGCCTCGCATCGCCCCTATTCCCATGGTGCACACCTACCTCCAGCTGCCAGGAGTTCCTGGAGGTCCTCCTTCATGCCCCAGGGCAGAGAGGAAAGCAGCAATCTCTGCCCCACCCCAAATAGGATCCCCTTGCCACTCTTCCTGCCCCCATGAGCAGCACTGGATCGCTGACCCCACTCCGTGCCCAGCAGCACAAACCTGGGTGGGGAAGCACAGCCCAAATCCCGGTTAAGCAGAGCTGGAGATGCCAACCTCCCCTCGCAGGATTGAAGGGAAGGTGGATGTGAGGGCTGTTGTTCAGCTCTGCCTCGGGCATCCTGCAAGTGTTAGTGCATGTTTCACAGCCCGTGGTCCCCTCTTTCCCCAGAGGTGTAGCAGGGAGTGTGGGGGTTGGCTACACGAAGCTGGATCCGTCCCCACTGCCCAGCAAGGAGTGAGGGACAGCAAAGCATCACCACCCCACAGCCACACGAGGCCTGAAACGCAGCTGTAAGCACTGAAAACCCCAAGAGCTGAGCAGGGCAGAGCGGAGCAGGGGGACCCCAACTTGGGGGAAGCCACCAGGCCATGGCTAAGCCGACAGTGCCACCTGCTGCCACTGCACACCCATCCCCATCCCACTCTGCTTCGCCGGGGATGGGCACAGCGGAGGGCTCTGACAGGAGAACCACACGCTTTGAAGCAGTTCCTGAGCTGCTCTTCCCCATCTTCCAAAGCACCTCCGTGGCACTTGGGTGGGAGCTCCGGGCACAGAGCTGTGGCAGAGCCACGAGGATGTGCAGCCCCAGCCCTGACATCACTGCGTTCGGTCCCAGGGTAAATCCACCCAACGTGCCACGCTCCTCTGTCCGACGCGCAAAGTACAACAGAAGAGGCCTTCAGAGCCTGCAAAGTCAATTCAATTTTTTATTAAATATACATCCTCTCTTGGCACAAATCTTAAAATATATAAACATTATATAACAAAGTGTCTTCACTGCAATAAAATAGAACTCCAGATCCAAGAAAAGCAGTCAAAAATTGACACAGACACACACACACACACACACACACAGATGGTGAGGACACGTCTGGACAAAAGGCATTTAACAGTGTTTGTGCTAATATATGCATAGACCACACAGGCAGCGAGCAGTGCTGGGACACCCTGCATCCATCACATGGAGAGGGGAGAGGGAAGCACTGCCCTGCAACAGCAAAGGCTGCTGTGCAGGACGGCCCCAGACCTCCTCCTCTGGACCAGCCCAGGAGAAAGGGGCTGGACAATGTTCATCCCGTGGGTATCAGTGACTTGATGCCCCCGCTATCCTTGCCTGCCCTCCCAAAGCAGAGGGCCCAGCTGGCAGACTGATGCTCTGTGGCCAACACCCCCGTGTCCCACAGCACCAGCTCTCCCAGCACTGCTCACACAGAGGTACCCAAAGAGGAGGTGATGAGCAGCAACACTTCATGGTGAGCCGAGGAAAGGGGTGAGGCTGGGCAAGGAATCCAAGAACCTTCCCAAAGCCTTCTGCCCCGTCACCTCGTGCCTTTACCTTCTTGCCCGTGAGCAGGATTGCTTCAGGGTTCCCTATCAAAGCTCCGGTTTTGTCATTTTAGATGCATTTCATTGGACCTGATTTTCTCGAAGTGCAAGTGCAGAACTGAAGGTGCAGAAGCAGGAAGAAAAGACAAGGGGGAAAAAAATAAAAGCACAGGTGAACATTTGGCAGTAATGCATTCGAGAACAGTAAGACGCGTGAGCTGAAAATGAAAGCAAGGAATTTCAGAGGAGCAAAATGAAAAAGTGGAGAATTTGGGGTAGTAAATTAAAGATGAGCTAGAGGATATTCCTGTTAGACTTGTCTTCCATCTCAGAGCTCAAGGAATGGCTCTTGGCTAGCACACAGGCACCTCCCCTTCCAAATCGCTGTGCCCAGAGCTCCTGGGGCACTCATTCCGGGCAGCACAGAGATTTGGAATGCATCTCAACTCATGCAAAGATTAAGAGAAGGGAACACTCCGTTTTTCCTCTTCTACATTCAAACCAAAGAAAAAGAAAGAACTATTCAAAACAGCCCAAAGCAGTGACACAGTTATTCTATCGCCCAAGAAATAAAAGCACCAAAACAATTACAGACTGAATTCAGATCTCTCTCCGAGTAAACGCTCAGCCTGCAAAACTTGGAAACATGTGTTTGGCTAACAGTGTACTGAATTAAAATCAGGTGGAACTGCTAATGAAGGAACAACTTCTCTCAGCTCAGCACTTCTGAGCCGGGCTGTGCTTCAGGTCTCCATCCTCGGCTCAGCCCTCAGGCTGCAAGGTGCCACGAGCTGTCCCCTCCACAGGATTCCTGTTCACCAACATGCCAGCTGTGTGCCTGGCATGGCAGGAGGTGCCCTGCAAGTCCCCCTCCTCCCATACAGTCCCAAAAGAGAGGTGAGCCATCCAGTGTAAACCCTTTCTCAGTCAGGACCCAGGAAGAACGAAGCCACCTCTGTTGCCACAAGGGTTTGGAGATGCTCAGCATCTCATGAGACGGTGCTTGTCCCAACCTCCCACTGTACCATAGAGCAAAGGAGCCTGACCCGAGCTTGGGTGGCACAGCTCAGCTTCCTCTGCTGTCACTGCCGCACTCATCTGTGCAGAAAGGACAGTGCTCTGAAGCAGCAGCCTCCAAGCTGAGGGAGGACTTGGTGTGGGTCGTGGGACACACCTACACACAGCCACTGACACTCCTTGCTGGTCTGCACCTCGCTCCTGTTGAGATGCAACTGCCTCAGGACTTCCTCACCGGGCCAAGCGAGGTCAAGGCAAGAGCAGAAGTAATTGGCTTCTCCATTGGAGAAAAGAAATCAGAGCTCTTGCAAAGGACTGAACGTTTCACCCGAAGAAGAGAACAGCTGATCATCATCCATTAGCAATGGAGTAAAAACATACAGAACTCATGGCTATCATCTCTAACGACTCTCACTGACGACACCTAACATTTAATTACAAGGTAAGATGGTGACTGCAGTCAAGTTTCACGATGGAAATCATCATCTGTGGGCTCCCAGGCAGAAATCACTGAGTTCATACCCTGCCCATCCACAACCATTAAAGGAGGATCGATCCCTGTGTTCCGGGATCGACATGCGTGCCAATACTGCAGGATGCTGGCTCCCCACCACGTCCACCAAATGGAAGCACAAGTGCTCAACTCCTAGGGAAATATTTGGCATGAGAAGCAAGTTATGCTCCGAAGAACAAGTGCAAAGACAAAAGAAAGGAAAAAGCTATTTCTACCGGTTGTGCAATTACCTCCGTTCCCATTAATAAAGCCGTGACACGAGGCTCAAACTACCATGACTAAAATATATACACCAGAGAAGGGCAGCTTTTAAATTATGCCTTATTTTTCTTTTCTCCATTATCTCCCCTCCACATGGGCTGCATCAGCTGGAATGGGATTCTGAATCTTGGCTTGTGGAATCGGATTCCCCGAGAAGTCTACAGCTCATTGTGACCCCTCACTCCAAACTCAATACAGGAACAGAACATAAAACAAAGCCACTCTCAGATCTCCATTCCTCTTCACCTGACTTGAAACAGAAACAACGAAAGGTACTTCACTGCTCATTTTCAAATTGCAACTGGAAATGATTGGCACGAAGCATAAGTTTTGAGGGGTCAGTGCTGACTGTGGAGCCCGTCCTCCTGAGGACACGGTCCAGAGGAACTCTAGGGTTAAAAGCAAGGGGGTTTGGGTGTGGACTAAGGAACACAGCAGGCACCAAAGGACAAGGAGGCTGTTCAGGAGCAGGGCTGCCAGGCTGCGTTCAGCAGACACAAGCAGCCTTTGGGGCAGCTCAACCTGCATCACGTGCACATCTTTGAGACGTTTGTTCCTGCAACGTGCATAAAGCAGCAACGGTAATACTGAAGGACATCACTGCTGGAAATTGAAGTATCTAACAGTTCCTTTTCTCATCTGCAGCACTACAGCCTGCCAAATCCCTCAGAGAAGGGCTGCCTTTAAGACCATGGCAACAGGAGGGTTCCAACAGCCTGAAAGCACTGCTGCAGTTCGATCCAATCCAGTCTGTGAACCCAGGCACAGCCCCCATCAATGACACCAACAATGTGAGAACCTGATATACAAAACTGCACACAACTTTCCTCCCCCGCTGCCTACAGTCTTTGGTAATCTCAGGGGGAACAGTGCACGCAAGGGAAGTTTTATGCAGCTCAACCCAGGAATGAAAAGAACATCTGAAAACGGGCAGCACTTCCAGCCAGAGCTCCCACTCAGCTTCCAGGAGAAGTGACCCAAGACCTGTTCAATCCTGCTGCGTCCTGTCTGACTGAGGCCAGCGCTTACAGGTCGGAGGAACCTGAAATTCCCGACACATTAACTGGAATATTGCACTTGGCAGACTGCCTCCAGTCAACACGTGCCCAGTGAGAGCCACTTTCCAGGAGCGGCGCTCACTTCCCACATTTGGGAGTCCTCCTCATCCCCACTCCACCTGCCCAGGGAGCAGACGTGGAGTGCAGCAGCACACACATTTGTTTGTTTGTTTGAGAGGCTCCACTCCCAGCATCAAAGGAGAATGCAGAAGGACGAGGCAGCTCCTCCAGAGGACATCGTTCTGCGGCACGGCAGAAGGGATTTCTTTCAGGAAAGGGTTAATTTCAGGTTGAGGTTTCAAAACGATGCGGAGGCTCATGAAAAAAAGAGAAAAAAAAAACAAAAAACAAACGAACCAACAACAGCACAGAAGGAACAAACAAATAAACAGGAAAGGTAAGTTCTCAGCTGCAGGAGAGCACGTACAGAGCGAGGGAACGCTAGCATTGCTCTTTCTACACGTGTCGTACTTTTCTCCAGCGAGGGCTGTGGGGATTAAGCTACTACCTTTCAACATTAGTGCTGTGCTGTAATTTACGGAGAAGGATCTGCGTCAGGTCAAAGGTTGTGAAGCTTATTCCCACTGCAATCGGACCTTTGACCCAATTCATGCTGAGTCCTTTGTACAAACCACGGATTAGTCCCTCTTCTCTTATAATCTCCTGCATGGTGAGGAGGATGGAACTGTACGTGTGTCCCATAACCCCTGCTGTCTGCATTCGTCGGCGAACCACGTCCAGGGGGTACGACGCCGACTGGCCGATCAAACCCGCACAGGCACCGAACAAAAGCCGCTCCGGAGGGGATGGCTGCGACTTCCCACTGTGATCTGGGAAAGCGAAAAGAAGCAGAGTGTGGAGAGCTCCTGCTCGTAAGCATATGACTGAGGTCAAGTGGGCCAAGAGCCAAAGAGAGGACCGAGTGCCAGGGCTGCTGGGATGTTGTTCCCAATTTGGATGGCAGCTGACCTGGGGTGTAACCGTGCCCTCTCTGCACTCGGGACTTGCAGAGGAGCAGGAAGAAGAAAGATGGAAATGCTGCTCTTGCGCAGCTTGCCCTCCTCAAAGTCTGGGACTGGGGAGAGGGAGGCACAAGGCATCGTCCACAAGTACAGAACTTAACAATTGGTTTCAATGCACCACTGAATTCAAACACCTGAAATTAGCCAAAAGCTTAACACCATTTCATCTGAAAGCCAAGAAAACAAAGGATCCGTTACCTGCATGCAGTTTCTTCAGTGTCTCATAGGTGAAGAAGCTGAGCCCAGCATACGGAATCACTCCAAGGATGGTTGGTGTAAATCCCCTGTACAGTGTTTTCAATCCTTCTTCTCGGGATATTCGGATGAAGACGTGAACAATATTGCTGTACCTAGCACGTGGACACAGGAAAACCAAATCTGCGCTCGTTAGTGCCTGCACATACGGGCAAGTGCTTCCAACAGGGCTTTCTGAAGGATCAACAATTAATTAATTCGGCTCTGAGCTCATCAGACAGCTCAGAAAGGATTTCAGAAACCTATCTGCAAGTAGAGAAGCCAGTCACCAGCTCTCCTCCAGCCCTACTGCAATATGCTGTCCTGTCTGTGCGGTCTCCCCGAGGTGCTGTGCCAGCTGGCCTCCCAGCAAGCCAACAAACAGGTTTTTCTGGGGAGGTTTTTGACTATCCATCTCCTTCCAGTCCCAGGACTAACCAGGGCCCTGGTCATTTCATCAGCGCTCAGACCCACGCAGTTAACACATATTACACCAAAGGCTCCGAGCAAGAAGTGACCCAGAAAATGGGAATAAAACCATCTGACCTTAAAGGAAAGCTCTGCGTTTGTTCGTGGTGGTGGTACCTGCTTTCATTAGGCACTTACATCTCCTTCGGCGTGACAGCCATTCGAGCACGGACCATATCCAAGGGGTAGGTTAACATGGCAGCCGTTGTGCCTGCCAGAGAGCCAGCAATGAATCGAGGAAAGGGTGTCAGCGCTCTAAAGTAAGGTGAGAGAAGAGACCAAACAGATCACCTGGAGATGGTAATGCACTGTGGCTTTTCAGCAGGACTCTACCAGCTACTGAATCCCTTTCCTGTCTGTGTACTTAGGGTGGGTACGGGTTGGAGCAGCTGTAGTTTGCCACAGCAATTCCAAACTGAGGTCTCAGAGGACACTGAGGACAGCACGCCTGACTCGGGGTGTCTCAGACATTGCGTGTCCACGAGCAAGAGGCTCAGGCTGCACGCTGGTAAGAAGGGCTCAGCTAGCAGCAGAAGGCTGTGTCTCATTGCTTCTCCTGCTTTGTCTGCCCACGCTCAGCACAGGGACATGTTTACTCAACATCTAGGCCACTTCTTGCTCACACCTCTAAAAACAGTCTTCTCACAGAGGTCTCCCCTGTGCAGAACCCATCCCATTGCTCAGCCCCTCGCACACTGCTCTGCAAAGCCAACACAAGACGGGCTGGCACAGCCCCACAACGAGAGCAGGCCTGCACAACGCAGACAAACGTGCTCCCTCCTCCCTGCAACCTACAGCCATCCTCCTCTGCAAGGATCAAAGCCACGCTGCATCTTACTTTCCCTGGAAGCCGTAGTAGCTCCCCAGGAGCTGCTTGTACTCCTCGTGTGCGCAGAACTGAATGGCAGCGTACGGGATCACGCGCACCATGGTGGCCGAGTTCCCCCTCCACAGACTCCAGAAGCCCTCGTTGAGGTAGGTGCGATAAATCAGCCTGTAGGCTTCCTGCAGGCAACGGAGCAAAGGTCAGATGGGAGATCATGATAAGAGGAGTCCAAACAATAGAGGGGGAAAAGGTGACCCTATAGCTTAACCCCTCCAAAGCCTCCCTGCCCCCTGCCCCAGCGAGGTGGTGTCAGCTGTTACAGCCCGGAATGAGATAACTGAAACCTCTTCTCTAGGGAGACTGATTCACATACGTTAGAGCAAAAAACAACAGGAGCTGGGAAAACAGAGCTTTACGTCTTTGTTTTGTCTCTGAGGGCAAGGCACAGAGCTGGACTGGTGGTTTTTTTCCGACCCAAATTAATCTTCTTAGTATAAGACAGAAACATTTGGATTATACACATTAGCACAGCATGCACGGAATAGCTGTGATGCACATGCAACAGAACGTCCAGCATGCTATGAGAGGGATCAGTGCCTGCACTCGGATTTCCTATTCATCCTGAAACAACTCCAGGGGCAACTGGGGGAAAGGAAGCAACCACGGGAGGAGAAGGGAAAAGCTCAGAGCCACCTCACTACAGCTGCTGCCACATCACAGGTGGAAACTGTCGGATGAGGATCAAGTCCCCTCCGTGCTTAGCAATGGGCAAAAATAGCAGCAAGAGTACCAGGAATGCTACTTCCAATCCTCCCATCTGTGCTCTTTCACTATGAGTGCTGCTCGTGAGACCCAGGTAAGGCACAAACAAACAGAAGATGCTTTTAGGGTGATATTACTACCATTAATCAAACACTTCGGGTGAACGGGAGACAGACACATCACCTCACCTTGGCAGAAAATCTTTTTGAAGACACTAAAAAGGAAAAGCAAGCGTTAGGTCTCAGTACACTTAGATGGATCAAAGAAACCATAGCAGCATTTTATCTGAGAAACAGAAATAAAAGCAGAATTAATGCAAGAACAAAAAATAAAATAGTGATCCTTTGTAACCAACAAAGGTTTCCCCAAGGTTGGGTCTGCCTGGCAGACCTGGAGTTCAGTTCTCCATCTGCTTTTGGAAAAAAAATGAAATAAAACGCTCCGTTTGTCACTCCTTAATTTAAAGGAGTAAAAAAAGCAAATAACAGCATCAATTAAAAAAGGGCAGCACCAAGCACGGCTGTGAGCAGCGCGTTTCCACGCACAGGTTGCAGCCTAATGCACAGCTCTGTTGGCAGAGGCTCCACGCTACAATGCTTTCATCCCCACAGAACTCAGATGAACACTCTGCTTCTCCTCTTGCATCCATTCAAATTGACAGCATCTCTTTAAGTATGTAGCACGGGAGGCCTGGGGAAGCCAGCTTGATTTGGCAGACAGCAGCTCTGCTTTGTAACATCCCTGCAGCAGGAAGGAAACCCAGGCGAAAACCCGGACAGCAACGCTAATGAAACGTGGTTCCAATTAAGTCTCTGTTGCAGTTTCTTTCAAACTCCTTCGAGACTTGGAACCTCTCAAGTGTGTCAAACAATCACATGCAAATACATTTTCACCGCGCCGCTCCTTTATGCAATTCAAAGCTTTCTTTTTTTTTTTTTTATTTAATAACTAAAACCACTCCGATCACCGCTCCGAGCTGACTCTGCAATGGAAAAGAAACCTTCCCCCCCCCCCGACTCCCACGGGAATTCATCAGTCCTCAGATCAAAGGACAACGTCCCACATCCACGTGACCCCAAGATGCTTTCCCTCCTCACAGAGGATCAGGGTGGAAGCCTCCAGCACAGCAAGAGAGTGGAAAACCCACTAGATAAGAAATCGGGCAGAACGGGCAACTTTCAGTCATATCCTCTGCAGTGAATGTAATGGGCCAAAGCAAACAGGTCCTGTACAACACACAGGGCTGCATGTGTTAGTGGTGATTTATGTGGACAGCTGATGACTCATCCCAATTCGGCAGCTCCCATCTCACCTCTGAGCCTGACATCCCAACCTCAAATGAACCACAGTGCTCGTTGTGCTGGGGAAGCACAGCACGTCCTCAGCACTCACAGCAACAGCCCCCAGCTGCAGCCAGCCCAGGCTGAGCTCCCTGCAGCCTCACCTCCCTCATCTGTATCCCTGCTACGCCAGAGATTGGAAATCACGTCAAATGAAAGTCAATTTAAAATTAAATCTCGTCCAGGGATTACAGTAAACCTACCCAATTCATTTAATCTGGGATGTCAACTAGATTTAAAACTCCTGGCCTCACCAAATGTTCACTCTTCCCATCAGGGCGATGGATGCAGCTGGTGGCTCTCACACTTAAATGGGAGAACTGGGAGGAGCCCGTGGTGGGGCTGAACCCCAAACCCCACTTCATGCACGAGCATCTTCTATTCCAGGCTGAGCATCACCGTCAGTTACACATTAAGCTGAAGGGTTCCAAGAAGCATTTTGAAATACAAAGCTACGTATGCCAGCTTCACTGTCTCTTGTAGACACTTTTCATAATCAACCTCAACAGTTCAGCTGGAATAAAACACAACTCTTAAGAGAAAAGGCTGCACAAGAGAGGCTGCTCCTCTCCTCAAACGTAGCCCTTCCACCACCCAGCTGCTCTGCACCCTCTCTTATGGCACAGAATGCTCACGAGCCACAGTCAGCTGTCCCCAGACAGCGGTGAGTGCCCCACACTGCTCTGCAATAGCAAAGCTCTTGCTGACAACCACGGGACCAGGATCCAAAATTGTGTGATGAACAGCTGATTGACATCTGCAATAATCCCACAAAAAAAACCCCAAACAATAGGTTTTCAGATCCGATGCAATGTGGCATTGTGGCAGTGTCACTGCTCTGTCGCATCCTGCCTGCTCCCTGCAGGCTGAGGGACATTCTGGCTGACCACGTTTGGAGCTGGTTTGGTTTCTGTGAGCAGTAAGGTCACAGCAGCTTGCAAAAGCCAGCAGGACTTACCCTGAAACATGATTTTTGTCCTGTCCAGTGGAGCTACTGCAGTTTTAGCAACAGCACCAGCCAGTGCACCAGACATCAGGGAGTTAAGCACTTTCTTCTGCTCCTGGATACCCTGGAACAAAGCAGTGTTCAGCGTGACTTGGTCAGTCCTGAAGAGGAGCTGTAATATTTTACCTTTGCTAATGCTTTTCCTCCCACTCAGGGACGTGGGTGAACCAAACCCAGGTGTGAGCATCCACTTTTAGCAAACATAAGCTCCGCAATACAGCAACCCGATCACACACTGACATCTCAGTGCAGTATCTCAGTCACTCTACACTGTTTTGTCAGGTTGTCGGCAAGGACTTCTCCGTCCCTTCCAGCCTGATGTAGAAATGTTCTCTACCTGCACTTTTGATTCTCTTGAGACAGCAAAAAATCAGCGCTGGCGTTTTGGAAATGTTAACATTCCCTTCAAAACAGTGCATTCCAAGCACAATAAATTCCAGGCCAGATCACAGAGAACAAAGATTAGACGTGTCTGCCAAAACACAAAGTTCCAAGGTCTGCCACTCTCACGTGTACTGCCTTCTCCCCACTGAGATTCCTACACACACTGCTTATGATATAACCACGTACAGAGATGCATTTCTCTCTTGCCCTTGCACCAACACACAAGCCTTATTTCTACTTTGTCCCCAAGATCCGAGGAATAAGACACGGCAGGCTTCCCTCTATGATAAATGGGATGGAAGTGCTTCTGTTATTGACATTCCTGCCACAGCTCATATTTATAAAGCAGCTATCTTCTTGTAACACACGGGCAGAAAGCAAGTAAATGACTCGCAGTCTAACACCGTGAAGGTTACGGGCTGAGAGACAAGTCAAGCTGAGGCTTAAGAATGTAAACTTCTGATATGCTTTGTGTTTTCACGGAGGAGTTAACACTTTTCCTCTCCCCCCCAGCACGTTTCCCAGCTAAAACATCCATTTTTTCATTACAAAACCACACAGAGGGGAAAATCAAACAGAACCAACCTCTGCTGATCCAGTGCCCCATGCACGGCAGCACTGTGTGAACTTCAGACTGAGCTTTTGGCTTCGTTCCTCCAGCAAAGTCATTCCACAAGAGCAGAAACTCTGAGCTAAACCAGAGCAAGGTTCAGCAGCACCTTCCCCTCTGCTGCTCCTAACAGGAGTCTGTGACAGCATTGAGAGCAGTGAGAGCAGCCCTCCTGGCTCTCTTCCCAGCTCTGCCACCAGCGACGTAACAAGACATAACCTTGAATGAGGAGCACAGCCCTGCCTGCCTGTCAGCCCGGAGCAATGCCTGTCTGCTTCCCGAGGGCTGGAGCTGCTCAGCCATCCTCAAAGTGCAGCTACACACTGCACAGCTTGGACATAACACCACAGCCCCTTCAGATTCACAACCCAAATCCCACTGATGCTCCCCCTGAGGTCGCCCAGCTCTTGGCTCACCCCACAGCACACAGTTCCCAAGCGCTCACTCGTACCTCTGCTGGAAGATGAGCTGATGCAGTTGGCTCCACATCCTGCCCTTTGAAATCCACTTGACCTTCTCTCACACCATTACCCATACCAGTTGCACTTCCAAGTGGGCAGAAGGGCTCTGGCTCCTGAATGGGAAACAAGAATAAAATAAGTGTTAGCATCAATGGCAGCAAATACTCAGCTCTTAAGGCATCTGGAAGGAACCAGCTCCAACCCCAAGCTTCCAGAAGGCCGTCCCTGGAGATGCAAGTGCATGTAATGACAGCAATGGGGCAGAGGAGTGCTTTGATGCTACCTAAAAGCTGTGTCATTGACCACATTCATTGTTTTCTCTCCCAAGAAACTCAGCTGCAAGGTCCAAAATCAAATGCATGGTTTCTAAGAGTGAAGCAATCGACCCCGTTCTGTCCCCTTCCGTTGCTTACAGAGAGGATTTAGGTTGCTGCTCATTCTGACTGTTCTGCACCACTTGGATACTGGAGAAGGCACACAGAAATTTAAAACCCAGACCTGGAAAATGGAAATATTCCTAGCAGTACATCCCCAAAGGCTGCCATAAGCCACTGGAGGTTATTTTAAGGGATGGGCAGCTCACACGTGCCATGAGGGCTGTGTGGATGACATTACAGCCACACGCTGAGCACAGCACATCAGCAGCTGCAGAACTCCCTCCCTGCACAGCTCCAGGGAAAGATGGCCCTCCCAGATCTGCACTGCTTCACAGATGGGGCTTAGCTACAAAAATCCACCTTCTGAGCAACAGGATCGCACCAAGAACCACTTTTCCACTGTGTTAGCTTCCATTCAAGAAACACAAGCTTGGGAAACCTGGATTCCCCAATTGCTCCCCTGTATCCTGCAGCAAGTTGCTTCATCCCTGCCCCATCCCGTCCCTGAGAAACTCGAGCCACAACAGCTTGCATACTCCAAAAGGCCACCTGAATCAACAGCCTGCTGACTGTTTCTAATTACTACCTGTTGTTATTCCCTTTTCATCTCACGTAGCTGGAGAACACGAAGCGGAGCAGGGAGAGCTCCCGGGCAGATCTCACCCCCAGGAGAAATGTAGGTCACAATATCAGATTGATCTCTACCAAAAATAAACCCACCAAAATAGAACTCGTGCTGAAGAGCTTCAGAATGCATCGTGCAACTGTTCTAAAAAGCGACTGCAAAGGGTGATGAAAAAGATGACTGAAAGGAAATCTCTTATCCTAAACTGCTATTATTAAGCCTGGACTTATTTTGGAGGACACACGTGCGTAGAAATGCTCCAAACTCTTGTCCTTGATGCTATTCAGAGCTGTTCTTTCATGTACTTTCAGTGCCTCACGGCCTGATCCTACAACACCTGTCCACACACTCAGTGTTACACAGCAGAACTGCCCACGTGCTTGATAGAAATGCAAGCCTTACACTTGTGGAGCATTAAACATGAAAGCAGCATCAATTACTTGCACTCCATTTGCTTCCTGCAAAGCAAGGCAGCAATGCCTTGCTCTGAAGGTGGGTTGGATTCTGACTTCTTGGAGTTACTGAGTTCTGGCTCTTATGAGTAATGGCACACATCAGAGGCAGAAAATAAAGTTTTGCTTTTCAGTTGCAGTCCAGATTTGTAGGGCAGACATTATCTGGCATGTATGCACACACATGTTTGTAGGTATATGTGCATCAGGCTCTTCATTAAGCAATCAGCAGAAACCCAACACCGAGCAGCTGGACATGCTTTCACCCCTCACACTTCACCCAGCCCCTACACGTCCATTACTTACATTTCCAAAGCCACGGGGAACAAGAAAAGAATGGCTGCAGACGAGATTTGGCTTTTTGTAACGCGTCGGTGGCTGCTGCACAAACCCTCACTGCCAGGACCCCTCGGCAGAGCCACCCTGTCCCCTTGGAGGACGTACAACCACAGAGCAGAACTGCTGGAGAACACGAGTTCAAAAGTTAAAGAGGTTTAATGAGTAACACACGTGGTGCTGTTAGAGCAGAGCCCACGGCCAGCACCCAGCTGCAGCAATGAGAGCGTGGGGGGCACACATGGGCCCCCATCCCAGCGCTGAGCTCAGGGCTGAGCACAGCTGCAGTGTGCACTGAATGAATACCTGAACGAGTTCAATCATCTATCAGATGACAAGTCAGACCTTCTGCTTTTCTTGGATGGAAATTTCAGGTGAGATAGAAGCAAGTTATTCAGGTGATGGAAGCAACCCAGAGGGAAGATGTCCAACACGCAGGTGTCCATTCACTGTCCCAAGCACGGAGGATTCAGAGGAAAACAGCTCCAGCTCATCAGACCACTGGTGAATCCAATCCTGATGCTTCCAGATGTTTCTCTTCTTCCCACTGCATCGTTAACGTCTCCGCATCACCAACAGAAGCATACAGCGCAACCAGGGAAAAAAGAAATCTTGAAGAGCTCCTGCAGAAACCCTCTCCCTCTTTCCCAGGCAGTCCGCAGCGAAGCAGTGCCCGGGGAAGCCGCTCCATTAGGTTCCCTTCAGTTGTTAAACTGAGCAATTGAGCCTGACAGAGGCAGAGCCCCGCACCGCTCCGCGATCGCTGCCGCCTTCGATTCGCCCTTGGAGCAAAAGCATCTCAGAAAAATCACAGGAGGAGGGGGATGACCTCCAGCAAGGTGGTCCCCCGAGGTCCCTCATTGCCTTCCAGTTTGATTAAGCTATTAAAAATCAAACGCAGCGGTGCCCTGCAGGCTCGGCTCCCATCAGTCGCATTCATCTTCCGATTGCACACAGATCCGATCCCAAAACAAGAGCGAGGAGCGGTCGCATTTTCCCTTTAGAAGTCCGTTCAGAAACTGTCAGCGTGATTCGGAAGACCCACTGACAACCTAATTAGCAGACTCACTAAACGATGCTACCTGGAAGCGTTTCATTTTTTGGGGCTCCTGTCTAAAGCTCCGCCGGCAACGCTGAGCTCACTGCTCAGATGGATCCAGGACACTCAGTTCTAAAGGAATGGTGGAACGAACACGTGAGCCACAAAACAGAGGGGATCTTGAAAAGAAAAAACTGTGTTTTTCAGTTCTAAAAGGACACTGCTGCTGCCAGCACCTCAGCTCTGCTTCCCACAGCCAGGCTTGCATCTGCAAGGCAGGTTACAACTCTGTCTGAAGGGGAGTGAATAGCAGAGAGGTACTGAGTTTGTCACAGACCTCCTCCTCCAGAGGTAAAAAGCACAACACAGCAAAAGCAGGCACAGTCTGCCCTGGGTGGACGACCCCAGCACGGCCAAAGCTTTTCAATTCAAGTAGAGATCAGTGGAAACACAAACAACCCCGGCTCAATCAGGAGCGATCTTTGCCCAGAAGCCTTTCAACAAAACAGCTGATAATTATCACCTCACTAAATCCCATCATTTTACAACACGTGTGGAAAGAAGAACAAACTCAAAGTGTTTCAGGGTTAAGAAGAAGCCGCAGGTGGGTGCCAGTTCCCATTGCTGCACACCCTGGCTGCACACAGTGCATGCAATGCGAGCACCAGCACAGCTCGGCTGCAGCCCTGCAGACCTCAGGGCAGTTCTGCAGCCTGGCACAGATGTGTGTGCAGCGAGGAGGAGCGGGTCTGATGCACTGCTGGAGAGCAAAGATCTCCAGCACTCACCTGTGTTGTCAGCTAGGGTGAGTCGCTCACAATGCAGCTCATCTTTCCATACAAGAAGTCATCTCCTTTCCTAAGAGAGCAGGAATATCCCTGTGTCATGGGAACAAATGACACTGCAGTGGGAACCAGTGGCGTGGATGTAAACCTAACTGCAGCTTCACATACTTAGGGAGCAAAGTTACCAGCAGAAAGTTATTTCTGGTTCCTGAGTGAGCTTTATACTAAGAGGGAACCTGTCTGACCTGTACCAAACCCATCTGCTCCACCAGATGAACACACACGGCTGCACTGCTGCTCGCTTTACATTCCAGGTGACCTCTGCACAAAGGTGAGCGCACCAGACACGCTCTGAGCACACCCGGCACACGTTCTGCTGGGACTGCCGAAGTCAACGTGCAGACTGCAGCTGCGGGTCAGCAAAAAGCCACGGCTGCAGCTCCTGACTCGTCCTGCAGTGCTGCCAAAGTCCCCTGGCCTGAACCTGAAGCGGTCCCTGGGGCCACAGAGCTCCTGAAATGCAACAGCCACAACAGCCCCTTCCGCAGGCGCTGTCTTTGTGACAACGTTTACAGCTTTCTACACAACAACCAGGAAAACAAAATCAACTTCTGAGAGCCCGCTGCTCTGCTGGGAAGGCCCCTCCATCAGCCCGTTGGCGCCCGTGATGCTCCCACGGACACCTCTCTGTGCACCTTCTCCCAACCTGGACTCATTTGGAAACCAGGATGTTTTCAAAACACTCTAAATGCATCAAACCACACCATACACACACACACACAAAAGCATCATAAAAACACACCGTCTCCAGAGACCGCACTCCAACCAACGACCAGAGCCAAGTGACGGCACGCTCCAAACCCTCTCTCTGCAACTAGAGAAATGAGGCGCCAGCAGGAAGGCGGCAGTCAGCAAACACAGCCGTGTCCTGGCCCCCTCCGAGCGGATTTCAGGGCCACGAAGCGTGGGCAGCACCAAGTGCTGGGCACAGGGCACTGTGAGCGCGGCACAGATGGCACAACAGCACTCAGCAGCTCCGCACAACCACTCCCAGCATCTTCCGCGCGTCCCAAAGCCGACCTGAGACGCTTCTTCTATTGGCGACGCTGCGAAGCAGAGAGGGAAAGCCATCGCTCGCGAAGGAGGAGCGAGATTAGAGCAGACGGAAAGAAGATCCGCGTTTAACGCCTTCCACGTCCCCCCGCAGCACACGCTGTCCCCGCGGTTACATCCACTTGGGAAACAGAAGGGCGACCGCAGCTGCGTCCAAGTGCGCATCGGGACACCTGAGCGCGGCTCTCAGCGGAGCGGGCAGCGCCCACAGAGCCCGGCGGGGGGGGGGGAAGGGCGGGGGCAGCGAGGGGCGGGCGGGCAGCGGACGGCAGGCGGAGGTGGGCGACGGCTGTGCGGGCGGAGGAGAGGGCACAGGGACGGGCAGGGGACCGCAGAACGGGCGAGGAACGGCGGGCGGAGGCAGGCAAAGGGCAGAGGGACGGGCAGCGGACAGGGCCGGCCGGCAGAGGCCGCCGCCCCGCGGGCCGAGCCCGAGCTGCGCCGTCCCCGCGCGGCCGCACCCCCCGCAGCCGCCCCTCGAGCGAGGGGGGCACGGAGGGGTGACCCCACGCGAGGCCGCGGCAATGTCACCGCCCCCGCGAGCGGCGCGCCCCGCCCTCGGGCCCGACGCGGCGCCGATGCTCCCCGGGGCCGCGCCGCTCCCCGGGGCCGGGCCGGGCCGTGCCGGGCCCGCACTCACCCGCTCCGCTCCGCTCCTCTCGGCGCCGCCGCACCGCTGTCGCCTCCCGGCAGCCAGGCCTCCCCCGCAGCGCCCGTGGGAGGCGGGGCTCGCTCTGTCGGACGGCCAATCGCAGCCTCGGAGCGGAGGGGCGCGGGAGGTGCCGCGCGCGCTGAGTGGCTGAGCGGCAGCAGACGGGCAGGAGAGGCAGCCAATGGGCGGCAGGAGGGGCGGGCTGCGTTGGAACGGCTGGGAGAGGCGGGGTGCGCCCCGCGCTGCGCGGCGGTGAAACGCGCAGATCCCGCGCAGCGGGTGACACGTGGGCAGCGTGCCACGCGTGTCATGCTCGCTTTCTAACGACCCCTGGGGCAGCGCGCGGTGCTCCGTCCTGGCGGCCCCGGGGCAGCCGCCCGTGCGCAGCCCACGTGCCCCCGTGGGCGTCGCGCCACGCTCAGATGTGACCCCGCAGGGCTTTGCCCCACAGCCCTTTCACCCGATCTGTGTCCTTTCCCCGTGCCGCAGTCGGAGCTAAAATAGACGGAAAAGGAACGGCAGCCTTCCTGTCCCTGTGTAACCCCGCATTTGATTTGCTCACAGCACCTCAGTCCCATCCCAGGCCCACGGTGACACGCAGTCAGGAGTGGGGATGGGTGACGCGCTGCTCAGCACCACCGGTCCCCAGCATGGGGCAATCAGGAGCTCAGGGTCTCCGCAGATCTTCCTACTGCTCCACCCCAAAGCAGTGGGGGCCCTTCTCCAGGGGGATCAGGGATATCAGGGTGGGGAAGCGCACAGACACACCACGCTCTTTCCCCACCAGGGAGAGGGGACAGCCCGGCAGCCTCTCCTCATACAAGTGCTGCTTGTGGGGTCAGCATTCATGGCCTCTGAAGAGCACAGCTGCCGCTGCAGCCTGCTGATAGCACAGAACTGCAGCAGGAGTTACAAACTCAGCACTGAGGCACTCCTGCCCTCTTTCTTCCCCGCCCCAAGAGGCTCCATGAAGAACCAACCCCCCTGGCAATTATTTTTTAATGTTTCGTGGGATGAACACCTCTACAGGAAATACCACATTAGAAAATGTTCACTCATGTACAACAGCAGCAGTGCAGAAGGTGCTATCAGCACCCAGCACAGCACAGTCACAGAAACCACGTGGCTGCAAGCACCCAGGCCTTCAGCAGTGACTTCAGAAGTTTTCTGGAAGCTTCTAAGTCCATAGCTGTTTACAGAAGGTGCACAGCCTCTTCGTTACAGTGACAGCTCTCTAAGGATTCTGGAAAGCACTGCTCTGCTTAGAGATAACCAAAGCGTGGGCTCCCCAGCACAGGCTTCCTGCTGTGTGGTACCGCTGCCAGATAGGCCTTGCTTTGAAATTACCATCCTCACTACCAGCCCCTGACTTGCTCATTTCACTGGAACAGAACGTGATCTTTCCTCCTGGAAGCAAACAGCAATGTCCTAAGGCACGTCGTTTTGGGCCACACTATTCAGAATCTTCACTTGATTGAATTAAAAATGTTACGTTGGCTGAAAATCCCAAACACCAACGTAAAAATCCCAAACAAAGACACAACACAGAATACGGTCAGCAATAAAATAAGTTAGTAGAAGAACAGCACAACGGTACAGAACACGTTCACAAATTATGGGAGTCCTCCTCATCCATCCCATCACCAGAGCAGGCTGCCAGCTTCCATCAGCACAGAGCAGACAAACCAACCAGAGCCAGCTGCCATGGTACACACCAACCTCCAGCACAGAACAGAGCACATGGTAACAGCCCTCCTGTACACAAGTAGCACACATAATGCGGGGGGCAGGGGGAGGAGAAGCAGATCATCTTCAGGCATTAGATGATTTAAGGAATGAGTACCATACAGAGCTGATGTGCGGCCTGTGAATGCATAAAGCCATTCCAGCTGCATCTCCCCCCCCAAAAAAACCTTCACTGCAGCCTCACAAGCCAGGCATTTGCTTCAGATATTCCAATTCAGTTGTAACTGCAAATTAATCCATGCCAGTTCTGTTTCCCCCCTTCGACTTCATGTACACAGATGCCTTTAAGCTCCGTTGCTCAGGGATTCACTGTGCCAAGCTCCCCTTCTGGCCCGTCCACAGCTCTCTGAGCTCCACTTTGCAGCCGAGGTCTCGCAGTGCAGCTTTGGCCACATCATCGCAGTCCTTGTGCGTTGCACGAGCTTCTGTTATTAGGTCCTCAGCTCCCATCTCTAAAATGGGCTGAGAATAGTCCCGGCTCCGGGAAACCAGGTTGCGGATCAGCATGCAAGCCTGTTTCTGAGAGAGAGGTAAATGGGAGAGATTAGCATCTGGGCAACCAAACGTGGGATGCTACAGACAGCAACAAGCTATTTTCTAGAAGAATAAAACTCACAGACAATAAGGTTGCTATTTTACAGTGGAGTTTATAAAAGACCACACGCTTCTGTAAGAAGTTTGCTGACGTTCCAGCAGCACCCAGAGAACGGTCATAGCATCAACTCTGTGGTTATTTGTCAAGTAAAGGACAAACGAAGCAGTGAACACAAACAACACCAATCCTGGTTGAATAAGCAAGAGGCAAATACCTGTACAGCCACTTCTCGGGGGTGAGCTTTCATAGCCTGAAGAGCTGCCAGAGCCCCTCCACCTTCCATGATGACATTACAGTTCTCAGGTTTACGCAAAGCGAGCATGCACAGTGCTGCACAACCCTGCTCACAGATCTACAAGACAAAGAAGGAGGACTCACTGGCTGAAAACACTGCTTTAACAGAACATTTCAAAGCATCCGGAGTTCTGTTTTCCTGTTTGGGGATTTCTTTAATAAGCTATAATATTAACAACAGCAATCTTTAGCTTCTTCCTGAAACATCGTGCTTCTCTGACATGTAAACCAAGTTCCAAGTGGTAATTCATAACAGATTTAAAATAACTTCAGCAGTGGCTGAACTGCAGCCCCAGAGGTATAAAACACTATCTAGTATCAGTCTGATTTATGGATAAGGAAGAAGTGTAACACAGATTTGAGTACACCTTTAAATTTACACAAATACATGCCATACCACATGTCTGCTAAAGGTTCAGTGCATTGCTCAGGTTATGTAAGTTAAGTGCAATCATTTAGCACACAAACATAAAGCATAACTGCTCTCAGCATAAGCTGTTCACCACACGTCAGAGCAAAGCTGTGGATCGCTCCTGTCTACAACACGACAGGACCACTGCATTACACAGCCCTAAGCCCTCTGCTCCCAGGACACCATCATCAAGCAATTAGCTGCATACCTGAGGGTTGGCAAGGTGATGGCTTATAGCGAGCACAATAAGGTCAGTTCCACCAGCTGTAACTATGGCATCTTTCACATCGTCATTACCTGCGATCGCTCGGATGGCACTCAGCACTTGCTTCACCACATCCTGCATTCATCAAGGGAAAGAACAGCTTAGAAAGCATCAGGAAAACGTTTCACACAGTTTTCAGTCATCCAGAATATTCCCCACCAACTCCACTCAGTTTTAATTCCCAGTTCTCAGCAACTTGGATGTCAGGTACACTTTCTTGCTAGGCAGAATAACAAGGAACTTGTTAGATTGGCAGAGATTTCCAAAGACATTTAAAGAATAAATCAATCCTCTGGAACCTCTTCTAGCTGAATGATGGAAAACCAGAAGCTCAGCTTTTCTGGGATCAAGCAGAACTCTGTGGAATGGGAATGACAGAAGAAATAACCATGAGCATGGGGCTCAATTACACCACTATTAAGTGACAGAGCACATACACAGAACAAAGCTGCACGTGAAGTTTTAAATAGAGGTAAGTGGGATCAGCAGTTGGGTTACAACGTCGACTGCACTTAAAATGATGCATTAAGGACCACGCACAGCCAGGATTGGGGAAAACAAGAAAAAAAACACAGTTTTCTGCACCATTTTCAGTCCCCCAAGTACACTCTGTATTACTCACTGGATGATCAATGCTGTCAGCCAGGAGAGAGACCATAAAATTTAAGCCCCCAAGGTCGACAATTTCTTGACAGAATTCATTCCTGACAGAGAGGCGAGAAAGGGTGGCACACAGTTCACTGAGAACACTGCAGTTATCTGTGAACGCTGTGAAGGAGACAAGAATGGAAGAAGTATGAGCCAGGAGGCTTGCTAGCAGATTCAAGGTGCTGTACTTTTCTTCTTTGAAAGAACAAACAAACAAAAATACAACACATCACCCCAGGAAACAGCTAATTCCCACTCAGGTCGTACAACAGATCATCACAGATGACATTCTGCTTGCTTTGTATCTAGACAGGGAGAGTTACAAAGCACAGTTTTAAGACAAGTGGTAACAGTTTAACAGCCGTAGGGTGAATTTTACCTTTTGCAGCTTCAATGAGAACCCTTAACCCATCGTTTTCCAACACAATCATTTTGGCATGATCATGAGCGTGACCAAAGGGCACACGGATGTCGTCATCAAACGTCATGATCCTGAGAGCGGACGAGGCTGCTCGCACGACGTCAGCACTGTCCCCGTGCAGGACTATGGCTCCAGTCAGGAGTGGCAGAACCCCCTTCTTCACAAAGTCCTGGCGATTCTGCTCGTGTTTCAGACAGGCGTGCCGAATGCATCGGATCCCAGCCAGCGTCACTTCAGCATCCTCTCTATATTCTTTCAGAGTTTGTAGCAGCAGATCCTGGCCAGCGGAGTCAAGTAAGTCTGGCTGCCCATCCAAGATGGCAGACAGAGTATTAAAGGCTTTCATCATTAAATTCCTGTCTCCCGAAGCCAACTGGCAGGCAGAGAATACCACGGGATAGGCACCGTTCTGCCCAGCCAGGTAGCGGAAAGCCAGCTGTTCTTTGCACTGATCAGTGAAGACCACCAGCTGCTCAGCCATCTCAGCGAGATCAGAGTCAGCAACAGATCTCCCAAGGGAATCTAAAGTCTGAAAAGAGAAAACAAGATTTACTTTTCCATCTGAACTTTACAGGAGCAAGAGCAGTTTATTCCAGTCATTATTACAAATAAGCAAACGTGAATATCTAAATTAAGACACAGCTAAGAAACAGCTGTCTCAAAGAGCAGCATTCATGCACAAAACCCCTGGAGGAACTCCAGACAGAAGGAGAAGGTGCACTTCATGATTCTCAGTCTGTTACTTCAATAAGCAGCTGACCCTCCTGTCTAGAAGACTGCACAAAGCTGTATTCCTACCAGCAAAACTTCATGCTTTTGCTTCTGACCATTTTCAGAGGCCGGCTGCCGCACAGCTTTGATGATATTGCTTAAATCGACACCTGAAAGGGAAAACAGAAACAAGAATCACATTAATTACGAGATGTTAAGTGACACTGGTGAAGTGACCCGGAGCAGCTCATCGTAACGCACAGATCAGTGCACAAAGAAACGTCTGTCACCAGGACAGCGCTCACCCCAACTCAACACCCATCAGGGAACGAAAAAGAGTTCCATTCCATTTACCAAACTGCGCTCGGCAGCTTTTCAGCCACAATCCCCCACCAAACCACCACCAGCTGCATCCTTCCCCCCATTTCACGTTCGTTTCGGCGCAGGATGACGGCAGCCCCGGTCCCGCCGGGCAGGGCGGGTGAGAGCACAGTACCTTGCGACTCAAACTGCTGCACCGCGTCCCTCACCGCCTCCTCGGGGTCCATCCCGAACTCGGCGATGTTCTCCTGCACGGCGTCGTCGAACGTCTCCTGCGCGATGTGTCTGGAGCCCATAGCGGCACCGCCCGCAGCGCTGCGCGGAGCGAAGGCCGCAATGAGCGCGGGGCGGAACCGCTCCTCCTGGAAACCGAAACCGCTCAACACCGAAAGCGCATCGCCGACGGGATCGGGCTTTTATCGGCCGCAAGCAAACGGACGGAGCTCGTGTCGGTCCGGCGCTGCGATGTGGAGGCGGACGGCCCCCAGAGCGCGCGCGCTGCCGGCCGCCCCCCCAACCGACAAAGGGCTCAGCCTGACCCGCCTCGGCCACCGTACGCCGCCGGTCCCGGCCCCGCCCACCCCAGAGGGCGCACGCGTTAAAAAAGTCACGCCAAGCCCTCCGGGCGCGAAGAAACGCGGAGCCAAAAAGGGCCCGCGTGCTCCGAGTGCGCACGCGCACGCTCCCGCCCGTGCAGCGCGCTCGAGCGCTCCGCGCAGGCGCGCTAAGGGGGAGCTAACAGCCCCTCAGCGGGCTGCGGGCCCGCTGCTCTGCCCCTCACCCCGCTCCGCACCGTCACCGTCACCGTCACCGTCACCGTCACCGTCACCGTCACCGTCACCGTCACCGTCACCGTCACCGTCACCGTCACCGTCCGCCCCGCGCCGCTCCCTGAGCCGCGTCCCGCACTGCGCCTGCGCTGCGCACGCGCGAGGAGGGCGGGCGGGCGGCGCGGGGGCTGCTGGGAGATCGCCGTGCGGCGGGGCGGCTGCGGCAGCGCGGCGGGGCGCCGCCTCGGTGAGGGCGGGGCGGGGCGGGGCGGGGCGGCTCCCCCTCCCCCTCCCCCTCCCTCCGTCGGCGGGGCCGCCCGCTGAGCGGTCGGAGCTCGGGGAGGTGATCCCCTCCGCGGCTTTGTGCTGTTCCGCCGCAGGGAAGATGGCCTCGCGGCGGATCACGCGGGAGACGTTCGACGCTGCGGTGCGGGACAAAGTGAAGCGGTATCGCGGCGACGCTCTGCAGGAGGCGATGCACCGCTTCAAAGGTAACGGGAGCGGGCGGGGCCGGGGCCGCGCCGCCGCTGTGTTGCAGCTCTGCCCGCGGTACGGGCTGGAGGCTCCGTGCGGCCGCCGCTGTTTTAACGTGGAGCGTAAATCCCGGGCAAGAGCCGAATTACGGACAAAGGGATTGTGAGCGGGTCCGGTTTCAGGACCGCTGGGAGCGGGGGGGGGGGGTTTGCGGCGTTGGGGGCTCTGCGTTACGCGTGGAAGGCTGGAAGCAGGCTGTCACGGTGCCGAGTGGGTACAAAACGCTTCTGTCTTCTGAAGTTGCCGTTGAAAAGGTCTGGAAAAATGGCGTGGGTTCCATTTGCAGGCGGCAGGGCGCTCTGAAATGAGCTCTCCTGCTCTAAGTTGTCTTATCTTAAAATAATGGTGATTAAGTGCTTCGTTGCCACAAGTCCCTTTTGCCTTCTGAACTTCACTGCCAGGATGGGGACTCTGTACAGGGCACTCCGGTATTTCTGACTTCGCTGTCCCCATGGGTGACTGTGTGCGTTTGTGGCGGATACGAACTGCTGTTGAGCTGTGGCACTCTGACTTTGTCTGACAGCGTGTTTACGTTTTTGTCATTGCAGCTCATCCCAGGCCAGTCCCAAGACCTAGATACGAAGGCAGTTTTCACGACGATGGAAGATACGACGATGCCCAGCATCACTCACACGATGACTGGGCTGAGAACCCTAGAGATGAGTACCCGGGACCTTCTTACAGATCTGCAAGCCCTCTCATAAGGAAATCGAACTACTACCACGAACAGTTTGGCCACCTAGCATCTCATGACCAGGAGTACGGGCATCCAGCCACGCGGGACCGGGAGTACGGGCGCCCAGCATCCCATGACCGGGAGTACGGGCGGCCAGCTTCTCATGGCCGGGAATATGGACACCCGCTGCCTCGGGACCGGGAGTACGGGGGCCTGGCTTCTCATGATCAGGACTACGGACATCCTGACTCCTGGGAAGCTGCTGGCCCACACGAAACTGACTTTAGTTCTTCAGATATTTTAGGTGATTTTAGGTCACCAGGACTCATGGAAGACGAATATGGCAACGTGGAGAATCAGGAGTATGATGTAGACTTTGGAATTCAACGTGACAGTGAGTTCCGACCCCCAATACGGAGGGGCAGCGTTGGTAGGGGAAGAGCCCTGCGAGGAAAGCGTATTACAAGGGGCGCTGCCAAAGCTAAACTCTTCAAAGCAGACATCAAAACTCCCCTAAAGAAATGGAACACTAAAAAGCCACAGCCAGACCCTGATCAGAAGCCAGCTGTGCAACCTGACCAACTGCCAGAAGATGCAGAGCCACCTAACGAGAGGCCGGTGGCCATCCAGCGCCCGAATCAGAAGCTGCCTCCACGCCCCAATCAGAGGCCAGCTATGGCAGCCCCAAGACCTGTTCTCAGGCTCCCAAAGCCTGCACATGTTTTCAGAAATCTCAATTTCGACCTCGTGGACAAGTCTGACATTTTTTCGACGTTTGGAATACAAATCATAAAATGGGCTGGATTTCACACCATAAAAAACGATGCAGAATTTTCCCGACTCTTTGGAGCTCTCTTTGAGCTGGAGACAGAAACCTGTGCAAAAATGCTTGCTTCGTTCAAATGCTCCTTAAAGCCAGAACACAGAGATTACTGTTTCTTTACTATCAAGAGTTTACAACATGCTGCTTTGAAAACTCCCAAGGTGGACAATGAGTTTTTAAATATGCTGTTGGACAAAGGTGCTGTGAAAACAAAGAACTGCTTCTTTGAGATAATAAAACCTTTTGATAAATATATAATGAGGCTACAAGACCGCCTGCTAAAAGGTGTTACGCCTCTGCTCATGGCCTGCAACGCTTATGAATTAAGCATTAAGACAAGTGGGTTTGGTAACCCCAGAGAAATGGCGAGTGCTTTTGAGACCACTGTTTCTCTTTGTCGTAAGTCTTTAGCACTTCTGGGTCAGACCTTTGCTTTAGCATCTGTTTTCAGGCAAGAGAAAATACTTGAAGCTGTAGGGCTCCAGGAGATGGCTCCAGCGCCAACGCTGTTCCCAAACTTTGACGACTCGACGTTGTTTGGAAGAGAGTACATTGAGAACTTAAAGGCTTGGCTGGAGAAAAGTGGATATCCAATTCAGATGAAAAAAAACGAAGCAGAGTCCACAGAACCGCTTAAAAAAACCTCTCCTGACACAAACGTTACAAGTGAGTGAATGCTGTAAGATTCTTTGCAGTATGCAGTTCCTGTATTTGTCAGTAATATTTTGTTGTTCCAGCTTTACCAGTTCACGAGTTCCAAGCTGTGGGAATTCTGTGTACATCACTGGCAGTGCTGAGGCAGGCGATGCTCTCTGTTGTAGCTGTTGCTTTCTGCTCCGTGCCAGCTTGTGCGGGTGGAAGCATGCCTCCTTCCTCTCCTCTCCCACACTTCACATTTAGGGTTTTCATGTGAGCTCTTCACGACCTCAGCTGCCCTTCCCACCAACTTGTCACCTTGGGGATGGAGAGGCTGGGACTGCATCTGTTCCTGGCTATGTTACAGAATAAGCATTTGCATAGAAGAGAAGTCAGAGATGTTTCCGTTATGGTTTTATCAGCTGCTGGCATGTGTCTTTAAAGTTGCTGATATGAATGCATTTTATTTTTTCCTACAGTCCCACAGCGAGCTGATCGGAGCATTGTAGAAACAATTGAACAGCTCGTGAATAGCATTGTCTCAGGAACCTTGTCTGCCAAAGAGAGAAATGCTCAAAAGAGCTGTCCTGAATATTGGTAGGTGTGTTTGAACAGTGTGCCCTAATACTGCCTTGCTCTGCTCCACTGAAGGTATTTGGAATACATTTCATTAAATTCCATATTTTGTTAGATGGATGCAAGATCAAAGCCTATAGTGTGTGTAGCTGGGCTGTGTGAAGATGTTTCTGCAGCCACTTGTGCTCCCTGACATCCCCTGAAATTGCCCTTGTGCTTCTGTCTTTGTTTTGATCTGGCAGTAATGACTATACTGATCCGAATACGAGATATTCAAATCAATTCATGTGTACAAGCTGAAAATATTAACTGCATTTATTTAATATAAAGTCATGTGGATCTCAGCGTAGCTGATTAATTACTAGCCAAATGATTCCTGTCAAAACCCTCCATCATTTATTTGCTTGGCCTGTTTTATCTTTACGTACTGCTTCAGAAATGGAGTTACCTCAGTGGTTCCAGTATAACCCTGGAAAAAAAGATCAATTGCTGCTAAGTTTCTGATCTGAGAATTTGAGCTGAATTGTGCTTTTGGCTTAGGCTTTTGTTTTATGTATATGATTTTATTTAGGTTCTTGTCTGACGAAGATAGTCTAGAATACAAATATTACAGACTGAAGTTGTCAGAGATGCAGAGACAGACATCGTCAGGAAAGGAAGCAGGTGGTGAGGGCAGAACACTAGAAGAATCTGCAACAGAATCAGTCAGGGCCATGTTGTATGCCAGGAAAGTCGCAAGTATTAAGAGAAGGCTGTTCAAAAGGAAAAGGACTGGAATTACAGCACAGCGTGGAACTCGAGGAAGGAAGGTGAGGAGAGCGACCATAGGGACGCAGACTTTGCTTTCAGCTGGTACGGTGCTGAAACACCAAGACAAGCCCCTTCAAGGTTCAGCCCAATCAGAGCCTTCTGCAGCAGAAACCAACACTGAGAGGAGTTCTCTGGATGCAACCTCATCCTCGCCGTGTGGCACCAGTTCAGCACTCCCTCTGCCATCAGAAGGAAGGATAGATGTGGAGGATTTACTGGCACCGCCGGATCTTTTCCCATCGTTGCCCTGTCAGTTTCCTGACGGTAAGTGACAGTTCAAGATTGGATTTTAAATAGTAAATTATGAGGGAAAAGAATTTCATAGGATGTTCTGCTAAAGTAGACGGTTCTGAGCTGTACTGACCCTCCAGCGGTGTAGATTCTATGTGAAGCTGTAGGTAATGAGCGTTCTGTTTCCTGCAGTGGATGCTAAAACGATGGAAACAGCTGAGAAGCTTGCCAAGTTTGTGGCTCAGGTAGGACCAGAAATCGAGCAGTTCAGCATAGACAACAGTGCGGATAACCCAGACCTCTGGTGAGTAACTGTACCTTTGTCTGTGTCTGTTGGCCCAAAAGAAAAATCAGAAGCCATCTGAGCAATCATTAAAGTCAGATTTCCTTTTGTTGCTTTTTGAGATGCTCACTTTTGTCCCTTGTGTTAAGGGATGCAGGATTTTGAGCAATGCTCTTGTCCCGTTTAGCACCTGTATTAATGGTGCATATCTAAAATAAATAAGAAAAATATTTTTCCAAAATAGACACGTGTACTGAAATGTGTATTTTTTAATATCCTAAGTAATCTTGCATCTTGAAATAGTGTTCTGCCAAAGTGTTTATTTATTTTTTTTCTTTTATAAGAGGCTTTGCTTACAAGCAGCTGGAGTGCTCTAGTGTACATTAGTAGACATTTCACTTCTAGTTGTACTTTGCCAGCAACAGTGGAGCTCTGTGATCTCTTCTGTCTCCCTCAAGATCAGTGAACCTATTTCTCTGTGCACCACATGACTGGAACTTGGAGGAGCTGGTTTGCTGCTTCATTCCGTGTGATCTGAAGACAGCTTTGTGTCTCAGTTTGTCCATCTGTGTAATGAAGATCATTGCACTGAGTTCTTTGCAATGCAGTTTAGGATCTGCACTCTTTAAGAATTAAGGAGAACGACTGCTGTACTTTGCACAAAAACAACTTCAAAAGCATACCTGGATTGAGCGTTCAAAACGTTAATAAGAGATTTATTTGAAGCATCTTGCTTCCAGATAAAGAAATGTTGCTGATAATATTTTCACTGCCATTTTTGTCCAGGTTTCTACAGGATCGAAACAGTTCTGCTTTCAAGTTTTACCGAATGAAGGTCTATGAGTTATGTCCATCCATTAACTTCAGTGATGTGAAAGAAGCAACTGATGCTGGGGAGGATGCTAAACCTGAAGAGAGAAATTTGGATATTTCAGAGGAGGAGGAGGAAGAGGAGGAAGAAGAGGAGGAAGACAATGAGGAGGAAACTGAGTTTGAGGAGGATATTTCCCGACCTTTGGAAGAAATGGAGCAAGCTGAGGAGGGAGATGATGATATCTCAGCAGGTAGAAGTGTGGAAAACCTTGCTGAAGAGATCATTTCCAAAACAGGAGAGGAAATTTCAACAGGTGAAACGCAGCTGGCTGCATCATCTGATGGTGCTATACCAAATCTGTCAACACAGGCATCAGTTCCTGCTCCTGGAACCCTGTTTCCCCGCAAGCGAATCAGCAGCAAGTCTCTGAAAGTTGGTATGATTCCTGCCTCTAAAAGGATATGCCTCATAGAAGAACCAAAAGGTGAGTGCTACTTGGAAGACATTTTGAACGTAGTGGCACAGAATTTGTGTTTTGTATGTACTTCGTGACTGATTGTCATTGAAAGCATTTCCTTAATAGGAAAAGATTTCACTTGAGAAGACAAAGGCAGAATAAATGGTGCAGCAGTTTTTGTGTTCTGGCACAGCAGCAAAGTTTGCTTCTAGACTGAGGTTGCCTGCATGAAACGTTGCTCCTCGGGTATTCTCACACCACCTGCTTTCTGCAGCTTAAGGAAAAAACAAGGTCATCGCTTTTGCAGGTTTCAGTTCATCAGCGTGTGACGGGTTTGACAGACTGAAATTCAGCACTGAGCACACTTTGAATGTCTAACTGCTCTACGTATATTTAGACTTTGGATTGGCCTGTCAAATTCTGTCACTACAGCCACAGTGGTGGAGGGGGGGGTCATGATATTGTGAGAACTGAGAGATAAGTAGCTTAAAACTGATCATACGTGCTTTACAGCTACTTTAACAAATGTCTTTTCTCTGTGTAACAATTTTTTATTGGTGAAGGCTGTCATTTGTGATATGAAAATGATATAAAATAACCTCATTTAAATTCAGAAGTGAAAGATCTGAAGTCCTTAATGTATTCATCAATGTATTGTTGCTGGCAAGATATTTCCAGAACGAAATACACAAGTGCACTTAGTTCTCTTTCTTTATTTTTTTTGGGGGGGGGGAACTGAGGTGAGGTGTGTGTGAACTGTCTTACTGTTGGTTTGGTTTCATTCTGATTCCTCTTGATGATACTGATACTAGGCCAAGATACTGAGTCCCATTTGATCGTGTACTTCTTGAGTGCTGTATTAAAATGTGTTTTTCTTTGCAGCTGATTCTTGTCTTTGATTTGATTTGCAGTTCATGAACCTGTCAGAATTGCTTATGATAGGCCCCGTGGCTGCCCTGTTACGAAGAAGAAGAAGGTAAAGAACTCTCCTGGTTTGCCATTTCATTGGGGGCATCTGAAAATCAGCTGTGTCTACAGCAGACAGCCTCCGAAAACTAAACACATTATGATTAAATGACTGTTAACAGCTGTGTGTTAATCCTCTATGAAAAAAAAAATAACAAAATGAGAGTATTGCTGTCCGGAAAGTATTATTTTTCAGAACTGAGAAATAGCAGCAGCTTCTTGTTTGCTGCAGTGGTAGGGATTCAGTAATCAGATTGTTCTTCATTTGCTGCTAGAAAGCATTAACTACCTTTTAAAATACGAAAGCGTACTCTACTTTAATGTAGTCAAACAGTTTCAGAACCTAAAATATCTTTGCTAATTTATTTTTTGTAAGCTATCAAGACACATCCTTGCTCTTAGATATACTTCCTGAAGGCACACAGAAAAAGCCTCTTTGTTTTTCTGCTTTTTTCCTCTCCACAGAAACCAAAAGATTTAGATTTTTCACACAAGAAACTGACAAACAGAAACGTAGGCTTCCAGATGCTTCAGAAGATGGGCTGGCAAGAAGGACATGGCCTGGGTACACGAGGAAAAGGAATCAGAGAGCCTGTGAAAGTGTATGTAATGGGAACAAACTACAGAAATCTGACAGCTGTGGAACAGGCTGGGATCCTAGTAGTAACTATTTCTATCTTAACCCTCCTTGATGTGGCCAGTTCCATGTTTTGTTTCCTTCTTGATGTGGTCCTTGGCCTCAGCAAAGTAGAGCGTGGAGACTTCACGCGTTTTTCTGGCCATGCTGAGCACAGTGTGGTCTGGAAGTTGGCTGTTCCGTGCACTTTGACATCACTGAAGTTGCAGCGTGAACGCTGCAGTGTGTGGACGCTTTCTAAAGATATATGGGTGCCCCTATTATTCAGGAGATGTTTTGGTTTGATGTATTTAGTTGGTTTTTTTAATACCTGCTGTCTTGGGGATCTCCTTGCCAGCATGCTAGGTATGTAAGATATAGACTCTGGGAATATCATACACAGTACTCTGTAGGTTTAGGCAACGAAATCATTTTCAGTGTAAATATATGATACATTCCACTGCGTGCTGAAAGAGGTAAGTGCATCTGCCAGAAGGTAAGTGTGCTTCTTCCTTTAAAATATACTTCTGTTTCTGAATCTTCACTTTGTCTTTTAAAGTTGCTGTATCCTGTGTCTACTGCTGAAGAATGGATCTCAACTCCCTGACTGACTAAAGAGGCAGATTCAGTTTATTTGTGTCTGAACCCATATGCCAATATGTGTAATTTGTGGGTTAACATTCTCTTTCATGCTTTGACAGTACTGGTCGTTTCAGTGCCATACTTCCCGTGGCTTTCTCTTTTTGTTGCAGTTCCCTGTGGTTCAGTGGCCGTTACTGTATATTTTTTTTGCTGATCTTTCATCTGCAGTGAGTGGACAGTGAGAAAGCAGCTTAGCTCTCCTCCAGCTGTCTCATGCTCACAAGTGTCAGAGCCTCAGGTTCTTAACCTCAAATTTTGTTGCGACCAAATATATCGGTAACGTTTTCATTTCTATAGCTCCTGGCACAAGTCTTGCTGCGCAGCTAACGATGAGCTATTTAATTGTATTTGGTCTGGCAGTTAGCCCCCCACGTTCTAAAAGTTTCTGTCTATCTGTAAGATGTAGTGAAATAGTATGTGAAAGTACTGTTTTTCCAGTTTGAGTCCATTGCTTCATCACTCTTGTAAAGACATGCAGAGTAGCAAAGGTTTGTTTTTCTTACAAAAACTTGGTGATCTTTACTGTAAAGTAGAGGTAAGTCCATTTCATTGATTGTTTTCAGTGTCCACCTCTCTTTACTTTCCAAAGTCATTCTTTGGAAAATACCTCTAAGTTGATCTCAGAATGAAACCAGTGCAACTTAACGTTTTACTTTCTCGTTGCTTTGTTACAGTGCAGGGTGCTTGTTTTTTTGTTCCATGTAGTTAACCTGTAGCCTCCACTCTTGCCTCACCTTTTAAAGCTACTGACTCTTCTGCTGATGACTTGTTTAGAAGTCTGCATGCCGTCACACCTTCACGTAGCAAAAGGTGATGGATTAGTAATGGTACACGCTCCAATTCTAGTGTAGTGCTTATCTCAAACATTGTGTAACACTTCTGTATCTAAAAGTAATGTATTCAGTTACATCAGTTGTCTCACAGTGGAACTTGAGGCTCTTTTTTATTGGAGAAGCTTAAGGCTTTTCTTTGAAAGGCTGCTAGGGCAGCTCCTGTTTTTACTACTGTAAAACGTGTATGAATTGAGTGGTGACCCCTCGAGGAAATGTTGGAGGGTAACACTGGCACAGAGGATCGCTCCTGTGGCAGAATTCTCATTAATCTTAGCTTTGTAATGTCTGCGTTCTGTGCACAAACCTGGAGAAAGATGATTTTGTTTTTGCTAACTGTTTGTATCTCCACATTCTTGTGGGTCATCCACTTCCAGGATAGAAAGCTGTTTGGTAGTGTTGAGGCCTGTCTGCTTCTGTTGGCATGTTTGGGTGAAGAGAGAGAAGTTAACTCTTTTTGCTTTTTTTCCCTGAAGGGTCAGGAGCTCTGGGTTTTGTCTATGATGTCTGTCATGCAAGACTTTAGCTTGCTTGGGGTACTAGAAATCTTAAGCAAGCACCGTTATGTTCCCTTGGTAAAAAATTCATCTTTCATCCAGAGTGATGTGGTGTTTCCTACTTACTCCTCGAAGTCTCTGACTTCTGTCACTTTTGAAATGTAAGAAGCACAGCAATTTTTGCCATCCTTTCAACAGATGATCTTATCTACTCTGAATGAAGTGGTTAATGTAAAAGTTCATGTAAGAATTTGATCTGTTAGATAACTCTGTCTTCACCATTCCCTCAATATCGTAGCAGTGTTTTCTTCTAGTGGGTGTCTGCATGTGGAATGGGAGGTGGGAACTGTTTTAGAGTTGATGTCAGGTCCCAAGTCTCTGCTCCACGTCTTCCCTAAATGAAGCAGAGTTACTTTTCCCTCTGGTTGTGTCTGTTGGAAGGTATTGTTTAGATCTCTTCTGCACATTGTCAAATGTAACAGGAACAGTTTGTTCTAACTATTCATTTTACTCCCTAGGGGTGCTACCTCTGCAGGGGAGGGCTTGGGTGTTGCAGGGGAAGAAAATAAAGAAGATGCATTTGATGTTTTCCGTCAAAGAATGATACAAATGTACAGGCAGAAAAGAGCAAGTAAATAGGTATGTGCAATGGACAAGTCTGGTTTGTGAATTCCTGCAAACATTGAAATACCAGGTTTTTAAAGTCTTCTTTTACCAAGAAAATATTGTTTCCATGAGTATATCTGGCTTCTTAACATTTCATGAAAACCCAGACCTACCTTGAACTGCTGAATTACCCCAAGTCTTACTTTCCAGGTGTGACATAAGAGACTCGCTCGTAGAGCACGGACATGCAAAGGCTGTTGTGTGAAAGTCTTCGGCAGTGCGTGCCAGTATGAAGAGCACTTTGTTCTATAGTAGTGGATTTGAACACTTAACGCATTATTTATTTACATTTTCCGAGATTAAAGTTAGTCTTGTATTTAACTGTGCAAGCTAACAACTTGGATGTCATCTTCTGAGGGAGAAGCAACTGGTTTTGTTCTCGGAAGTGCCAGTTTACCTCTGTCTTAGGCCACGTTTGCCTGTTTTGCAATGAGGCTGCTCAATACCAACAGAAAAAGCAACATTACCATTGTGACTAGCCTGCTTTGGCTCTGTTCCTTTTGGAAGCCAAGAACCTTCTCAAGTTAAAATCTTCTTACAAGGCAGTTCAGTTTATACTTCACTGCATTTTGTTGATGGGCTGATCTTCTCATCTGCTTTTTGAGTCTGCATAAAGCAGTTTCCTTTCCTCCACACACGTTTCAAGAAGAATCTCTACCCGCCTGCTTATTTTATATAGGATTCTATACTTGAAGTGTAGGATGAATAAGTGAGTTCATCCGAGTCTGAGAACACTAAAATCTTCCTTGCAAATATTGGCTGCTAAGGTTTTCCATTGTAGCAAGCAAGCAGTGCATATTTTATATGTACTTTTTGATTTTACACAAGTTTGCAGCTCTTGTTCGACAAATTCTTGAATACTGTCTTTCATTCTCAAGGAAGTTTAAGCCACGGCGAGGTGTGATTTGTGTGTTTGCAGAAAATACTGAAGAAGATACCTGGAGATCAAATAATCAAAAGTCACTTGGAAGTGGATCATCCGTTTTGTAAGGCCATCAGTTTAGAGAGTAATTTCTGTTTCTATTAAATATTGGCTTTGCAGAAGTTTTCATTGGGAAATCCCATGAGATAAGACAAAAAGCTTGTAATTCTGAGGGACTATTTCAGAATCTACTGAGAGAGAAGACTGGATTAATCTACTGTTTCAACAAAAAGCAGTTCCTAACTTCTTGGTGAAGCAGCTCTGAAGACATGAAAGTTTTAGCAGTGTTACCACAAATAAACGTTCAAAGTCTGATCATTCATCTTTTTCAGACATCAACAAGAGCTCTGTGACTGGATTACTGAGAGTGGCAGAATGCACTGCACTTTTTTAGCATACTTCCCCATCTTTACCTTCCTAAAATTAGTTGTAAGTCTTCACTTGAATGTTACATTACCAAAACCTCCTTCACTGGAGTTCTCTTTGAAGAGCTTATCTTGAGCTGATGCATGTTTTGCTTATTAGGAGTGAGTGCTGTCTTGCTGATGTTTTCATCCTGCATCAGGCTTCTTTATGGAGCAAAGAGCTTGTGCACTCCACCATAGTGTGGCAGCATCTCAAGCTCCTGATTGACAAATACACAACAAAATGTGCTTTCTGGTTACAAATTTGCCTGTGCCTGCTGTTTAAAGAACGTTATATTCTCTCCATTAAAAACCCTGCTGGTTGAAAGGGAGTGTATTTGTTTTCATTCTGTAGCAACAAGCTTTTTCTGGCCTGTAACAACCATCATGAATACATGTTTTTTTCTTTAAGGGATGGGTTTGTGAAACTACAGGAAACAGTGTCACGTTGTGGTGTAATTTTCTGATCTCTGTTTTAGTTGCTTTGAAGCACACTGATCACTAAAGCAATAATGGCAGGTATAGAAAAATGCCACGCTGCTAGTTCTGTTTTTCCATGAACGTCACGTCTTCACCTTTATGTTAACAAGGAACTGAAGCATGAAGACCATACAAATAAGTTTACGTGGTTATCACATTTGATTGAAGACATCTGATGGCCTGAAGAGTTCCTGTAGGCTTTACTTTTGGAGATGCTTTCAATCCATAAATGTTTTGAACCTACTTTAAATGCCATCAGTTATGGTATTTGGCAGTACCCATTACGTTCCAGTTGGGTGTATTCCTCACTGCCTCTCTTCTGTGCCTGGTTAGCAGTTATGTAATGTAAATCTTGAGACTATCAAAAAGGAGAGTTATCAATCCCTGTCTGTTTTACGGTGACAGTCTGGAATTAATACTGTTGGCTTCTGAATTATTTCTCAGGAAGGATTGTTTTTTCTTTTAGTTCTATTGATAAAGCTGCCAGTTTTGCTGTTCGCAGTTTTTGTTTCCTTACAAACTTCCAGTTAACCTCTTCTTTAACATTTACATTTTGGTAGCATTCTTGAATATATGTTGCACTACTTGCAGAAAGGCACAAGGCACTGTGGTTTCACTCTGGATTGAAATCCAGTCTCAGCTATGTCAGTATTCTGCACTGCTCTGATTTAACCTGAGTTTGTTGGGCACAGTACCACTTGGGGTGCCTTTGCTAAACACCTACTTGCCCAATCTGGGAAAACTCTTGGTATCCAGATCGGAAAACGGTACCTTCCTTTCTGATTGCAGTTCAATTGAGAGTATAATGCTGTCTTGAAACTAAAAGTGAACATTGGAAAAATCTTAATCTGCTACTCTGGATGGCTGTAGTCATTGTACGGTCTATCTTTCTTGTGCCAAATTTTAATTTTGGACAAGACATCGACAGAGCAGTATTGGTGCTGAGATTCCAGTGTTGCTCTCATGTGAGTTACTATTTGCCACTTTTATCTTGTGTTACCAAGAGATGACCTTGCTCTCCTTTTGCAAAAGGAATTTCCTTTTATTTTGACCTGCTTTTGCAGGCAGCTCTGATTTGAAAATTTAAATATGTACGTATGAAACATTTGTTATGCAGATACATTGCCTTGTTGAAAGTTTACTAGCTTCTTTTCTGTTATTTTAGTTCCAGGCTCTCTTCCATGAAGACTGCAAGCTTCAGTGAACATTTTAACTAACTTCAGTGGTGTGTCTACTGTCTTTTGGTTGGTTTTGTTTTTGTTTTGTTTTGTTTTGTTTTGTTTTTTTTTCCTGTTTTGTTTTGCCATTAATCTTGCAGAGCAATTTGCTAGTTTCTGTTCCATGCAAATTGGCCGTAGTGTTTAGCTAGTGACGCTAGATGCTTATGTTATTGGGTAACGGACGTTTCCTTTCAGTGTAAGTAAACCTGTTAGCATTGTTGCTCTTTTAATATCTGCGATAAATGTAGAACTAAACACTATATAGTTTAAATGTTTTGCTTGTGAGTTTGGCCATCTGTAAAAGATATGCACTCATTTTTGGCACTAACAAGTGGAATTGAGATAATGCAGTGTTATATTCATGTAAAGCAGGATTTTAGTGAGTGAGGGAGGGAAGGTCCCTCTGCTTCTGTGCTGCTAAAAGCTTCTGTTGAGAACAGCCACTAAATCATTTCTTATTTACTTCATGTGTGTTAAACCCATTCACAGCAGTGTTACTCTCCACACAGATGTCAGAACCATTATGCTCCAGTTAGAATCCCAGTTTTACCCTTTATCCACAGTTGTTTCCAATTTTCTTCACGCACCAACTTTAAGACAGCAACACTTTCTTTCTTCATCTGTGTGTGTGGTTTATTGTTGTCTTTAAATTTGAATTCCTTTTTTAGATGGGATATGAGGAGAAAAAAAATGGCAAACTGAAACTCAACAATTGCTCAGCCTCATTCTACTGAGAGGGGCAGTGAAAGTATTTATTTGCTGAGGATATGGGCTGGGTCTCCTGTCCCTGGCTTTTACACTGACAGCTATGGCAGGATTTACTAGACGTGTTTAAGTCCCAGCTCTGCCTTTTTCCTCTTTTTCCTCCTTTTCCTATAAACACTTGTTACTTGTAAGGACCTGGTTATAGAAGAAGGGATGTTTGCTCTCAAGAGAAATGAGGAGATCCTTATTCTGGGGGAGGTGTTTTAAAAGAGAAAAATAACTATAGTCAATAATACACCATTTGGAGTAATTATGTTGAAATAATTAGTATTCTTATTTGTCTCTGAGGCTTTTCTTTGGTGTAATATCAGTGACGTTTTTCCTATTTATTGTTTTGGTGTTTTTTTTTTTTTTTGACAACACTACATCATCCTTAGTGTGAACCCTCCATCCGTGCTGAGATGTTACTTCTCAAAGTCAATGTACAGTTCATTCTTTTCTATTGATACTCCGTTTTGCTTTAAAGTTCATCTCGATGTATCAAGCTTAAAAAAAAAAACAAAAAAACAAAAAAACCCAACAACCAACCTCTGGATTCAGAAATTCGAATGTTATTTCTCTGGATTGTTTTCTATGCTACGAGCAGGTATATTTTCTAATTAAAAATAAATTCTTCCAAGTCCTGTACCATCCTTCTTTCTGCATATCTCACGACTTGAGTGGCCAGTCACAGCCAGGCTGTAGATCTGAGCAATAACCACCACCTGAGCTGAGAACGTGCTCAAAGAACAATAGGGTACTTCTGGAATAAATAGTTTTTGTGAACCTTGTCACGTAGGTGACTTGCTGAATTGCAGCAAGCGTGGAAAGTGTTTGCGTTGTCTGTGGGCAATAAAGTTACTGCTGTTCAAGAAAGCGCTGGCACACAGTGTGTTCTCTGAGCTTTTTGTGCCTTAATTCCTGTCGTTAGAAGGTTGTGCTCATTTCCTTGGAAATTACCTCCGAGGCAAGGCTGTGCTCAGAAGGGCAAGTCGGGTTTCGTTGGGCAATGGCACGACAGCGAGCTGTTGGTGGACAGGAAACCAGAAGTGTGAAAAACCATCCGAGAGAGAGGACCACGAAGAAGTCACACAGCGTGGACGTGGGGAGCTGATCTCTTGCCTCTGCTTGGTGCCCTCTCGGTCGCTGTGTGTTCATTACTGATTGGGGCAGAGGATTCTGTGCAGGTTTACTTTTCCCCATGCAGAGCAGGCCAGGCTCTGTGTCACCGTTCGTGCGGCGATTGTTGATGAGAAGACACAGATCAGTTTCGTGCATGTGGAATTTTTGTCCTTTCCAAACTCACTGCTCGCTCCTACGTATGAGCAGTATACGTGGACCACGTAACGCCGTCTGTATAACACTGTGTAACAGAAACTGTTTTATGTGTAATTTGACACGGAAATGAAAAGCAACCGCCCCCGCTGACTATCGGTATGTTGGCCCCAGCGCTGCTCGAGAAAGCTTGTTAGGAAAGGCAGAGGATTAATTAGGGACGGGCGGTAATGATCTTCTCCACATTCCCTCGGGTCTCCACACGGCGCGCACCGCACGCGCTCGGTCACGTGGCACCGCCTTCCCGCCCGCCCGCGAGGAGCGTTAAGTGACCTGAGCGCGGGCCGCCAACGGAGGTGGGGCTGAGGGAGGGGCCGCCATCTTAGTGGTCGGTGGGCGAGGGGTTGCGGTGGGGTGTGGGCTGCTGGGGCCGTGAAGTGCGGTGCGGTGACGTGTGGTTGAGGCGCAGCTGGAGGGAGTGTAATGGGGTGCGTCGGTGCTGTGGGTGCTGTCCCTCAGGGAAGGGATTGAAGCTGCACGTGCTTCTGCGCGGGGTTGGGGTTGGGGTTGGGGTTGGGGTTGGGGTTGGGGTTGGGGTTGGGTTTGTTTGCTGCAGTACTGCTCAGGAGTTGGGCCTCGAGTGCCATGGTCTGTGCTGCTGGGCTGGGAAACACCAGAGCCAAGCCGTGGGCAGCAGCTGTCTGTGGACAGTCACACCCTGGGTTCCAACACTGTGGCATATTTATTTAATAGCATTCTGAAGTTTCCAACCCAGTTTACTAACTTAATTAAAAATACATGATTCCTGAACTTACTTTACTTGTCTCACATCAGCTTTACTTGTCTCACATCAGCGGTTCCCTCAGATGCAAGCAGAAGGAGCGCAGATCGTGCACCAGAAGAGCTGCACAGCCTGGCGTTGCTCTTCCTGGGGTTGCTCTGGTTCTGCTGGAAATTTGCTGGAGCACTTTAAAGGTTCAGAGCCAGAAGGTGAGGTGTTGGCTGCCTGCTTCGGAGGCCTGCAGCAAGAAGGAGGTGTAATTATTCCGTAAGAGGGAATAAAAGCAAGGCAGGGCATGTTTCTAGTCGGAGCTCAGAAAATGGGCGGTGCTGCTGTTGCCCTGTGTCTTGTTTTGCAGTTAATGCAAGAGGCAAAGCTGTCTGTTGGGAGCTGCATTCCCAGGAAAACAGTAAAATACCAAAGTAAGTGGAAAGGAGTTGTTTGATAAGTGGATAGAAGCGTAAAACAATTCTGGGGCTTCATTTCTTGGAGTTGTGATGTCTCAACCTACCTGTATGTGTGCTCGTCTAAACAAACATCCACATGTAATAATAACAGTGTTGTTTATTCTTCATGCATTCAGTTATGGAAAGAATATACACGTGTTCATCTAAGTGCTTTGGTATTCCTTATAACCTCTTTTGGAAGTACATATAAGCTTTCTCATTGTTCAGTTATTATTTGTTTTCAACCTGGAATATTAATAATGTAGCACTGAGATTCCAGGGATGATTTGTTTTAAAATGAAGTTTATGTTTCGTAGCCGTAAATGTAGAAACGTTGATAAAGGAAGGCTTGTCCAATGTCTCCACTCTCCTTGTGGATGAGGAAACTGATACGCTGTTTGTTGGAGGCAGGGATGTAATAACTGCCCTTGATTTGAACAACGTTTCCAGAGAAGTAGCCAGGGTAAGTTAAGGACTTGTCTTTATTTTCAACTTTTTTCAAACGAAAGCAAAACCTTGACTGTGGTTTTACTTATTTGAACCTAACACGCAGTTTTAGCATGTGTGATTTTATGTTTCAGATCTTGAGACTTCATCACTGAATCTTATTTCTGAAGCTTCTTTTACACCTCTTTCAGGGTTATTTTTTACAGCACCTTGTACTTTACAGAGGTATCTAGAAAAATGCTTGCTTACCTCAATATATTCAAGGTTACGTTTATTTAGATTTCTTTTTTTTTTTTTTTACATGTAATTCTGAGTAAATTTTGCAGCATTCCAACTAAGAAATCCACCTGACTTGTAGGAACACTGGTTTGCTACGCAGGAAAGACAGCTGGAATGTATTCGTAGAGGCAAGGACGAGGTGGGTGAAACCTTAGTTTCCTGGTTGCAGTTTCACGTTTCTTTTCAATAACGAACTAAGATCAGTTTTGTTTGAGCCCATTGGGTTCGTTTGTGTGCTGCTGAGACAAGAAAGTTTTCAAATGCAGACTCCTGCACCGTTTGAATGTGCTCTCTTTTGTTTTGTTTCCCTGTTTTAGATAAGATGCCACAACTACATCCTCTTCCTCCATAAGATAAATGACTCAAACATATATGTTTGTGGAACAAATGCCTATCACCCGGTGTGTGACCACATGGTAATTACATTTGAGTGTGGCTTTTCCTTGAGGGAATTCACAGTGTATGGTTGATTTTTAAATGCCTTCCAAGAGTTTGAATTTTGGTTGAAATTAAGGCACTCTCCTGGTTACTTCTCTCATAGACACGTGAAAATAGGTTCCCAAATGTTCTTCCTTTTTGCACAAAATTTACATTTCTCTGGTAACTTCTGTGATCGTTTTCCTTTAAGTGCATTTCCCAGTTTGAATTTATTCCGTGGGATCAGTGTTGTTTTTCATGCTGTCAGAGTGATTGCTTGCTGTAGGTTATCCATGGGACAGAGATGCGTTTGCGAGGAAGAGCTGAAGAGAGCAGAGGGAAGTGTCCTTTTGAACCAACCCTGAAGTATGCATCTGTTTTTGTAGGTGTGTTTTCACTGATGTGTGACCTCATAGGCTTTATATCTTAATTCTGTTTTGGAATACTGTCCCATTTATTCCTTATGATTCCCCTTTGTATTTTAAAATAAAGCGATGCTTTTAGTTTCCTCCAAACCTTTACAGATGGGGCATTTTACTCAGCTACTTCAAATAATTTCTTGGGGACGGAGCCCATAATACTTCGCAGCATGCAGAATCCTGTAAGAACAGAGTTTAAAACGTCTTGGCTGAATGGTAAGATGCTTTTATGTACTTCAGGCTCTTGAGCATCTGTTCGTGTTTGAACTGTCTGTAGAGTGTCCTAGTATGTCATGTTGGTTTGGCAGGATCCAGAAATGAGAATTAAAAACATGGTGACTAAGAACTTCAGTGATGAGACAAGCCACAGCCTCTCTCCATGTAAAACACAATTGCTTCTCTTAATTTTTAAGATTTGTAAATACTTCTCAATTCTTTCCTTTTACTCCTGGAAAAAAAAAAAAAAAGTTTAATTAGACTTAAAATTAAGTCAGTATCTGCTATTTGTGAGTTTTCTTAGTGCTAACTTAGATTGCTTTTTCTATTTATGTATTTCAGAACCAAGCTTTGTCAGCATGGAGATAGTACCTGAAAGTGAGTCTAGTCCAGATGGAGATGATGATAAAATTTATGTGTTCTTCACCGAAACAGCTGTAGAGTTTGAATTCTATGACAAGATCCTGGTGCCCAGAATTGCCCGTATCTGCAAAGTTAGTGTTTGAAATGCACAGATTCTGTTTTCCAGATAAAGGATTTCACATAAGCGCCCAACTACGACATTTAGTCACTGTTCTTTGCACTGATTGGCCGAACAGAGTTCTGCACGTTTTATTTCTGAATTTTCTTCCTCTTATTTTTTGTGCTGGAACAGAGCCAGCTGCTCAGGTTGCATTTGACATGTGAACCATTTTTGTGTCTTTAAGTGGGGGTTTATATTGAAAGGACAGTTGTGTTGTTTTACTGTAGCAGTGTTATCAGATGATAATCAGTTTACATCTGTGTTTTATGTGTGCTACAGCGTTGATGTTCCTTTGTTTAGGGTGATCTTGGTGGAAAACGCGTACTGCAGAGAAGATGGACATCATTTTTAAAAGCCCGGCTTTCCTGCTCCATTCCAGAACTCAACTTCCATTTCAATATCATTCAGGACATCTTTTTTCTTAGGAGAGGGAAGTGGCAGGACGGCGTATTTTATGGAATTTTCTCTCAGCAGTGGTGAGACACAGGGCTGCGTACAGTGCTAAGTTTGTGATGAGGGGTTCTCCCTGCAGTGTGAATAGCCTGAGTGCATCCTCTTGGCGTGAACTCAGAGCTAAGGAGCTATCAGCTGCTTACCCTGAGTGTTTTATTGGACCGTGTTTGCTTTTCTACAGGCTGAGCAAACATTATCACCTTCAGAAGCAGAATGTTATTGGTTCCTGTGGGCCAAGACCATCAATTAAACACTGACTCAGAGCTTTTACTAAGTCAGATTCTGAGAGCTATGTTTTCTCTGCTTAGATGGTGAAGTAAAGAATTATGTTCAAAATTACATAATTAATTACACAAAGCCCTGGATTCTTCTGGAGTACACTGTGGTACAGGAAATACCTGACATTTCAAGGTGCAGAATTATGCTGCTTGTCTATGTTATGATCTATGAAAATGAAAACAGAACTCCAAACTGCTTTCACGTTTAGGATTTACTGACTTTTTCTGCCTGCTCTGAGTAAGATGAAGTGTATCAAACTTTACATGTAAAAAAAAAAAAAATACCAAAGCAGCCATGGGTAGGTAACTTTAATGGTTTATAAAAGCATCAGAATGCAGTTCATCAGCTTGCATGGTTTAACCTGCTGCTGCCTATTCACCTTTTAGTTCATTCTTGCAGGAGCCTGTGCAGCAGTTTTATTTCTGGTTATGGCAGGTTCTGCTCTCTGCTAAAGAGAGGAATTTGTGCAGCATTTATTCCTCTGGGTGTGGTAAAGAGACTCAGAATTTGTATCACTCGTGGAACTGACATCACCTGTGTCAGATGCAGACACTGCTGAACTTTCAGGCGTCGATTTGATAAGCATGAAAAATGAATGCAGAGAGGAAAATTATGTTTCTCAACAAGATGAGTTAAGCGGATTAATAGAAGAGTTAATGGTTTATATCAGAAGTGTGGAGCCAGAAGGTGGGGGAACTCATCAGAGTGTTAATTGCCTGCAGTACTTGGGCTCATCTAAGAAAGATTATCAAAGAGGTCCTTGTTTTCTTACCTATTTCAATTTATTAGGGGGTGGTTATATGATTTTTAACAGAAACATGTTGAGTATAGTATTTTATGAATGTCTTTGTTTTATTCCCTTCTTAGGGAATCATGAGAACTGCAACAGATCAGTAGTAGTGGGTATTTTTTGAGTAATCCTGAAAAAAGATGTGTTATGCATTGTGGACACTGGGTTATTTTATAGTATTTCTTTCTATATCTGTTATTTCTTTCAATCTGGTGATCAGATTATTTCATAATATTTCTTCATATTATATATATCTCCATGCCGAACCTGTTCTTATTATGTGGGATTTTGTTTTGTTTTGTTTTTTCTTCTAAGGGGAAGATTGGACATATCAGCTGTTTGTGCTTACAGCATGACAAACATTCAGGAAGCCTTCTCCAAAGGAAACTACAAAGGGCCCGTGACCGTGGAACATTCCCACATTAAATGGATGGTTTTTAGAGGAGAAGTGCCAGTCCCACGTCCTGGTGCTGTAAATATGAATTTTGTTCTAATTAAAGAATGGTTACTCTTCTTGTTTTGGTGGCAAACCATTGGCTCCTGTTGTATCGATATAAATGCTGTGTTTCTGATCAGCAGAGGGCTGCTTTCTCTGTCATGGGCCACTTTCAGGGAAGCTACCCTGCAGTTCTGCTCTGCAGGAGATGGGGTTATTGACTAGTTTGTAGACTGAGGAAAGCAGTGATTGTTCATGTTTGAACTTAAGTGGAAATACCAGTGTTTAGGAAAAAATCCAGCGTTTTTTATTTACCTTACTGAGATGTAAAAGCAATTGTAACCAGTTTTGTTATGTTTTGTTTCTAGTGTATTGATAATTTTGCCCGGAGCATGGGGTATAATACATCTTCTGACTTGCCTGACAAGGTTTTGCAGTTTGCTAGAGATCACCCTCTAATGGATAGTTCAGTAAATCCAATTGGTAATAGGCCAGTGCTACTGAAGAGGAGCTCCAACTATACCAGGATTGTGGTAGACAGAGTCACTGGCCTAGATAAACAGACCTACGATGTTATGTTTCTAGGAACAGGTAAGTGTTTTAATTTTAGAAGATATTATTCATCTGGATGTATTTTGTGACAGATTTTTTTTTTCAGGGACTTCAAAAAAGTAAAAGAACTCATTAGCTTTGTTTGAAGTTTTGCATTCAGAAGCTGTCTTGCTAGCTGAATATTTTCATACCAGTTAGATTAAATGTTTTTGGCTTGTTGGACATTAAAAGGTTCTCTTTAAAAACTTTCCATATCAAAGGAGACTTCACATAACGATATTTGCAAATTCAGGGATTGTTTGAGGTCTTCTTTCCCTGAAAAAAAAAAAAAGTCATTATTAAAAGAAAAAATAAACATTGCTTTGAAGAATTTCAGAAATTCCTTCTGCCCAGGAATGTCTGGTGAGTCTCATCTAATTTGAGTTACCAGGCTAAAACGTTGTGCAATGTTTAAACAAGTTCATCTTTAAAAATGCATTCCTTTTATGCAGATGATGGATATTTGCATAAAGCTCTCAACTGCAATGGAGAGATGTTCATTGTGGAAGAGGTCCAGCTGTTTCTGTCCCCTGTGCCTGTGCAGTTCCTCCAGCTGTCTTCCGTGAAGGTAGAGCTTCTGTCCCTGCGTGCAGAAAGTGACTGCTGTAATAACTTGCCTCAGGCCTTGCTCTTCTGTATTGCTCTCCTGACTTCAGATAGCCTGGAAATACCTCTTAATTGTGTTTCCATCACGTGCTAGCTAATAACAGAAGCACAATACTTTCTTTCTGTAGATAAAAACGTGTTTGTGTAAAAATATTACTGGACCAAGCCTTACTATCATTAAAAGAAATAGGGAAAGAACTGTCATTGTACATGTTACACAGCTGTTTTTTTCTCATTTATATCAGCATTTATTCTTTTAAGATTTTACTGTACTCATTTTTTTTATCCATTTATCTTTAGGATATACTAGAAAGTAATACAATCCATGTTAGAAAATAACAGCTTAAAGTCTCATTCACCACTGCGAAACAAAAACTCCCTCCTGCGTTTCTAGGGGACGCTCTATGTGGGATCTGTATCTGAAGTGGTTCAGCTTCCAGTTTCAGGATGCCACCGATACAAGTACTGCTTGGATTGCATCCTGGCCAGGGACCCATACTGTGCGTGGTCTCAGGCTTCTCGTGCGTGTGTTCTGCTGTCAGATCACACTGGTGACACCAGGTAAGTAAGGAGCTGTTGTTTCAGCTGCACAGCTGGCAGATTGCTTTATAAGTGCACTCCTGCTGTCTGCACCACAAAGCTAGGATGATTCCTAGAAATGGTGCTTTGCAGGCTGGAACATCTTTCTGGCTGTTATTGTTTTGTTGATGTTTTTATTTTCCCAGGGATTTAATCCAAAATGTGGAATATGGGGATGCTTCCAACTGCCCTAGCGTAGGTATGTGAGCTTTAATTTTAAGAATGAGTATTTTACCATCATGCAACTGAAACACTTGTTTAGCATGTGGTCACTGGAGTTCTTACAGTATAGAAAACCACAGAATTAAAATTGTGCTCGTTATTGCTCCTTCTGAACTAAGAAAGAAACCACATTTGGTACCACCTCGTGCTCTTAACCCTTTCAGTCTCAGTGGCAGGCTGAAACTCCTGTAGTGTGTGACCCAGGCTGAGTTAGTATCAGAAATCAGACGTCCTGTTGAGTCTGTCACTGCTTTAGGATGCTGTTCTGCACGTACATCACAATAACTGTTCAGAAGTACACTTTAAGAAGAAGACATTTGTTAAATATCATCCATTGAAAATGACTTATTAATTTTATTGAAATCGGTATTCTTTTAAATGTAGACTTTCATATATGTGTTATTATTCATCAACTTTGTAAGGAGTTGCAAGATACATGGCTTTCTTCAGTATCACAAAATCCCTCTCTTATCACCCCCCATGTCTCTCTAAAGTCAGCTGTCCCGAGTCTCTTCTATTTGAGAGTGCACTACAGGTGATATTATGGCACTCATTGGGACCACTGAGAAACTTGAAAATACCTGATATAAACATTCCACAGCCAAATCTACACAGACAAATCTGTGAAGTTATGTCATTAATAAATAGAAACGTTGAGGCATATGGAGTTAATTCATTTACGCGTGGCTACATATGCAGGTGAGCCAGAAGCAAATTGAAATCTGAAGGTCTTAAACTTCAGGTCCTGTATCTTTTGGTTGCACATCAGCAGGAGTAAGGCCACCGAGATGTGCTTTGCCCTTAGCTGTCACTGACAGAGTCGGACCTCTGAGTCGTGGGATCTTTGTCTTTACTGCTGATGTGTTTGTTTTCTATGTTCAGAGCGGTAGATCCAAACTGATGTGTTTTGAACGTGTATCTGGTTTTGTATGTTAAACTAAATCTTCAGTGTTCTTACTTAAAAACGCTATCTTCATAATTTCAGAAAATGGTGTGAGAAAATATTTCTTTACCCTTGGAAACAGTGTTCATCTTAAATGTGCTCCTCTTTCAAATCTGGCGAGAGCAGTGTGGAAGTTCAATGGGAGCCGACTTCAGGACAAGGACTCTAAATACCTCCTCTATGATGGAGGAATAGCAATATTTAATGTGACGATGGCTGAGGCTGGATTCTATGATTGCATCTCAGCAGAGAAATCCAAAGCCAAGGAGTTCTTTTTCACTGTGGCCCGTTATGCCCTCTATGCACATCGAAGTCTGGGCAAGGCGAACGTGAATGCCATGACAGCTGACAATAATGGAGCAGAAGCTGTGGGTTTCCAGTCTTCAGTACCAACATATTTACTGAAAGATGCAACGAAACGGGAATCTGTGGGCAGCCAAAAGGAGTGCCTTGCTTTAAAACTCCTGGCTGCTGGTTTCGCTGTTCTTTTCTTTTTCTTGTTCGTCTGGAATTCCTACAAGGGCCATATATCTCTGCCTTGGAAGATCAGAGCAGCCAGCTCAAAAGTCACCAGTGCAGACAACCTGGAAAATCCAGAACCGGCCACAGAAAGATCAGGGGCTGGGAGGGGGAGTTGGGCCGTACAAATGAACGAGTCTTCTCTCAGCGAATGAATGCTTGTGAGTTTTTCCTCAGTGCTGTGCAGCACAGGGCAGGTTGTGCAGGGAGCTGTTTGTTTCCTGCTAAGGAATGTGGAGTGTAAATTTGGGTGGGAGTCAGGAGCTCAGAATTGAAGATGAGTGCAGCGCACAGCGTAGCTCGTCGTGTCTCCAGCTCCTTTAAAACGTTTAAAAGCAAAATGCCTTTTGGACACGTTGGAGCCACAAGAATTTTTTTTTTTTTTTTTTTTTTTTTTTCAGAAATTGACACTGATCCACTTTCTTGTATTGTTGGAGTCACCCAATTACAGAAATTAACACTCCAGAAGCTAATAATACTTAGCATTTAGTGCTTTTCACCTTCAGACTTGGTGTTTAATCTACGAATAGCAACTAATTAAGTCTCCCAATGCCTCAAGAGCTTGCTACTACCCTCATTTTCCATGAGGTTAAATTGCTTGTCACTGACCACGCTATTGGTGTCAGATCTGATGCTTCGTTAGAAGTCCCTGAGTCCTCTTGGTATCTTTCTCTATTTTCCTCTCTTTTTATTTAACATTTTTAATGCTGTACATTTATTTTGTAATGTGCTTTTAGTGACATCTCTGCTGCATGTTTTCTGTCCAGAAGCGTTGTGGACTGATGGAAGTACTGCCTGGTTGTTCTGGATTTGTTTCTCAGGTTGGTCAGCGTTCGAACTGTGTGGTTCCTTTTGTTAAAGCCCCTTGAAAATCGAGATTTTTTTTTATTTTTCCTGAAACACTTTTGTTTCATTTTTCAAATAAATGTTCCCTTACGTTTTCTTGTTTGGAAAATAACATGGATTCTCTGCCACTGCAGTTCCTAAAGAGAAGGCTGAAGTGTGGACAAGAATTCTATGAAGTGCCCATCTGCACACTGTTCTGTTGGCGAGCCGTGGTGCCATGGCCTGCCATGCTGCCTGTCAGTGACTGCCACTGCACAGCACAAACAACACTGAGATGTCTCGGAGCCTGAAAGGGAATCTGCTTCCTTGCAGGGTCCTGTTACCTGTGTGCTGCTCTGTCTGCAAAGGATTTTAAGGAAATTAACGCTGCAGACTGGACGACGATGTGTGATAACGTAGGAAGTGATGAAAATTTCCATTCTCCCCTCTGAGGACTCTGAGCTGCTTCCCTCCGTGGAAGGAAATGCAGAACCCCATTTCAGAAAATCCAGAACACCAGCGTTTGGTGTGAGTTCAGATCCTGCTGATCCAATTACCCTAATTTAGAAGCTAATTATTTTACACATTTAAGAGTTGTAGACAAGTTACCGTTAACAGGTCGATATGAAAGATACTGTGCCCTACTTTCAGTAGTGTCTTCAGTGCAGTTTTAGTCCTCGTGTCACTGGTTCCCACGTTGCACGTAGGGAAGGCAGAGAACAGGAGGCAGGAGCATTGCTCAGCGGGGCAGACCCGGAGCTGCTGCTTCCACTGCCAGCTCCGAGCAGCCATCTGCAGCTGCTCCAGCCTGCGTCCTGCCGTGACCTGAGTGCCCTGCAGTGTGCCTTCCCCGTAGCCCTCACACTTGTTCAGCTGTCTCAGATCCGTGGATCTGTGCTCGTAGCTGCTGCCGTCACTTCGAGCAGAGCAGTGCCTCGCTATGCTCCGAGCTGTTGGTAGCAAACTGTGGCCCTGAGCGGTCGCAGTGCAGGCATGGGAGGCAAAGAGTTACACCTCTCTCAGTAAACCTCCCTTTCACGTGCCCCCCAGAAAAGAGTGGAGGTGAAATGCTGAAAGCTGAGTATGAAGTGGTGGCATTGCTGCTGTTTGCGCTGTCCGCTCTGAATTATGAACACTACTCTCAGCTTTTATTGTAAAATCACTAGCACAGAGCTGACTGTTTCGGGGCGAGTTACGTGGTTAGTGCACGGAGAGATTAATGTGCAGAACTGCATGGGATTAACAAAATCTCTCCTGGGAACGTTTCCCATTAAAGTGGAAAAGAGCATAAGCAAAAGATAAGAGCATAAATGGGGTGGGGATGATCAGCACGGTGTGCTCGTGGGAGGCTCCGGCACAGCAGCGCAGCATTTTAAGGTGAAGCATTTGTGGGATCTGAGGGAGGAGGACTGGTGTGTGTTGGGTCAGGATGTGAGGAAACGCAGAGCGGTGTTGTGCCAAAGCTACACTTCAGGTTCACTACTGGATGTGTTCGAGGAGCTCATCATTACCTGCTCTGAAAACCTGTAAAACTGCACGTGTGCTCATCCATCCTCAGCTTCGGGTACTGATGGGATGTGCTTAGAGCTGAGAGGATCTGCGGGCGGTGGATCTGATTCACCCTGCTCAGCAGTCGGTCCCAAACACCTCTGCCCTGCTCGCCTTGTGTGGGAAGCAGGCTGGGTGCACCTCGGGGTGCACGAGCAGCAGCCGGAGCACTGCTGTGTGCAGGACCTCTGCTCTGAGGTGCTGGACATAGGGCTTCAAGAAGAGCAGGCATGAGAACTCTGTTCCTGGAGCAGCCTTGTGCTGCCTGCCAGGTCACGGCTGTGCCTGCTCTTGTGGTCAGAAATGGATCCTTTCCCCACACCGACCTGACTTCCAGCCCCTGGGGTGCGTTGTACCTGTGCTGGCTCAGCTGTGAAGTACTCTCTGTATAAAGTTTTATTTCTGCAGGGGAGGTTACCGCCGTGTGAAAGCCACGCTGCGTGCTCTTCTTGGATTAATGGATTGAAACCCTTCGGTTCTTTCGGGATGGAGCAGTCCCGCTGTTCGTGGCGGCCCCGTGCCGTTGGGGCACCTCTGGGTGATCACCCCTGGGGATCTGCATCAGCTCCCCGTGCTGCGCGCAGCTCCGCTCGCGGTGCCCGGCAGGTGGTGCCCCTGCAATAAAGTCGGGAGAAGGAGCGGAGAAACGCGACCGAGATGGGGCAGTTGGTAAAGGGAGGAAACGAATAGGAGAGAGAAAGGGAAAAAAAAAAAAAAAATTACAACACGAGAGACAGAGAACAAAGAAATCGCGATCCAGAAGGACGGGAGCGGGCTGGGCTCCTCGGGCTGCGGGGAGAAACTCGCAGCGCTGCCGGAGCAGCAGCGAGCACACGGCTTTGTCTGGAAGGGCTCGCAAAGGCACCACCTAATCCTGCTGCTCCCCTCCCATGCTCAAGGGAAGGAGGGAACACGGCAGCCGGAACGCAGGGGGAGCTGCAGCGGAGCGCTCGGCCGGGGCAGTGCCCGCTGTGGGCTCCCGCAGCCGGGGGGGGGGTGGGGGGGTCCGGGCCGGCCCTGCTCTCCCTGCCCCGCGTGGCCGTGGGTCGAGGGGCGTTTGGAACCGAGCGCAAAACTAGCAGATTTCAAAGTGAAATTCCGGAGGAAATTTAAAGAGCATCCGGATCCGGAGAGAGGCAGAGAAAGAAAGAGGAAGGGAGAGAGAAATCAGAACGTGGAGAGAATCTAAGGCAAGCTGAAGAAAGGACGGGAGAGCAAAGGAGCTGACACCCAGGCGAAGATGGGGTGAGACTGGCGCTTTATTATCCTTGATTTGCATTTATTATTCATGGCAGCTGGGCTATTTTTAACGGAACTGCAGAAGAAATGGTTTTATATTGCATTTTTTTTCTTCCATACCGTGAGCTTTAAAGTTTAGACTTAACCTTTTTCTCTTGGTTGCTAGAAAGTAGATAATTGCAAGTCTCTGCAACTTCTTTAAATAAACTCGTGCGTAGGGAAAGCCTCCAGTGGTCCATACGTTGAACAAAACCCAAACTGGGAGGCTGGGTGGGAGGAGTGGGTCTGGGCTGCGTTCACAAACTTTCCCAGAAGTTGAGAGCCACGGATTTCGTTCAGCTGCAGTGACTTTGCACTCAGAAAAGTGGATCCTGTTTGCATTTCCAAACGGGTACGCAGCTGATTGGAAAATCTCTGCCCCTGTAATGATATAATGCTGCGTGGATGTGGCAGTGGATTTTGGCATGGAAACAGGAGCTTAGCCTGGTATTTAATTTATGCCCTATTTATAAATCTCAGTCATGGAAGTTGAAGGAGCTGACACATTGTTGTAAGCTTCTTCTGTATTAAACTCTGTGACTGTTTGAAAGCACAGTGGATCTGTCTGATCAACCCCCTCCAAACGTGTGGGTTTGGCATTGCAAGACAAAATAAATAAGGTCCTTAGAGGCTTGTTTTCCTCTTGTTGGTTTTCCTCATGGACTGTCTGGATAAAATGATGGAGCAGTCAGACGCAGCACGGGTGGAATCAAAAGTGACAGCAGTGTGAAGCAGGCATAGATCCTTTGAAGCTGGCAGAGCATGTGCTAATCCAGGTTAAAGCAGAAAGCGTCCTTGTTTTCCTGTAACTTCTCCTGTGATGCACAAAGTTACGGTAAAACGTACAGAATTGCCAGGAAGGGTGTAGCAGCAACTAGCTAGGATTTCCCAGGGGTAGGGGATGAGTCCTTGGAGCAGCCACGGTTAACACCCAGCACTCACTGTGATTTCCTAGAGGACTGCCAGCTCCCAGGGAACAATCTCTGAGCCAGTGTCATCATCTCAATCTGCTTAGATCTCCCTGTGTGACTGCAGCGGTAACAAAACTAAGCCAGAGATGACATTCCCACCCCAAATCCCACATTTCCTCCTGACTTAAAATGCCTTTTTACTTGTATGTTGATCACGTGGAGCTACGAAGTAGCTTCCAGCAGCATTTAGATTCCTCTCAATACAGATGAGATTAGAAGTGTACCACCTTTAAATGGCAGTTGGTTTTTGTTAACTTATTTTTGAGGCATGGATCCTGGGCTTTGTTCCTCCACGTGGAATGCTTGTGGTAACATCACGTTCTGGTTTTCACAGACAGACTGGCCTTGGGCTCTTGGATCCACAGCACTGTGGGTGTTAACGTGCTAGGACTGCTCTGACTCTAACTGCACGGACAGATAGAAGCACGAGTAGTACTGACTTCCAGCCATGGTCTGTGTGCGTCAGAAGAAAGAACTGTTGATGCTCAGTAGCAGAAGTAATAGTTGTCTGAGGAAAGTGAGTGTGTAGGTTGTGTTACAGACACCCAGAGTGTTCAGCAACCAAGATGCTCTGTACATAGAGACTGGTTTCTGGGAGGGAAAAAGAAACAACGGGTATGTTATGTCTTTAAATGCCCTTGATCCCTGCTCTCTGTGCCCCTGACCTTGAGTGCTTACTGCTGTTCCCAACAGGAGCATATTCAGCCCGGATTCCTTTGCTGCCCTTTATCTGCAGGCAGGCCAGGAGGCAGCTGCTTTTCATTCCTATGCTAAACCCTGCTGGGTAATCTCTTGAGAGCTGGGGGAGGCCACAGGGAAAGCAGCCCACAGCCAGCTTCCAGCTTCCACTGCTCAGCCTTCCCTGTGTGGCTGTCAGTGGAGAAGTCAGACCTCTGCCAGTCCCACCTGGACTCTAGTGGCATCTTTTGCCCGAGGAGATACGGTGCAGCACTGAGTGAAAGCAAGGCCTGAAAACATGTCTGGTGGTTGGAGCAAAGGGCCACGAGCCAGGCTTCCTACTACATGTTGTTCCTCCAGCAGTTCAGTGTCTAATAATCACACTCCGTGGGCCAGTGCTCAAATCCTAGGCAGGCAGTATCCCTCTGCACCAGTGTATGAGGAAGCAGTGGTTCCCTGGGCTCCGGAGGGAGTGAGACCCAGCCCCCGACTTGGGAAAAGTTAAGACTTTCAGAAGAAAGGCAATGAGAAAGAAATGAGGTTTGATTCTGCAGTCCCATTAGTCCACGCTTCCTCAGAAAGCACTGACACGCAGTCATCAGCTATTCAGGCTGCTGAGGGAAGATAAAAGGAAGCAAAGATAGACAGCAGTGGAGGAGGAAACTGGTTCTCATGTCCTCTCTGTGCTCCAGTTCTGCCTATTGAAATACCAGGTCCTGGCAGACTGAAGTGCGTTCCCCCCAGCCCTTCCCAGCCACCCCCTCCCTCAGATTACCCAGGACCACGGTGTGTAGTGGGCTTTTTCACATGAGAGCACGCTGGCTGGTGGATCAGCAGCAGGCAGAGCCCTGACGCAGCCAGCACGGCCTCCCAGCTGACTCAGCACGGTGCTGGGCCGGGTGCCAGAGCTGAGCCACATATCTTTGGTGCTCACATGCTCTCACATACCCCCTTGTGCTCTGCGTAAGCAGGACCCATCCAGGAAAGCAGTCCTTGGAGAGAAAGGACTTTGGGAAAGGTTACAGTGGGAACTGCAAAGTTCCCACCACGGCAGCTGGGGAATCCTTACCTATTGCTGCTGTCTGTGAAACTCGAGCAGATAATCTCTTTTCTGGGGACATACATTTCTGTGCACTGAGCCACAGGGTGCAGTGCCAGAATACATTCCTGGGTCCCTGTGCTCTTGAAGGTATCCCGCTGCTATCTGCAGGAATATCACACCTCAGAGCCCCTCCCTGCCCTTGTACACACGCACTGTTGTGCCCATAGTTCACAGAAATAAATTATTCTATTGATATGGTACTTCATGATTTCTCGTATGGTGTTTTTGATTCAGTTTTTAGATGAAGGAGGACTACAGAGTGCCTGGATGCAGAGCAAGCTGTTTAAAACCATCGCCCTGTCTGCATCCAAGTGCAGGGGCTTCTTTCTCTGATGACTAAATGCGTGTCCCTGCAAAGAGAAGCTGCAGCAAGATAGAGGTGCAGCCTTGGGAACAGCATGTGAACCTCTAGAGGTGCCTTTGACTGAACCCCATTCAGGAACAACGAGGCAAAAGCAGTTAACAGGGATCGAGCTGAGCCTCCCCAGCATGTCCCAGCTGCTGCTTTAAGTGCAGCATCTGTCTGGGGAATGGTGACTCTAAAAGCTTTCCTTTCCAAAGCACATATAGCAAGATTTCTTTCTGGTCATGCAGCAAAGAGGGCAGGTGGGTAGGAGGTAGTAAGTAATTCAGTTAACTAAAGAGGCATGTTTCGGGTGGGTAGACAAGATTGTGAGGCCAGAACTACTAAGGGAGAGAAAAAATAAAAGATTCACAGTGGGAAAATCCTCCAGATTGCACAGGAAAAATGGAGAAAAACAAGGACACAAAGCAGCAGCCAAATGCAGTGGTGCAGTCAGAAACACCTCCCCACGCCCTGAGTAGAAGCTACTGAGCAAAGACGTTGCTGGGTGCCATAAAAGATCTAAAGCAAAGAGTGTTTAAAGGAAAAAAAAATAATAAAGGGGTTTATTCTTCTTTCTGTTTTCCTTTCAAAGAGGTCTGGCAGGAGGGCTGTATTTTAGCAGTTGCCCTTAGGTTTGGGAACCCACTGAGGAGAGCGAGCCTGTAACTGTCAAATGGGATTTTCCTAAAGAGGTGGTATTTGCATTGGAAATACTCCCCGAAAGAAAACGCAGCAAAACAGCTTCTGTGAGAAGACCGTGCTGTGTAAAGAACCCAACAGGCAGCTGAGATTGGGGTGTGAGGAAGAAGAGAGAGCCCACAGTGACGCATGGGGGCTGCCACGGTGCTGTTGAAATTCAGGCACTGAGATACATGTTTTGCTTGCTGTCCCTTCCTGTAACTCAGGCTGTTCCCTAAAACAGAGGATGTTGCTTCATGGCGTTGTACACTGTATGCTGTGGCTGGAGGTGGCAGTGGGGACCGTGCTCTGTTCCCAGCTCTGTCTGTGCCTCCTGTGGTTTTAACAAAAAATCTCTTTGCTTTTTTTATTTCTATTTGGTTATTAGACCCATCCTCTGGATTGAGAGTGAGGATTAGAGAAAGGGCTTTGTAAAATCCTCCCTTGAAAGACATCCCAAGAGAAGAAATTAACGGTGGCTCTCTGCTGCAGGTGTAGGTGAGTGTTGAGAGCTCTCTGCAGGACAGTATGTGGTGGAGCTGAGCTCCCTGCTGTCAGCAGCTCTGCTTCAGCTCGGATGTTGTATTGTGGCGTGGTGGGCACATTCCGTCTGTAGAAGCACTGGATTTCTTCAGAAGGTCTTACTTAGGAGCAGGCTTGCAGGTCTATGAAGAGTCAGTATCCAGCCAGGACACTCAAGGACAGTCCATAAATCTGCTGACATACGTGTTCAGATTACACAGAATTGGAGAGGCAGCCCTGGTTTTAATCTCCTCCAGATTTTGGTACCTTTTCTGCTCAGCATTCCCCCACAGGTGAAGCATGGCACTGGAGCAAGGGAGTGAACTGATACCATCTGTACCTCCTTGGCACGTGGCAGTGCTTGCAGGGTATTCTCCTCCAGGGTCCTGGCAGCATATTGATGTGTCCCAGTGTGGTGAGGCCCCTCACTCAGTGTTGGCCAACTCAGTCCCTTTGGCTCCCTCAGTTCTTGCTACTCTGCTGAGACCATAAAATGAGAGGACAAATAATGATTTGCTCTCATAGCAATAGTGGAATAAGCAGCTATTCATTAGGAAATTGATTTGAACATGGTAGTGATGAGAATAATAGAAGAATCAAGGCAGAAATGAGACCAGCGTGCAGTTTTGTATGTCATCTTAATGACCACTGGGTCGAACTCCACTCAGTGAGCAAATCAGCAATGATTGATCCATCCCTTCTGCTCCCATGTCATCCCCAGACACCCAGTGGCTTTCTTCCTGCTTCTCTAAGGAGGATCAGCTAGAGGAGGTAGCTCAGTCTGTAGTCGGGTGGCATCCTTGGGGCCAGGTGCTTTGGTGTTACAAAGGACACATCAGGCTGGATTAGCTGTTCCACGACTGCTAGCTGCGAGCAGGAAAAGAAGAGTCAGCAGGTAGGGATGTGTGTGCACCCAGCTCATACGCTTAAAACACAGGGGAAAGATGACTGCAGTGTGAGAGAGAACATTACAGTTTGAATCCTAGACACTTTCAAGACTATTTTAAAAGGCTTTGTAGTGTTTTTTTTTTTTTTTTAAACAAGAGGCCTGCAGCTTGGCCAGAAGCAAGCTGATCTCAGGTGGGTGTTCTTCAGACATAACCCGACTCGTGTATCTCAGACTGACTTTCAGCACCTGTGCTTTTTCTGCTCTGAACTTCCTTCAGCAGGTATTCCAGTGCCCCACAGCCCCTGTTTTTCTTGTGCTTCACCAGTTAGACCCTAGGAGAGCTTTTGTGCAGTGTTAGCTTTAACCTTGTCAAACAAGTATGTGAGTACTGAAAGGAAGGCTTCCACACTAGCTGGTATCCTCTGCAATACGTTATTTTACTAGCTAGATATATTCTGTATCATTTTGCTGGGTTTAAAAAGACATCTTTTTTCCCCTTCCACAAGATGTGAAACAGAATTTTGGGAGATTCTGCATCTTTTAATTCCCTCAGAGGGAGATGGGTGCAGGAGTTCCCTCCTTGGCACTGAGCAGGCAGGTGTGGTTGCAGACGTGCCCTGCTGCTGTTGGCTGTTTGCTTTCTGTTGGAAGCAAAGCACATCTGGTACATCTCACAGTAGTGTTAAGAAGGAAGGTAATCCCCAGGTACTGCTGCAGCACTGTCCCTGCAGTGAGAGAAGGAAAATCTCCAGGAGGGTCTGGGAGCAGTGTCAGGGCTCATGGCTGGGGCTACTTGGTCTGAAACCCGCTGCAGTCAGCAGGATGGTTTCCATTGATTCTGGGAGCAGACGTTGCTGGTGAGCACAGGATAACTGCTGTGCATGTGAGGGGTGATCTCTGAGGAGGGCTTTCCATCATGGTGTCACTGCAGCCGGTGTCACGTGTGTGTGTCTGGAAACATTAGAGCCTTCCAGGCTCCTCTGTGGCCCTGTCCCAACAGCCAGCTCCTGCTGCCAAAGGGATTTGCTCCAGTTACACAGCTCACCCAATTATCTCCCATGACAGGGAAAGAAAACTTGCTCAGTGATGAGAGATCATTACAAATTACGAGCTCTGTGAGTTTGGGACAAACGAACCCCCTAAGTGCTGCCTGGTTGAACACTCTGTGTTCTGTGTGATAAATAACAGCTGGCTTTTTCCATTGCTAGGAAATGAATCACTGTGGAGGCAAAACCAAAAAGGAGTCTCATTCCAGCTAGGAGAACTGAGAAGGAAGCTGCTGGAGGAGAGACGTGTACTAACTCCATTGACCTGTAGCCTGTCTTACACTTACTAACCAATGTCAACAACTAGGTAATGTCCTTCCTTTGTTCGTTCTGACACTAGCCCAGGACTTGGGGGTTAAGGCACAGAAATGTTAGTTTTCCCTAGCTCTGTAAAATCTGTGTCTTGGAGGATGAATCATGATCCATGTAAAATATAGTATGTGCTAGTGGAGCCCAGAGAACTTGAGTCTCATTTGAAAAACAGGCTGTGGTGGAATGAAACCAGTCAGAATGTTCAGAAGTGTCTGGTTCAGACCCTTGTGCGGTCTCCTTCTGAATAAGAGATCGGAGTCAGGACTGTAACCAGTGGACAAAGCTGGAAAAAGGGAGGTCAAAGGGAGAGTTTTATTTCCTTCCCAACTTGTCTTGATGCATTCAGAACACACCAGGTACAGTCAGTCATCTTCGTTCTGTTCATTGCAGCTGTGAGAACTTAAAATAGGCTGGAAATAAATTCCTGGATTTCGGGGACTTGGATGTCACACGATTATTGCGACTGTGCTTTGTTTGCAGCTGTTTTACCCGGGCAAGAAGTTATGGGATATATCCAACCACGTCAGGCTTCACTAAATGGAAGTGTGGAAATGGCCAGTGCCTTGGGTTTTAAACAAAGTAAAATGGAGACTGCAAGCCCTGATGCACCTGGTCTGTTGTGTCATGGAAACATTTCTTCCTGCCTCTTGAAATGCTCAGATTACATCCTGATGCCTGAGATTCAGTTCCTCAGTTCAGCTTAGATATTACTGGTTACAAAATGCAGGCAGTGCTTGCTTTCATGCAGCAGCTGCACATTGTGTGGTGAAGTGTTTCCTTTAATTCATTCTTAAGTGACTTGCTTTTAATCGTGCAGCATGACCTCTCACTGCAGGATGTGCTTCCCAAGCATGAGTCAAGGGAGGAAGAGCTGTGCTGAGGGGAAGGCAGTTCTTGTGTTCACAGCCCAAACCCATCCTCCGTCTATTCATCCATCCATTTTCCCACAGCTCCAGCTCGGAGATATCTAGTGAAGTGCAAGCAGCATAGCAGCCAGAGAATCATATAGCTGGTGGAGTCACCATGAGCTGTGTGCTCGTGTACCAGGGGACAGTGAAAGAAAGCTTCAAATGAGGCTAAAAATAATGTAACCACTAATGATTAGCTTAACTTTGCCACGCCAGCTGTGTTTTGTAGGACCATCTGGTGTGCAGAACATGAGTCTGTGATGTCCTGTTTGTGTTTCTACCTGCAAGCTGAATGCTGATCCCTGAGTGAATGTGCGTGTAAGGCTTGCTCACCTCAGGGTATATAGACTATTGTTGCTGGTATTACTCGGTTGTGGTCTTTGGAAAAGTGTCAAGACAACTGAGCAGGACAGAGAAGATCTAGAGGAGGGTAAAAACCTCTGCCTGTAGTTAAGCACCCTTGGTGACTTTGTTACTAGGTCCATATGAGCTACTGTGCTTAGCTCCTACTGTCACAGATCTCTAGATGGAAGGCAAATAGCAGAAATGCCTCTGGTGATGCATAATGCAATGCAATTACCAGGAGGTCAATCCACTTCCCCCATCGCTCAGCTTCCCCTCTGCCCTTACAGCTGTGTTCATCTCTGTTGCAGGGAGCAGCCAATCTTCAGCACCAGAGCCCATGTATTCCAGATCGACCCTGCTACCAAGAGAAACTGGATCCCGGCCAGCAAACATGCCCTGACCGTCTCCTATTTTTACGATGCCACGCGCAACGTGTACCGGATCATCAGTGTGGGAGGCACCAAGGTAGGGAGCATTGCTGGCAGCATCACAGTTGTCATCACAAGTTTGTCTCCAACCAACGTCTGTTCTGCAGTTGATGCTTTCTGTGTCACATCGATTGGTTTCCAGCACGGGGCACTCTGGTGTCTTCACTACAAAGAGTGAGAGATAAAACACTGCCTCCATGCTTGAATGTATTTGCTATTGCACACCAGACTGTGCTCATGAGAAGTGTGCTTTCTTCTCTCTCTCTCTCTCCTTGACTCTTTCCTCTTCGAGCATGCAAAAGAGATCTGTCCAAGAGCATCCTGTGCTATAACTGACCCACGAAGACAGAATGAACAAATAGAGATGAGGCAGTCTGTTCAGTCACTACCCCAAGACAAGGTTAATTCTCCCTAAATTGTTCCTGGTTGAGATTTTTCTGACTTGTTCCTCAAGACCTCCAGTGGCAGAGATTCTGCAGTCTTCTAAAGCAGTTTATTCTGTTGCTGTACCAACCAACAGTGTTTCGTAACAGCTTGGGCTAAGTGCAGTTTAAGCCTTTTACTTTGTGTTTCTTTCATCCCTACTTGCCATGAAGATGGAGAGCATCAGAAAGTTGTTCAGTCCCCAGAGACCTTCTTTATCTTCTCTTCCAGCAATGGAGGCCCAGTGAAGCTTGTAATGCTCAGGCTTTCTTATTTATTTTTTCTTAGAGTAGGCAAGAAGATTCACGTTTGTTTGTGTTTCATAGCTAGACTAGAAAGACTTTTGATCACCAGAATCCTGTTTTATACATTAAAAGCAGAGCTGCTACCCTGAGTTCCTAGAGTGATTACGGTGATCCCACACTACCACCCTGGGGCAGTAGAATGGAGTTTTCTCTAACTCATTTCTGCCTCTCTCTGCAGGCAATCATCAACAGCACTATCACCCCCAACATGACCTTCACAAAGACATCCCAGAAATTTGGACAGTGGGCAGATAGCCGAGCCAACACAGTCTATGGATTGGGCTTTGCTTCAGAGCAACATCTCTCCCAGGTAATATGGCAGGTGCTAACCTGATCCCAGTAAGACAAATATCCCTGAAACTCAGATCAGCCTCAGGAGAAAAAAAAAAAAACATTGGGGTCCAGATGTAGTGCTGTTCCCAGTGTGCTAAAACCTCATTCAAGATGCAAAGATAGTAGGAGGTGGTTTAAAGTAATCCTTGTAGAGTGTCTTGAATGTTACAAAATGCTCTCACAGATCTGAGTGCTGGAATCATGGGCAGATAGGGGCTATTTATTATTAATTGAAGATGGTTTGTTGATTCTGATTTGTTCTGTGTTTCAGTTTAGCAGCAGAGTGACTTTTCTGCTCCCTTCTAGTTTGCAGAGAAGTTCCAGGAAGTTAAAGAAGCAGCACGGTTGGCCAGGGAGAAGTCCCAGGATAAAACAGAGCTGACCAATCCTGCCCTGAATATCACATCTCACCAGGTAATGCTTGGGAATGGATATGGGTAAAGCTTACTGCAGGGCTGCTTATCTTTTTCTCATGTTGGAACACTTTAGGATCAGTGGTGAAGTTGTCCTCCCAAATAGTGTTCTCCAGAGGTGGTTACGTATTTCACTGAGCTCTTGGCAGAAGGAGAGGAGCTGTAGGATGAAGGACGCTGCGTTCTCTGGATTGAATACAGATGGAATGGCAGCAGGAGGAGGAGGGAGTGTGAACAGTACCTTGGCCTGCAGGGAAAAGAGGGGGAGGTAGAGGCAGTGGCTCTGGAAATGTCATGTGGAGTGAAAAAATGGGCATCCTAATACGTGGCAAATGAAGAGAGTTGAATAGAGCATTTGTAGCAGAACCAAGACAGAGATTCATGGCCAGCTGCAGCCATAAGAGCTTCCCTGGCTGGGAGGCAGGCTGGCAGTGGAGAAACTCTCTGCTATTCTGTTTATATCAGGCAGAACGCAACAGATGTCACAATAGGACGCGTCCATTTCCCCTGCACAGCAATGGCAGAAGAGATGAGGTGATCAGAAGGTGGTCTGACACACATCTTGGACGTGGCCTAAGGCTCAGTTCATTCTTTGTACTTGACTCAGCAGTGTTAAAATGGCCTCAGTGTAAGCCCGTGCTCACCCTTCCCATTCAGTGCCTCATCTCTCCGTGGGAGAACTCTCACATAGGTATGCATGACCCCTGCCTGCAGCCATCTGGCAGCCAGCACACAGCACGACAACACATGCAGTGTTTGCTGCCACGTGGTCGTGCAGATCTTGTCCTGCTTCCCCCAGCCTGTGTGTACATCATCTCCTACTGTCCTACTGCTGGCTTTCAGTCTCTTCCTTAATACAGCTTCAAACACGAGCTTCATTCTTCAATAATTGATTGCTTTTCTGTTTGCAAGTGAGCAGAGAGCCGATCTGTCTCCTGAAATTAAACCAGTGTTCTCTGATTTTCTGCATTTGCACTAGCTGATTCAGGCTTCAGACCTAAGAGGAAATCCCAGGACAGCAGCTCACTCCCATCCTTTAGTACCTTTTAGGTCAGTCTCCATCACAGAGTAACTGTGGGTACTGTGAGCAAAATAACATTGTGGAGCATCTTCATCTGTTACCAGTTTCAGTTGAAATCACAGGGGCTAACAGACCAGAACAGAGACTTCTGCACCTCGCCTACCTCAGTTTTTCCACCTATAAGAAGAGCCTTGTGGGGCAGGGTTGTGTTTGCCAGGTCTTGCTTCTTGATTGCCCTCTGGAAGGCTTCTTGAAGCTAGTGTTCAATACATCTCGTGGCCCAGTCTGGCTCTATTTTTAGATGTCAGATGACTCTGAAGACAGGTGTCTGTCCTTCTCCCAGACTTTTAAGGGCTACCTATCAACTCCAGCGGGCTCACCAGCCACCTGGTCTCACAGCCCTCAACTAAGAATCCCAAAGTCTCATTACTCACAGAGTCTTTTTATAGCTCAGTTTGCCACGTCTTTGCCAAGTTTCTTCCCTGCTGTGAGAGGAGACCCAGAAATCAGGGTCTTCTGGAGGGACTGAAGGATATAAGGTCTGCTTTGGATTTTACATATTCACCTCTGCTCTATTCTGCTGTCAGTTTCCTCCAGACTGGGAGGATGAATCCATCTCTTCTAGCTCTGATGTGCACAGGAACATGGAGCTATTGGGGAAGGGGGTATACTTAGGGAGTATGAGTCTCTTCTTCCACACCTTTGAAAAGCAAGTGACAGAATCATCTCTGCAGTAGCAGAGGTTCCCTCCCTTGAGCCTCACAATTCCAATGGTACGTGATGTCTTAATTCATTGTACTGAAACGAGTTGCAACTGAACCCAGGTGGCATAGCTAGGTCTGTGTTCAGAATTTATGAAGTCTTTCCACTGCTCTGAGAACCAGCAAGAAAATCATGTTAAGAATTCAGTAAAACCTTGAAACAGCCAGCTTGAGCAGCTTGGAGTGTTGGGCACAGCCATGGGACTCAAATTACAGGCTGTAACATCAATGGCATTTCTCAAGGGAAGGTTGAGGGCCAGAGAATTCAGTTCCTCAAGTCAGAAGGGAGAAAGAGCTGGTGTGGGCAAGCTGTGAGCCCACCTGTTCAGGGTGTCTGTGCACTGGGATCACTGCCCCGGCACGGTGTGCAGGCAGGGAAAGGGAAGACGTGGCAGCAGATCAGGGCAGCTGGGAAAGGGAAGACGTGGCAGCAGAACAGGGCAGCTGCTGGAAGAGCTGAGCAGGACAGACACCAGCTTTCCTGTCCAAGAGAAAGCCCTGTGCCTGTACCTGTTTCTGAAGTTATAATTGTACCGTGACTGATTCTGCTGAGCTATACTTGAGGGTCTTTGCCATGACTTGTAGATGTTGTGCACAGCACTGCCTAGGAGCTGGAATTGAAAGCTTAGGGTCTCTCACACGAACACAGGGCAGTGAGTTTGCAGGGATCCTGTGTCTACAGTGTTTGCCTTCACTGCTGTATGATAACCACCTCTTCCTCATCCCTCAGGTGCTTCCCAGCCCCATCATCAGCTCCAATGGACCAGGAGAAGATAAACTATTCCGGAGCCAAAGTGCTGATGTTGAGATAAGCACAGAGAAGGAGCGTCTGAAGAAGATGCTTTCGGAAGGGTGAGGATGCTATGAGTTCCTCACTTCAAAATTCCCTGTTCTGGTGGAATTTGGAGTGCTCATAGAGCCCTCAGATAACTGACTGGCCTCAGCCCAAATGCTCTTGACCCATAATACTTGTTTAGTTAGCCAAATAATGCCCTAGGTTTGCTGCTGCCCAAACCCTCCACTGTAACAATTTCCTTTCTCCCCAGGTGAGAGTTTTCTTTCAGTTCAGAGGTAAAATCTGCTGTTCATGCAGCGTGGGAAGGAGAATGCTTTGTGTCTGCAGCAGGGATGAGTTCACATCAGTTATCTACAAATCAGTAGTTTGTGATACCAGAGGATGTTCACACTTTTCCAGTTGGCCTAGGGCTGCATTTGTGTTAATTCCCCTGATGATTCCAGCAAACTCTCTGCTGCTTCTGGTCTTTGTTCAAAAGACTCTGGGCTGGATTCTACCCTGCAGCTCCTGCTGAGCTCCCAGCTGAACACTTAGAATATTTTTAAATTAAAAGCAAGTGTCCTTTGCTGCCTTCTCCTGAGCTGGGTGGTAGGGTTTTATGCAAAGCAAACTTAGATCCAACAGGGGTTTAAAAATGGATTCACAATCCTACATTGCACCCTAACCCAAACCCCCACAGCATTAATCTCACAGTGTGGTTTCTGCAGTTTCAAGAAAACACATATGACCTCAAAGTTGAACATTATCTGAGGATAAAGGAAAGAGAAGGAGATTCAAAAGGATTGGAGGGTGCATTTAAATTTGAGAAGTGAGATGAAAACCAAATAAAAAGCTGTACTTTTGCAATATGTGGGAACAAAACCTTTTTAATAAGACTGTCTTGCTGTCCTCCACGCTTTCCTGTTCTCCTACACAGTTCAGTGAGTGAGGTCCAGTGGGAGGCTGAATTCTTTAGCCTCCAGGACAACAACAACAAACTTGTGGCTGCTCTCCATGAAGCCAATGCCAACGTGGACCAGTGGAAGAAGCAGCTGGCTGCATATCAGGAGGAGACGGAAACACTGCGGCAGCGGGTGAGCACGGGAGGGCCTTTGTAGAACAGGTCAGAGGAAACCCTGTCCCAGAGCCAGGTGGTGCCCTTGTCCCTGTTCTCCCATCAGTTTCCAAGGATGTTGAATTCAGGATGCTGTGTGAGTCTGTCGGGGAAGGTGTGTCAAGGAATAAGGTCATGCAACTAGGGACCTCTCTCAAGAGCTTCTCTGTTCTGCGGAGAAAGCTGGGAGTGTGCTGAGTCCATATAGATAAAGGAAGGAAACCAGAGCACTAAGTCAGAATACTGGCTTCCCTTCAGATTGTCCAGGGTAGTTCCTGGTTGCCAACACTGCTGAGTAAGGCCCGTTTTCCTCCAGAGCTGGACATCAGAACAGCCTTTTGGCTGCTGACAGGAAGGATGAGCATTGCTCTATCTGCTATAATTAGCTGGAATCTAAGCTGTAACATCATGAAACCCGGGTGGCACAGTACAAACAAGCACTTGTTCAGTTGGAATAATAGGATCTTTAGATCTCCCTCATGTCAGAGAGGTCACAGATCAACTGAGGAGGCCTCTGTGCATCTGTGCTGAGGAGTGACAGTCACACGGTTGGGTTTCTTGGATGGGAGGAACTGCAGTGTATTCAAGAAAGTGTGTTAGGACAGTTCGAATTCTACTGGGAAAGGACTCTGGAGCCCTGGAGAAGAAAGAGTAAAGGCATTTCACTTCTAGACTGTGCATTCAAAAGGCAGCAGGGTTTTATAGCAATTAACAGCTGTTCCCACTGATGGCTGTTGTGTGGCCAGTCTGTGCAGTAAACAACCATCCCTCAGGATGCACTGTTCCTTTCCCTAAATCTCAGTGCTGGAGTCAGACAGTAAAAGAGTTGTGCAGAGCAAATTTTTTCTTCTGCAGCAGGAGCCTACCTTAAGTATAACTGAGATCTTGGCTGTGCTTTTGTGTAATGTGCATTTACAGGGCTGGCTGGCGTGAGCTACCATTTCCTTGCCTTGGCTCTGTGAATTCTCAGCTGTTTGGTGGCTGTTCTCACAGTCAGGAGACAGGAGTTAGGCTTTCATGAGTGAGGGGCAGCCAGTGGGACTTTGTAGAATCACAGAATAAACAAACTCACTGAAACATTGAGAGAGTTGTCTCTAAACCAGGACGTTTGGGGACCAGAGATGGTTGATTCTGGCTGTAACTGTATGAGCCTCACAACTCATGGCCACGGTTACATGAATCCTAGTGCAGGCTGCCCTTGTTTGTGGGAAAGTGTTTGAATTCCACATGTGAGAGTACTCAGTGCTGGAGATGCACTTGTGAAGCTTAGCACAAACCCTTTGAGAGCTTGGCCTCATCAGCAGCTGCTGCAGACTTTCTGACTAGCCTTTAAAAATGAATCCTTTTCATGAATAATTTAAGCCCCTGGGCTGAATTTTTCGGGAATGGGGAGCACACTTGGACAAACCCTTCCTGTCAGCTCTGCTCTGACGGAACTGCAGTTACCCCCTTGCTCACAGCAGTATCTACCTGGGGGTGTAAATGGTTCTGGATCTGGCCAGCGCTATGGACTATAGGCTCATATGCTTGGTGTCAGCCAGTCAGTATTTGTTGGAAGTGCAAGACTGCAGGAGAAAGCAGAGATAGAGACTCTAAAAAGGATTTTGCTGTGGTGTGTTTTCTGTGTATGATCTGTGCAGAGCAGGAGGAGGGAAACTTTTTCTCCCAGCAGGCACAGGAGATGAGCTGTTACCCTGCTGCAAGCTCAGCTGGGTTTGCAAGAGATCCAGAAAGGGACAGAGAATGTCTGTTAGTGATAAGGTGTAGGGGCATTCCTGTATCTCTGAGTGTATCTCCCTTTCTTCTGTGTAGGTAGCAGAACTGGAGTCACAGGGGGCCCATGACTCCTCCAGTGAGAACAACAAGGAAGAGCTGAGCCAAACCCTGGAAGAGCTGGAACTGCTGATCAAGGCTAAAGATGAGGTAATATTCCCATGGAGCAGAGGAAAACCTGAATCTGGGTGGCCTGTCAATCACCAACGCATTGTCTATCATTCATAGCTTGTGTGAGATCAGATCCCTCATGCTGTTGCACAGGATGCTGTGCAAGTCAGGAGCCTTCATAAGTCAGCACAGGACAGGGGCTTAGAGAGTGGCAGTGGAAAAGGAAGTATTAGGGAAGTCAAACTGTGGAGCTGAGTATGGTTATGTGATCTTTAGAGCAAGGGAAGGTGCATCTGTTGAGATCTCTGGTGGAAGATGGCCCTACTGGGACAAGGGTGGGTCTGGTGTGATGCTTTTCCTCTTTGTGTTTCAGGAGATTCAGATGCTAAAGAGCCAAAAGTGCGGTCGATGGGAAGCGGAGGGCGAGCGTGAGGAGACACTACAGAAGCTCCAGGTAATGATGGATATCTGGGACACCTGCACTTGGAGCAGAGAGACCATTTCTCTTTTGAGCTTAAGAGTGAATGTTGCAGAGCTGCCAAACTCAACACTGCCTCTGGATAATGGGGACTGGTCCTTGTCTGTATCTGCCTTCCTCCACTCAACCTGCATGTCTTAGAGATTCCAACCTGCACATACTCTCCTCTGCCTCTTGCTGTGGACCTGACACGGGACACAAGTGGGACGGTGGTGTCCTGTGACCTGTCCATTTCTCTGAAGTCCTGCTCAGCCTGCTGGATGGCCAGCAGTGGCTGAGGGAAAAGAGTTATGGCTCAGTCTGGCTGGCAGGAGGGATGCAAGCTGCTCTGCACCTCAGGGCAGGGACACAGATGGAAGCACGGTCTGTGCAGTCTCTGGGGGCACTGCCTACGTTTGCTTATCAGAGTTACTGAAGGAGTGGTCTGTCACAGGGCTCAGCCCTGTACCCAGGCTCTGCTTTTCATGCCAGGATAGTATTTCTAAACATCAAATGCCATCAGTCTTGAAGATCAGTTTGTGAGGAAATCTGCATTTATAGCACCAGTTGAAGATGTGTGGGCTTGGGGACAAGTGATCATATGCGTGTGTGTGTGCTGGCATGCTGTGGCTCAGGGCAGGGAGGGCCCCCAGTGCCAGAGCTGATGCAGACTTGTGATGGCTGGGTATGGCTGCAATGTGCTGGGGTGCTGACGGAGCTGTTCGGTGGAGATAAGTGGGGTGATCTGTGAGCAGCATGTATCAGTGCTGGGGCAGCCACCTCACTGCACTTGTGTCCTTTGGCAGGAGCTGGAGGCACGCAACGCAGAGCTGGAGCGCCGTCTTCACCTGGCCGAGCAGACCCTGGCAGAGACCCTAGCTGAGAGGGAGAAGATCCAGAGTGAGGTCACCAAGGTGGCAGAGATAATGGACGTGAAGATATTTGAGCTCAGTGAGATCCGGCAAGGACTAGCCAAGCTGGTGGAGAGCAACTGAGCAGCAGCATGCTCAGAGGAGACACCTCCAGATGAGGGGAGCCTGACCTGGGACTGTTTGTTGACAGCAGTTTTGATGAAAGAACAGCCTTGAGGTCTGTTTGGGCAGGACATGCCAACATACCAGCAGCTGCCTGGACAGTGTGGTGACCAGCTGCAGCCACTCACTGCCCACTGAACAACGAGCTGGAGAGCAGAGAGGGCCTGAGCTCCTGTGTCCTCTGCAGGAAGCACCTACAAGTCACAGCCGGGCCTCTCTGGACCCTGTCATGGCTGTGGCATGGTTCAGAGACAGCAGCTGTCCCTCTGCTGCCTTCCCAGCCTCCCTGCTGCCACACTGTGTCTCCAACATTTTTACTGTTTCTAGGGGGAGGGGCTGAGCAGCCTTTGCTTTTTTTTTTTTTTTCCAGTAGATTTTTAGGGAACCACTTGCCTTTTGCAAAACATGCTGCTTATTTCCTGACCTAGGGAGGGGAAAGAAGTATCAGCACTTCGAGGACATCACTAGCTCCTTTGCCAGCCCTAACTGTGTTGTGTCTTTCTAACAGGATGCAGTGATAACGCTGGCTGTTGTCAGGAGCTTACAGAGGTAGCAGAATCCCTGCTGCAGAACAGAGCCCATGTGCTGTTCAGTCCCAGGCTCCAGAGGAAAAAGAACTGCAGGTTTTAAACCTCCTATTAGTTTAATGCAGTGGGATTTAATGAATTCTTAAAACTTCTTTAAGCTGAGAGCAAAGGCCTGGTTGAGAAAGGGGCATTTGAGAAATGGGACATGCCCGAGGGGATGGCCAACCAACTGCTAGATTGGCATCTCTCCCAGTCTCTAAGGGCTGTAGTTAATTGAAATTAAATGGAGCAAATCACAGTTGCTCTTGTTTGGTTTATTTTTTTCTTCCCCTCTTTTATAGGGAAGCAGTCCACAGAGATGTCCTGTTCCGTGTCAGATGAGCAGTGTTCCTTTTGAAGGGTACAGGTCCCAGCTTGCCACGCTTAGCCAGATGAAACGAGAACAGGAGGCATTTGGAGCATGCTGGGACCAGTGCCCTGTGGGAATTCTGTGGGTTACTGTAGATGTTGTGTAGTGGTAGGAATCGAGCAAGGCCTGAGGGAGACTGCAGAAACCCTGAAAGTGGTGTCTCCCTCATGGTGTCCTCTGAGTCCCCGTAGTTTCCTAGGAGCATGCGTAGCCCTAAGCTGAATGACGAAGCAGTGTCTGTGTAGAAGTAGATAGTAACCTTACAGGAGTGCTGATCTGGATTTCGTGGTTGTTTTTTGCCCCCTTTCCTGCTATAGATTAGGCAAAGACAGCAGCAAGCCTGGGAATGTTTCCCAGCTCTGCAGAAACTGTAGTTACTTAGCAAGCACCGGCTGCCATGCATTGCCTCCTCTGCATCCACACCATCCTGGCAGACCAGTGTCAAGGCAGTGCAGTTCCTCAGGGCCTCCCTCTCCTGGTGACCAAGAGAGGGACCCACACCTTCTGCACACCACCTGCAGGCTGGGACAGGACTAGGTCTGGCACCTTGAGAATCTGCTGGAGTGGAGAATTGCTGGCAGCTCCATGCTGGATTGTGTCGAGGCAAAGCCCATCCCTCTCACAGGGACGGTGAGGAAACACTGACATTTCAAGACCTGTGTAGCCAGAGAGGGGCTTTTCTGTTTGGAGGTTTGTTTTTTCTGTTTTGAGGTTAGTTTTCTTCTTGTTGCTTTTTTCCTTTTTCTCTCTCTCTTTTTTTTTTTTTATATTCTGTTTTTGTTGGTGGTGGTGGTTTCTATTTTATTTTGTTTTGCATGAAGTGTTCTCACAACTGTATAGGGGTGGAGCTATTGTAGTAATATTTGTTTCAGGGTATTTAAGAAGAGAAGGAAGTAAGGTGGCTGGCAGAGTTTTCTGGGGACTTGTCTACCCACCCATGCCAGTGGTCACATTTTATTCCAGCAGGAGCAGCCTTCTTTGAAATAGAGATCAGCTCCAAGAAAGGTGTGTTTGTCTGCATCTGTTACTGTAATATGGGGCGATGGAGGTGGGGCTTGGGGTAGGAAAGAAAAAGTAAGCAAAAGTTTACGTTCTGGTTATCACTCACACTTTTTTTTTTTTCCCATGCCTGTGACCCACAAGGTGGAGCTGGATCCAAATTCTCAAACTTGTCCAGTGAGCATTTGTAGTTCTGAGCCCATGTACTGTACTGCTGATTGATCAGGGCTGACCAGGCCAGCGTGTGCCACACCTGGGTGAGTCAGCTGTGCTGGGGGAGTCTGCTCCCAAGAGACAAGAGAGAGGACCAGAGTCAAGCTGCTGCATGACTGAATGGGAGAGAGGCAGATGCAAGCTGCAGCATGGTGCTTCAGGGTGTACCTGCTGTCTGCTGCTTCCCCCAGGACCTGCCTGGACCAGAGTCAGGCAGCAGTGCAGGGGGAGTCTTGGCTCTTATGCTATGAAGGCTATTCTAGTCCTGTGTGTATCTTATGCCCTCAGACTGAAGCCTGCCATCACTGGGCAGCTCCATCTGTCCTCTGGCAAAAGCAGCTGACCCATTGGCAGTCGAGATGGGCTACATGTCATGCAACAAGTCACACATTTAAGGGCTCTACATCTAATTTTCCACTGACTTTATGCAGGAGGTTCCCATCGTTTGACACAGTTCAATCTCTTCCACGGCCAGACTTCTTAAAAATACTGTGAAAAAATATTGAAAAGGACCAAGTTCTGAGCTGCTGCATGTTCAAGTTGCCTGGAGTTGTGGTTGATGTTCTGTTCCTGGAGGCTTTCAAGGATCAAGCTGGATCAAGCCCTGGGCAAGCTGATCTAGCTGATGAGCACTGACTGCCTCTGGAAACTTGGAGCTGCCCAGCTGCCAGCTCCCTGACAGGATGCAGGATGTTGTTTCTCTGCACACTGCATACCTCCAGGCCAGCAGTACTTTGCATGCATTTGCTGTGCCCTGCTTTTTCTTGTAGTCACAGTCCTCACTGTGCTTCCTTGCACTTCCATTGTCAAGAACCAGGAACAGAGGTCATTTTACTTAGACACTTCCCCGCGGGTACTAGATGCAATTCTCTTCCTTGCCAGAACAGTCTGAATAGTGGCTTTTTTATGAGATCTGTCCTGTGTTCAGCATTTGTTAGAAGTCTTCTATTGAGGCATTGCAGGGCAGTGTGATGGATGGATCTGGGAGGCACTTTCCTTTGCAGTCTTCCCTCTCCTGAACTAATGACAACCCATTCATCAGCAGCTATTTCCACAAATGCCCTAAATCTGCAGTTAGCAATGAGGCAGATCTACTGGAGATAATATAGCAGCAAAGGACTAATTCCATCTTCCCCATCCTAATGAGCATTTAAAAAGGGCTCCTGTAGTGTTTTAGAACAGCAGCTCCCAAACATGTACCCACCATGCCCTTTGCAGCCCTCACCCCTTCCCTGTTTGTGCTTCTGTTGCTACGAAAGAAGAGAATCTTGTGTTACAAAAGCCACTGTTCAATTGCAAGACTGCAGTTTGTTTGCTTCTGTCTCACACTAACAGTCACTGTCAGGAACTAAGTAACAGTTACTTATTTGCTGGAGGAAAAATGCCACTGGTTGCAGGTACCTTGAGAGACCTAATTCTTTTCGCAAACGAGGTTCTAAATTATTTATAGAAAATCTAGGCAGAACATTAATAAAGAGAACATGGGAAAATGGCTCACACGTGAGATGAAGGTGCAAACAAAAAGTCGTGCAGCCTTACTCCTGGCACAGGGTTCTGAGGGGTGGTAGCAATGAGTCTGATCTGCTGAATGTGGACCTGAGACAAGGCACTCCTGGCCAGCTCGGCAAGAGGAAACGAAGCTTTGCTATTACTGGACGTGCCAGTAATAGGGCCTCAGAAGGAGGATGTGTTTAATGTAAAATCCATCTGACAGATGCCAACACAGACCTTGCAGACAGTTGCATTCAATCCCTGAACGAGAACGTACCACAGACAAGGAGTTTAATTGACATGAGCTGGCATAAAAGAGGCGCAGCAGGAAATGTGGAATTTCCATGAAGAAACTGCAGGGGCTGAGCACCCTGGGATGGAGAGGAAGCCAAAGCTGTGATGAAGTGTTGCAGGGATACAGGATCAGACCTGCCCTGCAAGCAGAGGGAAAATGCCAAGGATTGATGCAGTGAGCTGGGGGGATTGAGCTAGCAGCACCACGCAGCTGGGGCCTGCCTGCTGCATGAAGAAGGCTCAGGCACAGGGCAGCCCTGTTCCCTCACTGTCAAGATGTTTCTTAAACTAAATCTTTAATATCCAGCTGCCCAGCCAAGCAGCCCTGTGCTGTGTTTCCCTCTGAACAAGAGCCAGCAGCAAGCGTGTCCAGAGCACAGAAACTGCCATCTACTGGCTAACCTGTCAGGGCTCCCCTGAGAGAAGGGCTGTTTCTGGTAGGAAAGCTTGTTAAGCAGCTTTTTTTAGCCTTCCAAAACAGCTGAGCTTGTATTCACAAACACATCCAAAGGTAAAGCAGCAGCTGACAGCGTACGCTGAACCAGCGAGATGTCAGAGAGCGTGGAGAGCCCGTGTGAAAGTACAGCTGGAGGAGGTGCTCCTGGAGATGGTGCACCAAGAGCAGCCCCTCCAAAGGCAGGAGATGGTTCCTGCCTGGTGGAGAATCTGCAGTGCTGAGCAGACCCTCGCAGCATCAGGCGAGGTGGCATCTACCTTCTGTCAGAAACGTGGCAGGTTTCTGGCCAGAGGGAAGTGCTGCACCTGCAGCCAGCAGCAGCAGAGCTGAAACGTAAGCTCCAATGCAGCTCTGCTGTGTCAGCAGAGATAAACCTGAAGCCCAGCCCAAAGTCTCTAACTACAGCAGTCTTTCCTTTGCCACGGAAGTCCAGAGCTTTCCTGCCTGATGCCGTAGCTGTATGTGAAGGGATTGCCAGCTCTGAAGGTGACTGCTGCAATGCTGTTTAAAGGAGATGGCGTTTTCCATCTTCCTGCAGGACTTTTGGGAAGCACTCCTCAGATACCTCCTCCCCAGGAGAGGCAGATATTCCAGAACAGGCAAATACTTCCTGAACCACACACAAAGCTGAAGACACAGCAGCATATAGCCACACAGAACTGCCAGAACAAGGTGGGAGCTGGGTACGTACGTGCTAGCTGTGACCCTCAGTGCAGCAGCACTGAGCAGAAGCTTTACACCTGGACGAGACAGGAGGAGGAGGCAGAGGAGTGCGTCCCACTGCACGCACCTGGAACAGCCCACACCACGGTGCCATGTTCAGCAGCCATACACGATCTGGGTGAGAGAGAGGGCAGCATCTGAGATGCTCAATTGAGAAGAGTTTCCATAGCAACTCAGCCAGGGAAACCCTCCCAGAGCTGGAGAGCTTGTACACTGCAGCTGTGCTGAGACACGGCCATTCTCAGGCCACTTCTCCCACAGCACTTATGGAAAAGTATGCAAGTGCCTGCTGGGGGGACAGGCAAGGGGATCTGATTACAGAGAAGGGAAGATCTACGTCCAAGAAACAATCTAGCCTGTTAAGCAGGTCGCTATATTCTTGGGGGATCCCAGAGGCTTATGGTGATGAACAAAATATCCTTGGAGGGCAGCGATGACAGAGCATACAGGAATGTCACCCAGTGTCCTTTAGCTCTGGGCAGATGTAAGTGTCTAATCTGGGAATTTAAGGCTTCTTTCTACATCCCAGTCGACATAGCAATCTCTTTTTCTACTTGGGCCACTCCCAAGACTGGCTAAAGCAAGAACACCTAGGCAGGATTACAGAGAGCTCTTACTGCCAGCACATCTTACCTTCACAGGAAAGGCTGCTCAAGAAAGACAAGAGATATATTAAAAGGAATTTTGAATAAAGCTTTAAGACAAGAGCCTTGATCAAACCCCACACGTCACATTGTGCTGGAAGGAGATGAACAGAGAAACCCCCCACCAGGCTGAAGCAAAGAGACTTCAGATGGGTTAAGAAGTGTCTGCAGGAGGAGGAGGGGAACAACTGACACTCAAAAGCAGTATCAGCACCCTCTCCAGGAAGGCAAGAGCAGCCTGTCCCAGAGAGGATGTCTCTTTAATCTGCAGCTAACAGGCTTGCTCCACAAATTAGCATGCACAAGGTTGTAGAAGCATTACGTATTCAAAAAGCATCAGTCTGATACAAACCTATTTGCTGCTGCTGCTGCAGCAGCTGCCAGAAGTGACAGTGAGCTGTGATACAAGGCAGACAATTGAGTGCTTTCTCCTTCCTGGAGGGTGCCCAAGGGGACAAAGTGAGTAATACAGCTCAGGCACCTCCTAACTCGAGTACCACACCCATTTCATCCCACTCCTACAATGCACAGATGGACACGTACCTCCCAAGTCCCTGCTGGTGCTGTGCTCCTGCATGGTGGGAATGCACCACAAGGCCCTGCTGTGCACGGCTGTGGGAGTTTTGAGGGAAATACCAGATTCTTCTGCAAGATTCTGTGCATAGACCACACTCAAGTCAGGCAAAGGCACCCTAGGGGACTGCATGCTCCCAGGAAAGGAGCTGGGAGCAGGTTGCGCAAAGGGACTGAGGACTTCAACACCTACAAGCAGCTCAGTACTCATCCAGCCTATTGAAATTAGACTGATTTTATCTCCAAACCACTTATCCATAAATGATACTGCTCCCCTCCCCTAAGCTCCCATAAAAACACTCAAATGCCTTGAAGAAAGTCAAACATCCAGTCACTTCTTGCAGAACTATTTATTTGGGTGCTGACTAGAGAAATTATTTTTGTAAGCAGGAGGATAGAAATAACAGTTCTTCAGTCTCAAATTAGAGGAAGTTCTGAACGTTAAAGAAGGCACTGGGGTGAAACCTGAACAGAGTTTTGAACTGATCACCTGCAGAAACACGAGTCCCCACCAGCCCAGGTCACTCAGAAGACTGCAACTCTGCTGTTCCCCTGGATAAGCTGGGCTGGAGCTGAGGCAGACAATCAGAGGCAAACTTAAACATACAAAGCACAATTATTCCACTGTTGCGCCAGGACCATCCTCACAATACAATGTCTCCATGTGTTCTAGGAATTTTCCTCTCAGAAAAACCTGCGCTATGGTACACACACACAGGCTGAGCTCATCTTATCACATTATTTTTAGACTTTGGCTCAGGGGAGAATCTGTTTATATCAGCAACTGTGAGTGGCAAGCACCAGCCCTTGAAAGGGAAATTAGAATGACTGAATGAAGGGGAAGAGAGAGAGAGGACTTATATTTCCCTTTACATCACCAAGAATTCTAGCCTGGACTCTCCTTTTCCAGAAGAAGGAAACATACTCTTGAAAAATACATTCTTCCAGGAGACTGACTGAGCCTGTCAGGAAAGGCCCAAGCCAGCAGCACTGTACAGAAAGGAAAAGTAATGAGAACAGTTTTATCAAAGTGCCCCTTCTCCCCTCATCCACCTTCCCCATACTCTCCAACACTGGTTTCAGGTCACAGTGTCCACATAAAAACTCTTGGATCCCAGCATTCCCAAAGCAGCAGCAACTTCAGGGCAGTCTGAGCGGAGCAGCAGAGCTCCCACGCTCCCTCCATACATGGGAGGCCAAATGTTACTGCTCTTCCTTAGCATGCAGTTTCTTCCGACGCTCCATTTTCTTCTGTATTTTCCTCTTCATCTGCAGTTGCTTTTTTTCCTGCAGTGTCTGCTGGACCTTCTCACGGAATTTATTGTTTTTCTTCTTGATCTTGGCCAGCTCTGCCTTCCTTTTTTCCTCCAGATCTGGATCCTGCAATGACAAATGCCAGGACAGCAGTGATGTGCACAGGGACAGTGCCAGTTCCTCACCTTTGCTAGATGCCCACTCTGTTTCAAACCCACGGCTGAAGGGGCTGCTGAAGACACTATTTCAACACACTTTTCAACATCAGTTGTCCTTTAAGATAAACTTCACTGCCCCAAAGAGGAGGGGAGAAGCACATGCATCACAGCAGTGAAGCAGGAACTGTCATTTCTTTTCCATGTCATGAACACTATACCAGCTACTGATCAAAATAGTTTATATAGCAGCAACTCTCACCTTTCCTTCAAGGATCATTTGTTTCCGCTTATTTATTTCTTTCTTCTCATCAAAATCCATGTACTCCAGTTCCTGACAAAAAAAAAATACAGCACAGCAGTCAGTAGCCAAGCCCTGAGTTGACACAGAGGAAAGCAGCCCTGCTTCAGTCAGCAGAATCTCAGCAGTGTGTACACATCTGGAGGCCTGCAGTCCTTCCCCCAGCTACCAGCCTCCAGCCCCAGCACTGAGCAGCACAAAGTGCTGCAGAAATGTGCAGTAATAGAGCTAAATTAGGGAAGACCACACAAACGAAACCCCCACCACCATGGCAAATATTTAAGTGCTTCCACTACAAGGAGGAGCAAAAATTCTGAGCTGTGTGCTCAAAAGAAAACCCGCATATCCAGAACCTAATATTAGACAACAGCTAATCTCCTGACTGCCTAAGGTTTCCTGTCCTCTGAAGAAAGGAGCTTCATGTTTGTGCACTTACTACTTCACACTCCCTCCTCGTGACATTCACGTGGGTAAGGATGTCAAGCACCAATTTCTCTTCCACAGAAAACTCCTGCAGCTTCAGTTCTAAATCAGGATGAGACATTTAAATATCACGGTTGGTTACGAAAGCCAGAGGCACTTTCTCAACTAGTAAATAACCTACATAGTCCCACCGACTAGGAGCAGAAATGTTGTCATCAGTTATGACTGTTGTCACTTCTGTCGGCCCACAACAAAAGATGGAGGTTCAAATGCTCCTGTCTCCTTTCCACACAGGAAAGAGAAACCATTTTTATACTGCTGTTCTGAACCATACCATCCCGGTTGATAAAATCCAGGCTGCAAGCACCACAGACACAAAAAACATGCATGATTCTACATTTGAGCAGTACTAATGCTCCCCACTTACTGATCTCCTCCTCAATAGCGTGCACAAGATGGATGTCATACTGTGTCACCATTGTGATAGAGATTCCATTTCGACCTGCGTGATGAAAACACAGTGACACATGAGTCCTGACAAGCAGAGGGAAAGGAGGCCTAACCCATGCCAAATTCCATCCATCTTCACGAGTCAACCTAGCACATTGTGGTGACAGGATGCTCCAAAGGGTCTTTATTTGCTCTGAAAAAGCAGTTAAGTTGGTGCAGATCAGACACAAAATAAGCTATCCTTGCAATCTTAAGGCACAGTGCTGAGCCAGCAGAGTGGACTTGGCACTGACTGAAAAGACTGTACTGCAGCTGCTGGGAAGGTTTCCCTCACTCAATCAGGGCACAGCCCCAGCACTGAGATCCCATTCTGTCAGCTGCAGCACTTCTGCAAGCAGTGCAGTTTGACCTGCTCACCTGCACGGGCTGTCCGGCCAACGCGGTGAATGTAGATTTTTGGCAGGCCTGGAGTGTTGTGATTGATGACAACTTGTACAGTAGGGATGTCCAAGCCTCTGCAATGCAGGGAGAGAGAATAGAAGCTGACAGACTTAATTTCAATACCTAAAATCTAAGCTCCTGATCTTTGCTTTCTCCAAGAACCCCATATTCTCACGAACAGAGTGTTAATAAGCTGAAGCTATTCTAGGACAAATTTTCATCTTGTGCAACTCTTCAATAGTCACAAAAGGGAGTGAGCTGCCACAAGTCACCTGATAATCTCTCCTGGACCGAGATAACTAACTAACCTCTATAGAAATCATTCTCCTGCTAGAATGCACACACCTGAGGCAGCAAAACAAGACAGGATCATAACTACATCGTGTACAAATGGGCTCCAAAACGCAGCTTAGAGATATTCTGTAATGGTAACAATCTAGTCCTACCTCTGTGGGCAGAATTTTAAGCTCTTTGGTTAAGCTCACCCTAATCCCTACAGAGATTCTGATACTTTAAAAGTAGGGTTAAGGCCTTCGGCCACAGAGGCTGCAGTTTGCTCTTACCTGGCAGCAACATCTGTGGCAATAAGAATCTTAAAGATGCTGGACTTGAACTTTGCTAAAGCTGCAAATCGTTGCCGCTGGAAAAGGAGAAGCCTGAATTAGGGACACTGTGACCCACAGGAGCTGACCCAGAGAGCTGTTCGGCTCAGGGGTACAGCTAGGAGCACCCACCTCCCACACTCACCCCATTACTCACCTGTTTCATCATGGAATGCAGAGCTACAGAAGGAAAGCTGAACTTTCTAAGCATCATATTCAAGATTTGACATTCCCTTAAAAGAAAAAACAATTAAAAAAGGAGAATACATCAGGCAAACATAAGCTGATTGATCAGGACAGAGCTAGGATACCTCTAGAAGCCCTCACAGTACAATTACCACAACGTGTTTAGTTCCTGAAGCATTCTGACAGAGTTGGGAACGGGACACCCACTCCTTACTTGCTCACCCCTGAGAGGGTGACTGGATTCCCACTCAGGGGAATGTCATCAACACCACATCTCAGTCCCACTGACCTGAAGGAATGAGCAGCACAGGAGAGCAGCCCTACTCCACCCTTTCCAGAACCCACCAGCAAAAGGAACTATGGCTGCAGGGAAGTAAAAGCAGCTTGACCTTCCAGAGTGCTACATTTCTGAGTGGCCCAAACACCAGCACAGCTTAACAGCAGTACAGCAGGAATCTGGAATCTGAACTAGAAGCACAAAAACATCTCTACAGCTAAAGCCATCACTAGGAAAAATCCCACTTACTTGCAGGTTTTGGTAAAGATAATAATAGACCAATCTTCGTGCTCATCCTGGAAGGTCTGGATTAAATGGACAAGGTATGCATCCTTGACTGCTTCGGGTACGAGCAAGTAACGCTGGTCCAGTTCATCTACTGTCCGTACCCTGTTGAGAAAGGACAGTAAAGCACTGAAATCCCACAGCTTTGGCAAGAGAAGATGGAACACAAGGGATCTAAGAGACAGCAAGGAGATAGCAGAGAAGAAGATTCCAGGTGTGGCAGAGCAGAGGCACACGTACTCAGACGTGGCCTCCCAGAAGAAAGGTCTGTTCGTGGCCAGGCTCTTCAGCTCATTCAGAGTATCAGTCAGTGTGGCACTGAACAGCAGTGTCTGCCTGCGTGCTGGAACAGCCTCCAGAATCACCTCCAGGTCGGCAGTGAAGTCAGCACAGCCCTGCTCCAACAGCCGGTCGGCTTCATCCAAAACCTAGGCACAAGCAAATGAGATGGTCTTCGTGCGTTCCTACGACATTAAAAGGCTTAAAGAGTGGGGAAGAGTATAACAAAAGGTGAAAAAAGCTGCCCTACCAGGAACTTGAGCTTTTGAAGGCTGAAGGTGTTGGAGCTGCGGAGGTGATCCGCCAGCCTGCCAGGCGTCGCAATGACAACGTGAGGTTTGCGGGACAGCTCCAGGGCCTGTGCCACCATGTCTGCAGGAGAAGCGAGAGTAAACGCAGCGTGCGTGGCTGGAAAACACTGCTGCGACTTCCAACCTCGGCGACAGAGGACACGGGCGCGAAGAACACACGCCGACAGCTCCGCACGTCCCCCTGACGGCTCAGCATCACTCACCCAGGCCGCCCACCACCACGCAGTCCTTCAGGCCCAGCGGTTTCCCCAACACGCGGAACTGCTCTGCGATCTGGTAAGCCAGCTCCCTGCGGGGGGGGGGGGGGGGGGCACGGGGCTGAGCGGGCACGCCGTGCGCGGGGCGGGGGGGGTTCCCGGGGGCTCCTCCGTACCTGGTGGGTGTAAGCACGAGGCAGAAAATGCCGTAGGGATCTTCGGACAGCACCTGCAGCACCGGCAGCACGAACGCCGCCGTCTTCCCGCTGCCCGTCTTGGCGCAGCCGAGGCAATCGCGGCCTGAGCCGGGGGGGGGGGAAACGGTGAGGAATACGGACGACGAGACGACAACGACGACATGAGGGGGGGGGGGGAGACGGGGGGACGCGCTCACCCTGCAGCACGGGCGGGATGCAGGCGGCCTGCACGGCCGTCGGGCGGCTCAGCCCCACGTGCCGCGCCTGCTCCGCCAGCCACGGCGACAGCCCCAGCGCCCGGAACGCCGCCATGCCGCCGCGGCACTGCCCCGCAACCGGTGACGTCACCGCTTCCCCGCGCGCCTATTGGCCGCGGCGGAGGTCTCCGCGGCTCCCGGCGGCCCTCGGGCGCTTCCGGCGACGTGTCGGCGGCGCGGGCATGGCGGCGGGCGGGCAGGGCGGGCAGGGCGGCGGCGGCGGCGGCGCGGACGAGCTGTTCGACGTGAAGAACGGTTTCTACATCGGGGCCTACCAGGCCGCCATCAACGAGGCGCAGCGGGTCAAGGTACGGGCGCGGAGCGGGGCCGGGCGGTGCCGCCCTGCCCGCCTCCATCCGGGATGCTCTCGGTGCGGGGATGTCCCACGCGCGGCCCCGCGCGCTCCCGTCGGGGTTCGGTTGCTCGGAAGAGTTGTCGTTTGTTGTCCTCCCTTCAGCCGTCCAACCCCGAGAAGGAGGTGGAGAGGGACGTTTTCTTGTACAGAGCCTACATCGCCCAGGTGAGGCTGCAGCTCCTGCCTGCAGGGCTGGGCTCGGGCGCGGTGTGAATCCCAGCAGGATTTACACAACGAGCGGTAAACTCTAAGCGTTCTTCTTTGCCTTTGGTAGAGAAAATACGGCGTTGTTCTGGACGAAATTAAAGCTAATGCAAGTCCCGAGCTCCAAGCAGTGCGGATGTTTGCAGAGTACCTCTCAAATGAGAGTCAAAGGTAAGTCTGGTGGTAAGTTGGAAAGCAGACCTTTTCTGACATGTTTCTTCGTGGGAGGTTTGAAGAAGTGTGGTCTTATTACATCTGGCTGTGGTTTTGCCACAGAAAGGTACGTTTCCTGATGGCAAGACCTTCTAAACGTCCCTACGTTCTCACCCACATTTTGCAGGGATGCCATCGTTGCTGATTTGGACAAGAAAATGGCAAAAAGTGTTGATGTGGCCAACACCACTTTCTTGCTGATGGCTGCTTCGATCTATTTCCATGACAAAAACCCTGATGCAGCTCTACGCACTCTACATCAGGGGGAAAGTTTGGAATGGTAAGTGTAACTTGGTCTGGTATTGCTGAGGTCCGTGTTAGCAAAGTCTCTCTCATCTGGAGGGAGTTGTAATAGAAATGCCCAAGGTCTGGCTTGTCTCTGAAACATCCTGCAACCATTGAGAAGCTGTTCAGAGCTTTGCCCTCGGAGCAGTAAGTGATTTGGTGCACAGCCTGCAATACAAAATCTATTGCTCCCTCGTGAAACTTAAGAATCTGACGTATTGATTGTGTGCATTCAGAATTGCTGAAGCAAGTACCGCGGCAGTGCACCAGGAGAGCTGGAAGCGTGCTTCCCTGCTCTGAGTCCCACTGTGAGCACTGCTGGCTTTGTTGGCTGCTCCTGTGGAGATCCTTGGCCCTGGCATGGGTAGTGCCTTTCTGCTGAGCAGCAGGTTCCTGAGCAAAGCACAGGGAGTGGTAGGGCATGCCGTCATGACAGTTGCTTTGCTTCTGTTCACTGCAGCATGGCGATGATGATCCAAATTCTTCTAAAGCTGGACAGGCTCGATCTGGCTCGGTGAGTGAGTTTTTCTGTGTCACTTTGTTTCTGAGTAGTGTGCATAAAATGGTTTGAATCTCTAGGCCTGGGTTTCTTCCTTCCCTTACAGAGGTAAAACAGGGAGCTCTTTCACATCTTGGCTCAATAAAATACTGAGAGGTTATTCTGCCTCATTACCAGTTTGCTGTGGCTGTTTTGCTGTAGAGGTGAAAGAGCTCGACACAGGAAACCACAGCTGTTTGTATCTTAGAGAACAGTGAGAGAGGTCCTGTGCTCCTTTTATGCAAATCCCACTTTTGCATCTGCAGCAAGGAACTTAAGAAGATGCAGGAGCAAGATGAAGATGCGACCCTCACTCAGCTGGCTACTGCCTGGGTGAACCTGGCTATAGTGAGTATCCCTAGCATCTATCTGCCCTCCTGTTCAAGGGAGCCTGTTTCTGTACAGCTAGAAATGGACCACGTTACCATATCCCATTAAACCTTTTGGTGCCTGCAACTGGTTGGCAAGAAAACTTATTGCAACGAGGAGTTACAGATAGTCAGCCAAAACCACATGTTGTCTGGTAGTCCAAATATCAAGTGTTTGAAACCAGAGTCTCCTAAAATTCAGCAATCAGTGTAAGCTGCCGCATCAAGAGCCTTTATGAAGGAACGTTTGGAAAAGCCAGGTGTTTATACCTGGGTGTAATTACAAAATCTCATTTCATAACCTTTTATTACACTATTACATTATGATGTTCTTCCAAACGTTAAATTGGTGTTCTGAAGTGGTTCTTTTGAATGAAAACATAGATCTTTTGATCATTTAAGTGGCTCTTAATATTTTTGTGTTTCTTTCATCTCTAGTCTTACAGTGATATCCTGTGTTAGAGGAGATTATGTGAATGACAACAGCTCATTTCATTTTATAACCCTTCAAATTAACTTCATGGCCCAGTCCTTCAACCACAGGAAGAACATACAGCCTTCTTAGCAGTACACAGTGAAACTGCATGCTTGCGTCCTCCTTTTGCAGGGAGGTGAGAAGTTACAGGATGCCTATTACATCTTCCAAGAGATGGCAGACAAATGCTCCTCCACCCTCCTCCTGCTTAATGGGCAGGCAGCCTGCTATATGGCTCAGGGCAAGTGGGATGATGCAGAAGGAGTACTTCAGGAAGCGCTGGACAAGGTACTTTCTGGTTTTGTCAGGCAGATTAGCTTGAATCTGGGTAGCTCCTATGCACAGTGGGTATAACAGCAAGGGATTTCACCATTATGCTTCATGAAAATGTCCCTAGCAGTGGTTGCTGGTGATTTCTACTTTGCCTGTTCCAATAAAGTGAGCTATGAGCTTGTCAGTTTTCTTGCACACCTGTGCCAGGTGTTACACTTGGTCATGGCTGGGGTCAGTCACATAGGCAGGTGATTGTTTTTGTTTCCAGGACAGTGGCCATCCTGAGACCTTGATCAACTTTGTTGTCCTGTCACAGCACTTGGGCAAACCACCCGAGGTGAGGCTTATTTCATCGTACTCAAGAAGCAGATCAGCCTGCTCTGCTTGGGGATAGATTGTGCGTTCCTACTGTGCGTGGTAACTTGGGTTGTGTTCTCGTTGGGATTGGTGTTAATAAGATAGTTCTGGAGTTTTGGGGCATGGGGAGATACTCAGTGTTCAGTAAAGTCTGGATGTCCCACTGTCCAGGGGGAAAGCCTAAGTGGAGTAGGAAATCTTTGTGTTCTGGGCTTGGATATCTCTTTTTGTTGAGTCTGTTATTGAAGGGCTGTCTGTGGAGAGTGCACAGGTCTTAATGCTTTTAGATCGGGCTGCTAACATTCCAGGTCCTGAAAAAATCAGCTCTTTACTCATTGAGAACAAGGTCATGGAAGTACTGTGTTTTAAACCTTTGGTTTTTCTTCACGTTATCTCAGTATTTCCCTCTTTCATCCCATCAGGTTACAAATCGTTATTTGTCACAGCTAAAGGATGCACATAAGAATCATCCATTCATAAAGGAGTATCAGGCAAAGGTACTTATTATCTTCTGATAACGAAATTGGTTTATAATGACTTACACCACCAAGAGGAGGGGGCGAGGGGATGACTTAGTAGCAAACACGACTGCTGTTTAAGGGGGCAGGTCCATATTCTTTCTCTAGGGTCTCACCACTCAGTGAATTTTCTAGTCCTTGTGAGATGTTTGTTGGGAAATACTCAACATCCAGGTGTTAAACAAAGGAACAGCGTGCCCAAAACCTGGTAACATCTGGGAAGTGATGCTTTGAGGTGCATCTGACCCGGATCACAAACTTGTTTGTTAGCATGGGACACTGTGCTTAAATAGGGGAAATCTGGATGGGCAGATCTGAGGGGGGGGGAGGGGGGGATGGGCAGAGGGAGATAATAGGGAAGGGAGAATGAAACCAATTGAGAAACAGTTTGCTTTTTAGAATCGATTTTTGCCTTAGTGGATTGCTGTAATAGTATTCTCTTGCAAGTTTTTGGTAAAGATCTGAACTTGTTCATTTTATTTTCATTTCTGATTTGAAGGAGAACGACTTTGACCGACTAGCCATGCAGTATGCCCCCAGTGCTTGAGGAGCAGCACGAGCCAGAGGACCTGCTCTGTGCTACCTGGGGAGTGGGGGTGTTATTCAGAGCCTTTCTGGTGGAAAAGTGCCCTTTGCAGGTTGGCTGGCTTAGCTCGGTGTGGCAGGGCCTTGCAATGCAGGAACCCGTTGCTAAATCTGTACATAACATGTAGCTGCCTGAACTTGGTAGCTGAAAAGCTTGTGTTCTGGCTTTCTTGGGTTTTCAGCTCTGTTTAGAATACAGTGCAGATCACGTTTGCAACACTGTACCTTAAACATTCCTAATAAAGGCTTTTCTGGATCTGTGTGCCCCTTAATTTACGTTCTGAAACCCAAATAATTCTGTTCTGGGACTGAGCCCTGTCATGTGGGGATGGTACACCTATGGGAAGTGGAAGCCAACTTCAAGTGTCTGACTTCAGTGCATCCTGGCTGCTCGTTCAGTCTGATGATGTCTCTGTCTCTTAGGTTAACATCCTCTGGAAGAAGGATGCACAGCTGTAGGGGTCACTGCTGGTGAGAGGGAAAGCTTCCCCAGAATAGAAATAATCCAATTGTAATAGGCTCAGCCCTGATCTTAAGTTGATAAATGCAACGTCTCGTGTCCTGGAGCCAGGAAAGCATTAGAGTACATCCTGCATTACGTGTGGAAGTGTGTTTTTGTTCCCGGCCATTTCTGGGAATGTGATGGTTGTTGTGCCTGATGTGTAATGGGACATCACAGAGCACCGTGTCATTGTGCCGTGGACTCCTGTGTCACATTTCAGGCCGCCCTTTGTATCTTCTGAGTGTGATGTCAGAGGCACAAAGAACAGATGTCCCCTCAGCTGGGGCCTCCTGAACCCTAATATTTGATTTATCTTTTGGGGAGAGGGAGAAGAGGGGTTTATACTACACTGTAAATGTGTCTAACTGGCGTTCCCTTTGTGCCCACCTCGCACTGATTGCTCTGAAAGAGCTCATTGTCTCTCTCCTTGGCTTGTTTAGCAAGCAGCTATTTTCAATGAGGGGTTATTCATGGTCCAGTCTTGAATGAATGTTTCCTTTGTGGAGCTGTCTGAGGGAGATGTGAAAGGGGCTTGTGTGCTCGGGGCAGCCATTACCCACTTGATGGGCCATGATAAATTGACTTAAAAATGTAAACAATAAAAGCAAGTGGCATAGTAGGAGCCAGCGCTGTCAATGTGAGAATAGGGGAACATGTTGTTCAGACCTCTGGGAGGAATGAGTTTGTGTTTTCTCATGGCTGTCCCAGACCAATTAGAGAAGCTCCAAAGAACTTGGAGGCAAAAGGACTCTCCCAGAATGAATGTGGGCAGAGCAGTGGCTTCAGATAGCACAGGACGACCATTTCAGACCTGCGCTTCCGATGTTTGATCGTCTGTGTATGACTATCGACCTTCTGCTTTTAATTCTGAACTCCCTGTAGAGGAGGTTTCTGCTCTGCGAACCAGCACCGTGCTGGAATGCCGCCTGCCTCCTCATCCCGCAGTTTTGTCCCGTGGTCGAACTTCTCCACCTGTTGTCCCCGCAGTGGGGGGTGGAAACACCCGTGATGGGAGGGGGGGACAAAGCTTCGTGCTGCTTCAAGGCTTCTGTGGGACAGGGAGAGGGAAAACACCCATGGAGGATTGGGGGGGGGGGGGGGTTGGGGGTTAGGGGTGTCGAACTGGAGAGCTCTGCTGGACGGTGCTGGGCTCGCTGGTGGCCGCTGCACGGCACTGCTGCTCTCACTGCCGTCCTCGGCACCGAAACGCTGCTGCCCGTTCGCGGTGGCCGTGCAAGAGAGCAACCTCATTGCAAATTCCAGGGTGTAGCTTCACCCAGGCCCCTAACGAAGCCGGCTCCGCGTTAATTAGCAATCACCGGGCGAGCCGGAGCCGGGAAGCTCCTCCCCCTGCAGCGCGGGGCGAGCGGAGCCGGGTTGGGGTGGGGGGGAACGGGAGGGGGGGGGAGGGGGGGTTGGGGGGCGGCTCCAGGGCCCGGTAACGGCGGCGTGGAGGAGGAGGAGGAGGAGGGGGGGGGTGGGCCGACCCGCCCCGCGCGGAGCGTGCGCGGTGCCGCCGGGCACGGCGGGGCCATGGGCGAGCGGTGCTGAGCGCCATGCGGGGCCCCGAGCCCATGCCCGGCTACGGGCAGCTGCTGCGGCGCGGCTATGGCAGCCTGGCGGCGGCCGCGCGGGGCTGCGCGGACTGCGGCTGGGAGCTGTCGCGGAGGACGTGGGCCGAGAACGCGCACCTGGGCTGGGGAGAGGTGCTGCTGTGCGGGCTCTGCGCGCTGGGATGGACCGTGCTGCGCCGCACCGCCGCCCGCCGCGTCTTTGGGGTCAGTGCCGGGGAGCGCGGGATGCGGGAGGGACGCGCCGTCCTATCCCGGGGGCTGCGGGGACGGTGCGTGGGGAGCTCGTTCCGCCGCTCCGGGGTTAAATCCCCGTGGGGTTCGTTACCCGTGGGGTTGAATCCTCTTTTTGCGGAGGAGTTGGTCCCCCCCCCCCCCCGCCGTCCCGAGCAGCGTGGGGAGCCTGGGTGGCTTGTCGCGTGGGGAAAGTCATCGTCCGTCCCCTGGGGGTCCGTGCCGTGGGAGGGGGGCATCGCATGTGCGGTCCCGCAGGACAGAACATCCCCGCTGGGCTGAGGATCCCGTTGCACGTGAGAGCTCCGTCCCACTGCGGTGGGGTCGGGTGGGGGGGGGGGGGGGGGGGGGGGGGTGTTTCTCAGCATCAGTCGTGATTTGCGTGAAAAATGTCCTTCCCCGCTTTCCTTCCCCGGCACGGCGGTGCAGGCGCTGCCGTGGGGACGTGCTGCAGTGCCGGGCTGACCTTCATCGCGGGGGGGGGGGGGATGCGGGGCTGCTTGCATCCAACCTGCACAACCCCCGGCTGCGTTTGCTGACCGTCACCCCCTCTCTGTTAGCGCAAGGAACAGAACGAACAGGACTTCCCCGAGGGCGAGGAGCAATCCCGATTGAATCTTTTCTTGCCGTGCAAAGCATTCGCGACGCAACAAACCCCGCGCTCTGTCTGTGATGGCTCAGCCCTAGCAGAAGCCATCTCTCCCACTGCACCTTCCTGGAGAGGTGCTCTGCGGTGCCGTCCCCGCAGCCTGGAGAGGAGCGGAGCAGCAGAATTAGCAGCAGGCGCTGCGTGTTGGGTCAGGTGGGAGTCCTCAGCTCCCATCTCCCCACGAGATGGCACGTGGCAGAAAGCAGTGACGGAAGCGCGTGGCTCCTCGCATCTGCGTGGGACCGGCCCTGAGCCCTGGGGAAGGCACCTCCTTCACAAATCGTTTTATAGGCTGAAGAGAGCTACCTCGCATCCTCTAATTGGGTGGTCAGGACGCGGCTGTCCCTGCTGCCGAGGCCTTTGAAGCAGCTCTGCCTTTGCTTTGCAGCGTTGCAGCGTTGCTTTTGCTTTTCCAGCGGAGCTTGACCTTGTGCAGAGTTCCAGTCCATTGGAGCCATTGGGAGCTGCTGGTGAAGCAAGGTGTTGGTGATAATGGGCTGGCTCTCTAAGCAGGGCTGTTTCCCCTTCTTCCCTGCACCTCTGCTATGAGCTGCTGCTGGGCCACACGTGGTGCCTGGGAGCTCAGTGTGTGAGCAAGGCTGGAGGCACTGCTGGCTCTGCTGTGACCAATGGATGTGTCCCCTTGGTGCTCCAGCTTCCCCCTGTACAGGGCTCAGCTTCACAGAGCCAGCGGTAATCAGAGTGTGAAAAAAAAGCTCTCGGGGCCGTGCAGTGCCCTCGGAGGACACTTGGCAGTGTGCACCAACGCTGAGGTATTGTTCCCAGGGAGAAATGGGTCATGTTTGTAATTGCAGAGCAGCAAGGAGGGTTCATCAGAGCCAGTTCTCGTGGCTACGCCTGCGTGTGCTGCAGGGGTGAGCTGGTGTGTGATAGCATCAGTTTCCTCCCAGCAGACAGGTGGAGGGGTGGCAGCAGTGAGAGACAGCTGTGTATTCACATTTAACTGAAGAACCTGAAGCAGTTCTCCATTCTGCCAGATTTGCTATGGGAAAAGCTGGAGGTGGTGGCTTTCCTCTACGGATTGTACGAGATGGGTTGGTATTGCCTGCCTCCTGTGCAGGCAGCAGAGCAGTGGGGCTTTCAGCAAGAGCCTTCCTCACTCGGGGAGAAGTCAGTGGGAAAGTAAAACCCTCTTGTTTAACACTGGGAGGAAACCTCTCCCGTGTTCAGGGCTCTGCCTCCCAGTGTAGGCTCAGAGCATCCTTCCTCTTTTTGAATGCCTTTCCTGCGAGAACTGAAACGTGCTTATAAAAATGAATGCACTCTGTGTTTGGGGAATGCTGCTTATAAATAATAGATCTTGCTGCTTGCATCGTGATTCCTGTGTGTCTGTGGAGGAAGTGACTCTTACCGTGAGACCTTGAAGCCTGAGCCATGCAGTGCATCTCACTGTGCTGTGGCCGTGACCACTCCTCTGAGACGTGTGCCTTGAAGCCGTGTACCTCTTCCTGTGCTGTTTGCATTGCCCTCCTTTTCTCGGTGGGAGCAGGAGTTCAGCACTTTGGTTTCTCACCGCAGCAGCATTTAACCTTCATCACAAAGCATCTCACCGTTGGTGGTGGAGGTCGTGCTGGTGGTGGGAGGGGTTTGGTCAGGATATGAAAGCGTGTACTTCTCACCCGTTAAAACTGCCAGCTCTGTGCATTAGAAGTGGTTTTTCCCATCATCCTTAGAGCAAAGATAATTTTTGCCCGTTGTCTCCATTTCACAGGATCCCTGCTTGGTGTGAAAGTGGAAAGGAGTTGTTTTGGTGTAGGAAAGATCCCAAGTAGTGGAGCAGATTACCAGATAGGGAAGGTTCCTGACCGGCGTGTGGAGTGGCTGCAGGCAGGCTCTGAGTCTGATTAAAAAGCAGCAACCTGAGCATCCCTGTGTGAGCTGAACATCCTGCAGGGCAGCTGAGCCCAGAATAGATGCCGCAAGCCCAGGCAGGCACTTTGCACCCCTGAATACCCTGAGCCATCCTTGCCCTGCTGCTGGAGCTCCCCGTGTCAGATCGTCCCCAGGCAGTGAGCATAATCTGTTCTGAATGAGAGCTCCAGTTCTGCCTCTGAATCTGGTGGCTGTCAGGTACCCCTGGCTGTAATGGCTGCTTTTTCTCTGCCGTGGGTAAATGCTTTCTGGTTTTGGCCCAGACACTAGTCAGCTTGCTGCCTTAGTGGCATGATTTGTAGGGCATTGCAAGGAAAAGTATTGGGCGTGTTTGGAAATGGCTCTGGAAAACAGAGTTTCTAGGTAAGAGCTACTGTGTGCTCTCAGCACAGATGTGGAAGCTGGAAAGCAATGCTCCCTATTCTCCCTTTCAGTGCTTAATGTCACTTTTCTCCATTTTACAGTATTGTCAAGACTTGCTTTTTCCAAACCCCAGAACGGGGCATGTGAATTCAGGGAAATGATCGCTGTCCCCAAACCCAGCACCCGGAGCAACCCCTGCTGCTGGCTCATCCTCACCCAGCTCACCCCACTGCGCTCTGCTCAGCATTTGAAGCACAGAGCGTGGCAGCTCAGGGGGGGAAGCCACAACAATGGGCCTTTTCTTCACCCCGGGAGCGAAGCTGCAGGTCTCGGAGCGGGGCTGCCCTCCCCGTGCTGCTGTGTCAGCACTCAGGCATGAGAAGGTTATTCAGCCCCCGCAGGACCCTGTTGGCAGCTGTGTTGGGTCTCCAGAGAGTGTCTGCTATTGCTTTTCTCTCCACGGAGGAAATTCGACTGCTTGCAGAGGAACTGAGGAAGAAGTAATGCCTGTTGGCTTGCTGCATTTGTCATTGTGTGTTTTGTCACAGTGTTGTCCAGAGCCCAGCCCAGCTTCCCAGTGCCTTTGCTGAGAAACCGAGACACTGAGGGGCTCAGTTCTTTCCCCTTTAATAGTGGGTTGACAGCCCTTGGATTCATGGGCTTAAGGAGATGAATCTTTGGATTTAGAGAGCAGTGATGTTTTTGGGGGCTGTGCCCATCACTGGTGGGTGGTGGGGGCAGCTGCTGTGCATATGGAGGAGACACAGTCCCACGGGGTGGGAGGCAGCACAGTGGGGCTGCAGCTGGTACTTGTGGCCAGGTTCTGAATTAGAGCTCCACTTGCTCATCGTTGTCATCTGCATTGAGGAAAAGCTGATGTAAAGCTGCCAGCTCTGTGGGCTGAGGGTGCTTCGTGCCAGCAGCTCCTTTGTGATCTCCTGGGGAGCTGGCTGTGCCCAGCAGCAAGGTGCAGCACGGCTGGGGTTCAGCCAGGTCCTGTCTCTGCGACGGGGAAGGGGCAGAGGTCTGGGGATACGATTCTGCTCTAGCAGGCTTTGATGCATAACCTGTCACTGCAAACCTGCCAGGTCACTGGGAGGACTCCTGTCCTGCTGCCGTAGCTGCCTGCAGATTTAAAGGGATGCTCTGCTTTGCTGTAGTGCTGCAGGAGGGACCTGAGTGTGTTTGTTTTTTTCTGTATTTATTTTTTCTGCCGCTTCACCGGTGCTGTGGGCAGCAGTGGTTTCCATTTGGTTTTTCTCTCCCTCCAGCTCCGAGCTGCTCTCACAGTGCTCTCACCCGCTGCTCCGCTCTTTCCCAGCCCCCAGGTTGTGCCAGGCAGTGCGGGGGAGCCAGCACAGCCCTCCCACCCTGTTTCCCATTCATTTTGCAAGTGAATCAGAAGATTCTTGTGAAGGTTTGAGTGGGAGTAACGAGGGGGGAGGAAGAGCCCAGTCGCCCTTTAAGAGCAGCCCCATTACATCACTTGCCAAGAGCTTTGGGCTCTTTCAGCTGGAGCCAGATCCTGCAGCAGCACCCGTTGCCCTTAGCAACAGGCATCTCTGTGCTGTTGCCATGGGAACGACAGCTGGGTAGCGGGAGGGCATCTCCTGCCTTGCACATCTCACACATCACCTGCCCCGAGGACGGCCTTGTCAGGTTTGTAGTGCTGTCACCATCTCTGCCAAGGGCCCAAGCATCCAGAAGCATCTGTCCCAGCAGGATGTGCTGCGATAGTCCTTGTCCTGCCTGGAGTAGAAACCTGCACCCTTTTCAGGTGGGGAACTGAGGTGCAGCTGAATGCTTGGCTGGCAGCACTGCTGCGGCAGAGTTGTGGGCTTGAGCCTCAGATCCTAAATCCAACCTCTGATGAAGAGCAGGAGAGTGGCACAGGTCGTCATGGCAAAGCACCGAGCTGTCCACACAGCTGAGCTGCTTCTCTGCTCCACTTTGTGGAGATACAAATAATTCATGCTTTCTGGGCTCGGGACTTTCTGTCTCTGCATTATTCATTCACCCTTCAAGCTTCCTTCTCTTTTTCCTGCTGGGTCTCCTGTTGGAAGCAGCTTTGGCAGCAGTGTGTTCTCAGCCGCAGTGAGGACAGCCACGCTCTGAATGTGAGGTGCACTGGGGAGGCCAGAGCTGCCCGCCTGTGGCTGGAGGGGCTGTGGGCAGCTTGGCAGAGCATTGTGGAGCTGCTGCTTCCAGGTCGGAATTTCCCAGCGCTTGCTCAAAGCTCAGAACAAAGCACTTTCAGGCTGAGAGTGGTGTCCTTTGAAAATCTGACACAGAGAGGGGCTAAAAGCCAGGCAGGCCTCTGCCTGGGACAGCTGGGGCCTTAATATAGCCTTTGAGCATCAAGGAGCCAAGCGCGGGCTGCAGAAAGTGCTGACCTGGGGCAGGGTATGGTTACTTTGCAAGCATTTTGTTTTCATCTTTGGCTTATCTCTTCCAGTGGAGCTCTCCCCCCCCCGGGGCATCGGGGTGTGTTATCTGTTTCAGGAGTGACGGTTCCTGCTGGACTGAGTGATGCTCCACTGCAGCGGGTGGAGGCAGCCGGGGCTGGTAGGGCCCTGTCGGTCTCATGATTAGAAGCAGAGACGGTGTCTGGTGTTGCTCAGCTGCCACTGAGGGAAAACATCAGCGCTGAGAGCATTGCTGAGCTCAGGGTGTGTTCGCTCATCCTGCAGAGCACACATGGTCTGAGCTGGAGCAGCTAACGCTGTCCTGTGTTTTACTCCTGGGGAGCTGAGCTGTTTAATGCTGGAGCTTTGCTTCCGCTGTGCTTTGTGAGCAGCCCCTGCAACAGAGAGAGCCCAACGCGTGAGAATCGAAGGAGCGATGTGCTCATCATCCTCAGCAACGTGGGGAATCTGACGTGGCAAAGTTTCATTCTTAATAACGTGAGCGATCCACCGAGCTGCTCGTCCTCCCCTTCTTCGCTTTGGCCATATTTGGGGAGGCTTTGCCTCCTGTCTTTGAGTCCCGACCAGCAGGAGGGGTGCTGCAAACCGTGGGGGAGAAAAACCAGCAGTGCTCAGCTAGAGCGACGTGGATGAGCATGGGGTGAGAGAGCAGCAGGAGTGCCCCAGCCCTTACGCACACATTACACGTGGAGTTGTCCCCCTCTGGTGCTGGCTGTGCTGGGGGTTCTGTGCCCCGCTGGCTGGAGAGCAGCAGCAGCTGTGTTGAGGACTCCGCAAAGCCATCACTTCCTCACTTGAAAGGTTCTTTTCTGGGACCTGGCAGTGCTGCAAAGTCCATGGTATTGTTAGAGCTTCCTCTTCTGGATTTCCTTATGCAGATGGGACTTGATTTTATTACATCTGTATTGATTCTGTTCTGCAAAAGCAGGCTGTGGTCAGCCCTGCTCCTGGAGCCAGGGTGGTGGAGTGATGCCCAGACCCTGGGATGCGTGCTGTAGACTTCCTCCTTCTCTGCAAGGCTCTGCTCCTGCAGCTTTCCAGCGTGGCCAAGGCTGTGCGGATGAATCTCCAGCTTTGCATTTTTCCCTGCTTTAGGCTCTTTCTAACTCCTCCTAGCTCAAGCTCTAAGGAAGGCCAAAAGAATGAGGCTCACGTCCTTGGTTTTGCCCTGTCTGGCAGCACACGCAGTGCTGGAATCCCTCAGAAGCTCTGTGAGCTCTGTGCTGGTTTCCTCCTTGCCGTGCAGTGACATTTCTCTCCTGTCCTTGCAGCCCTTCGGTGAGTGGTGCAAGTTGCAGCCTAAAGATGCTGCCAAGATGCCTGAGAGTGCCTGGAAGCTGCTTTTCTACACGATATCCTGGTCGTATGGCATCTACCTGCTCTTCTTCACTGACTACCCCTTCTTCTACGACCCGCCGTCCGTCTTTTATGGTACAGTCAGGATCAGGGAGAAGTGGGTGTGGATTAAGATTTCCAGGTTCACAGGGGACCTGAGTTGAACAAGGGAACTGGAGTTGGTGGGAGATCAGTCCTCAGACGAGGCCCCCACTTTTCTGTGATGATTTTAACTTTTCTGTGATGATTTTAGTACAGATTAGGCTGTCTATTATTTTGTTACAGAGAGAGTGTCACCTAGTGGCTGTTGTGGACAGCAGGGTCCGGGACACCTTTGGCTATGGAGGAAAGAGGGGTCGAGGAGTAGGAGGGAAATAAATCAAGGCTTCTGCCCTAATTCTTGGAGGGGCAGTGGGTCTGATGCCAAAGGCAGAGTCTGGGAGCCAGGATGTTTGGGTCTTCTTCCAGCTTTTACCTCCTTTTCATCTGGGAAGTCCTGAGTGGGAGCTGAGCACAGCAAAGTGCTGACAGGCACTGGGGCAGCTCTGCCCGCTGCTGGCTCACCACAGCTTGCACTCCTGTCTCTCTGATGCTGATAGGGGCTCCGTGCTCCTGGCTCTGGGTTCACCCCGGGTGTCTTTGTCCCATTTCAGACTGGAAGAAGGGCATGGATGTGCCCACGGACATCGCTGTTGCCTACCTGTTGCAGTGCAGCTTCTATGGGCACTCCATCTATGCCACTGCCTACATGGACACATGGCGCAAGGACTCCGTTGTCATGCTGCTCCACCACGTGGTTGCTCTGACCCTCATAACCTTCTCCTACGCTTTCAGGTGAGGGCCCTGGCTGTCTCTGTGTCCCCCTGTGCTGTACCTGTGCTTGGGCAGCTGTGCAGCAAAGGGAGCAGCTTTTCTGTGCCCCTGTGCATCCCCTGAGTGTATACTAGGGGGACTCATCCTGGTTCAGCACAGATTCTTCCTGCCACTAATCCTGTACTCCCAGTGCTCACAAACCATTGCGTAGTGTCAGACCCACCCTGCAGCATGCTGCCACGCCGAGCCTTCCCAGGCCTTGTTCTGGGTTATTCACAGAGCCCTTCTGCTTACAGTGTGGTGGGCAGTGCGTGCTGCGTGCTAACACAGCCCTGATGGTCCTCGTCTCCCTCCCTACCCTGCTCCCCTTTCCTGTAGGTACCACAATGTGGGCATCCTCGTGCTCTTCCTGCATGACGTTAATGATGTGCAGCTGGAATTCACCAAGCTCAATGTCTACTTCAAGCACCGGGGGGGTGTCTATCATCGGCTCAACGACATCATCTCCAACATTGGCTGCCTCACCTTCAGTGTCAGCTGGTGAGTCTGTCTGCCCGCACAGCCCTGATCCCACTTCCAGCTCTCCTTGCCAGCTTTTGCAGTCCCCCTGTTGCCCCGGGGCACAGCCTGCTGGGTGTGTGTGCATGGGAACGAGTTGTTTCTATAAACTGTTTGGGAAGAGGTTCCTGCAGAGCCTGACCCCATGCTGGGCTTGGAATCCTTCTGTAGTCACTTTGCCGTCTGTCACCACAGAAGTGCCTGTGAAATTTCGCTTGCAGCATGACAAATGACCCCAGGGGAGGAGGAGCTGTTCCCGTTTTCCCACTCATTTGGTTTTAGCATTAATAAACACTTTTTGTGGGTGGTTTTTGTTTGTTTGTTTTTGTTTGTTTGGGTTTTTTGGGGGGTTTGGTTTTTTGTTTTTTGGTTTTTTTTTGGGGGGGGAGAAGCAAATGGGATGTGGGCTTGTCCCAGACCCCAGCTTTGCTGCTCCTCTTGGGGAAAGGCAGGAGAGAAAGATGAAGAGCAGAGATAAGTAGCTCGCAGGTTGTCACTCCTGGTGCATCCCTTTGTCTCTTTCCTCCCTCTCTGCAGGCTGCTCTGAAAAGCAGAGGTGACAACAGGAACGATTGATATGAGGGGGAGTAGAGCGAGGAAGGTTTATAGTGATCAGTGCAGAACTAAGAAAGCCTTCCAGCTGTACTCTGCTGCTGCCCCCCATCCAGCTGAGAAAATCTGCACTGTGTAATTGCCTCTTCCCTGAGAAAGCCATTTCTCAGCTCTGTCTCTGGTGTTCAGCCAATTGTCATAGTGTACCTGCCTGTTCAGGGGGTGGGCTGTGTGAAGTCCTAGAACCCAAACCTTTAAACCCAAATCAGATGCCAGCTGCAAGAGGAGTTGACGAGGGAGGTTGTGCCGGAGGAAGCTGCTCTGGGAATCCCTGGGGGCCATTAATCCCACCCTGCTCCCTCTGCCCTGGCAGGTTCTGGTTCCGTCTCTACTGGTTTCCCCTCAAGGTGCTCTACGCCACTTGCTACTCTAGCCTGCAGTCGGTTCCTAACATCCCCTTCTACTTCTTCTTCAATGCTCTGCTCCTTGTCCTCACTCTGATGAACATCTACTGGTTTCTGGTGAGTAGGGGAGGCCCAGCAACCCCTACACTGCCTCAGCTGCTGCGTGATGCCTGCTGCCCACCTGTGTGGGGCAGCTGTGGGGGCTGCAGGCATGGGGAAGCATGGGGAAACTTGTGTCAGTGCCCAGAGGGCTTCTCTGTGCTGGAATTGAGAATGCTGTCTCACCCCAGGGATCCACAGAAGGGAGTGTGATGGGCTGTCATTGCCCAGGGGCTCCTTGGCACTGGGGCAGGCTGGAACATGATATGGGCACAAATACTACAGCATCTGCTGATGTTCTGGGGGGGGGGGGTGGTGAAGCTTGACCCTGGTCAGGGCTCGGTGGCAGCGGTGTCCTTCGTCTGGTGGTGGTGGAGTCAGTTAATGGCTCTTGTAGGAGCTTTGGCCACCCCTACGGGAGCTGCCCTCTGTGGGGCTGAAGGCAGCAGAGAAAATGCCCCACGTAGCAGATGGGAACGAGCAGGGTGGGGTGGAGCAGCTCTGGGCCTGGGATCGTGGCTCATGGTGTCTCTCCATCCGCAGTACATCGTCCTGTTTGTGGCCAAGGTGCTGATGGGGCAGGTACATGAGGTGAACGACGTGCGAGAGTATGACGTGGAGGACAGCAAGAAAACCACAGCAGCCAAGAAGAAAGAGAGTGGGCTCCAGCTGCCCAGTGCTCTGAAAGAAGGGTGAGTGGGCAGGGGTTGGGACGTGGACAGCACCTCTGGGCTGGGAGGAGGGAAGATGCAACAGAGCATCTTTCAAAACATCCACCGCTGGGCTGGAAAAGAGAAGCATGTCTTGATACAGGTTATAAGTAGCTGCAGGGGTCAGGAAGAACTTTATCTCCATGATTAAGTATTGTGGTGTGTCTGTCCATCTTTGTCCCATGAATCCTCGCCTGTCCCTGCCCCTGCTCACCAGGCAGAACTGGCTCAGGGTGTGGCACTGCTCCCTGAGCAGCTCCTGCTGTTCACGTGGAGCATGAAGTTGGGTGAGATGCTGGATCCTGCAGGCCTGACAGGGGACCAGACTCACACTGCCTGCGTGAGCCTGTTACAGCTGTCTGACCTCAGGGGTGATCTGTGGGAGTAAGGGAGGGAGAGTCAGTGTGGAGGCCAAGGCTCATTGCTTGCTGTGCTCTTGTTCACAGGATGCACCTGAAGAATGGACTTGTGAAGGACAAACGGTTGTAAGAAGAACGTGGCTGCTGCAGCCTGGCTGGATCTGGGGACTGACCCAGGACCCTACACTCAATCCCAGCAAATGAAAGGCACAAGAAGAACTTAATCCCCAGCACCCCTTCATCCCCTGCCTGGAGCCGGGGAAGAGATGCCCCTGATGGAACAGGCCCTGCCAGGCCTTGCCTGTGACCAGACTTCACCTGACGCTGTGTGCTTTCTGTAGCCTGTGCGTGCTGGTTCAGTTGAGAGGCTGTGGCTTTGCTGGTCCAGGTAGGATTTGGAGCTGGCTTTAGGTCCCCTGGTGCTTCTTCTCTCGCTCCATCCCTCAGCTATTCTCAGTCCCTTTGTGATTTCTCCTGTTGTTTGCATTGGACCCTCCCCACTGCTCTGCCTCGGCAGCGCTGAAGGGTCCTCTGTTTTAGTGTCAGGCCAGGGAGGGGAATGTCCTCTCCTCCATTGGCACTGCTGTAATGAGGCAAGGGGAGCCCAAAGCCAGCTCTGCTCCAGCAGGCAGCAGAGAGGTGAAGCAGTGCACCTCTGGGCCTTGCTGACCTGGAGGGGGGTTTCTGACTCAGAGCTGTCTGTGCTTTCTGGAGGCTGTAGCATGCAGCACCGTTCCCATGCGCAGGTCTTCCTGGAAACCCAGCCCTAGAGCATTATTCGGGCCCAGGATGAGGGCCAGGACATCTCATTTGCTTAAAAAGCCTACGTAAGAGGTATCTCCAGCTTCCTGCAGTGTCTGCTTGCTCAAGTGAAGAGCAGTCAATCTCTGCCTCCTGTGCTGGTTTTCCAGGCAGCACCGACCTGAGCCTGGTGGGTCACGCTCCTTTTTGCCGTGCAGTCCTCAAACTGGGGCTGTCCCAGCACAGCCCTGAGTCTGTGGGCAGTGAAGGGGCACTGAATGCATCAGTTCCAGGCATCAGAGGCTGACTATTTTTATTTTATTTTATTTTATTTTTTTACTGTTTGCTCCGCGTTTGTTGACATGACTCCAGAGCTGTCACGTGAGCCTCAGGGAAAGTTGCATGGTAAACTGAAAGCAGAACGTGACTTTGGCTGGATGGAAACTGCCAAGTTGTGGCAGGATGCGTCGCCTTCTTGTAATTTCCTGGTGGGGTTTCAGAGCGCTGTGTCTCTGTGGCTTTTGAGCTGGATTTGCAGGATGGAAGAAAGGAAGGAAACTGAATGTCAAGAGTGTCGGTGTGCCGGGTGCTGGCACTGGCTGTGTTGCAGCATTTGGTGTGTGCGTGTGCCTGGGGGGTCCCTGAGTGGGAAGTGGGTGCTGATCGCTGTCTGCCCACCTGGGGCTGTGGGAGGATGGTGTGAGGCCGGAGCTGAAGGGCAGAGCTGGGAGCTGTGGTGTGCTGGAGGTTGACAGCCTTTGGAGAGAAGTGTCAAACGCTGTGATTGAAGAGCTGATGTGGGAGGAGGCGGTGAGAGAACGCCCTGAAGGAGCAGAATCTCCCTGATCTGGGTGGAGTGGCTGCCAGATCCACCCTTCTGCTGGGGTACAGAGCAGTGCTGGGAGTGCTGTGGGGGGAGGAGTGGCCCCACACCACTGCCGGGAACTTCTTGTTGGAGCCCAGAGGTGTGGAGATACAGAAAGGATGGGAGCTCTGAGCTGCTGTCCTGCCACAGCTGCAAAGGGTTAATGTGCCCTGGGAGCCAGAGGGGATTGTTGACACCCTCTGCCCAATCCTGGGAATCCCTGTGTGCTAATTGAGCACTAACGAGATCAAAAGCTCCCATCAGGCAGTCATCACCCCCTGGCCCTCTCTTCAGTGCAGCTGGGAGTGGGTCCCTGCACTGTGCTGCTCTTTGTCTGTGGGAAGGAAAGTGAAGCGATGTGGACTCTCCCTGTGCGTTCCAGCTTCGGAGCCAGCCTTGCCTGGGCTCTCTTTACTGTGAGTTTGGGGATGGATTTGAGTTTGCAGGAAAGCTTGCTGTTAAAATCTCTGGGTCTGAGCACGAAGCCCAGCCCCAAAATCCCCATTCCGGTGCCATCTGTGCTCTGGCGGATCTTCCAGAAGAGAAAGACACCTCCGACAAACAGAGCCCCGGTGGATGGTTGTAGGGTGGAGGAGTTTAATGTCCCTGGGAACATCATCCGTGTCTTCGCTGACCAAGGTACAGAAATGCTGCTGTTTGGGTCCTGCCTTTGGAAAGCCCCTTTGAGGTCTGGGCTGGGAATGGATGGGGGAGGACAGGGCAGCGGCCAGAACTGGTTCCTGAGACCAGTCCTGGCTGCGTATGGTCCGATCTGTGAGGATGTTGTAGGTAATGATGTTAGAGTTCAGGCTCCCAGCTTCAGGTGGAGGCAGATGCTCAGCTATCCGGCTGGACCCTGTCCCCCTTCTCCTTCTGGTCCTCCTGCCTCGGGCTGCTCACACAGCACAGCTTGTTCGGTGTGCTGCTATCTGCCCTCTGTCCCCTATCCGTGCTCTGTCCTGCAGGAGACACTGACAGTTTTCTGCAGGCTGTGCCGTGGGGCTGACGGCCCCATCACACAGCACTGTCATCTCGATCCAGCAGCTGTGGGTGTGTTGGGCTGCCTGCCTCTGCTCTGCCCATCTTCCTCTCGCTGTGCAGCCAGGAGCTTGATGTGAATACTGGGAAACTGATCCTGCTCGACCTATCGGGGTTCAAACGCCGCCACCTCTATTTCTTCTTCTCCATCAGGCCAATTCATCCATAGCACACAGCCTCAGCCGCTGCTGTGCCTGCAGAAGCATCTGTACTTTAACCTCTCTGTCCTGGAGGAGGGCGAGCTCCTGACGATGGCTCAGCTGGAGATCAAATTCAGCCACAACTCGTACCACAGCCCCGGCCAGGGGCAGGGCTTCGAGCTGAGGCTGTACCGCAGCTGCCAGGTGCTGCTGCAGGGGATGCCCTCCGTGGAGCGAGGCCGTGAGCTGCTGCTCGAGCAGTCCTTCGCCCGCCTGCACCAATCTCTGCTCTTCAACCTGAGCAGTGTGGCAAAGGATTGGGCAACTCGCAGCAGGAACCTGGGCTTGATCCTGGAGATCGCGGTGAGCGGAGACGGAGCGCTGAGCACCCGGCCGCAGAACCTCTGTGCTGGCATCGACTCTTTCCTGGACACATCTCTCCTGGTGGTGACCCTCAGCCCGCAGCAGTGTGGGGCCTCCAGGAGGAGGAGGAGTGCTTACAACGTCCCCGTCACGCCGAGCAACCTCTGCAAGCCCCGGCGCCTTTACATCAGCTTCAGCGACGTTGGCTGGGAGAACTGGATCATCGCCCCGCAGGGCTACATGGCCAACTACTGCCTGGGGGAGTGCCCCTTCCCCCTGACTGCTGAGCTCAACAGCACCAACCACGCCATCCTGCAGACCATGGTGCACTCACTGGACCCGGAGGGGACGCCCCAGCCCTGCTGCGTCCCCGTCAGGCTGTCCCCCATCTCCATCCTCTACTATGACAACAGCGACAACGTGGTGCTGAGGCACTACGAGGACATGGTGGTGGACGAGTGTGGCTGCAGATAGGGGAGTGGATGTGGGCATGCACACAATGATTGATGGAATAAATCCGAGTGTGATAAATCCCCCTCTGTGCTGGTGCTTAGGGAGTTTCCCACTGGGACAAGGACGGTCAGAGCTCCCCTCTGTGCTGCCCGGGAGGAGGTTGGCATGAAGGGCTGGTGGCAGAGATGTGGTTTAGTGATAGTGCTCTGCCGGAGCCTGCGGGCGGTCACGGGGTTATGATCAGGTCTGACCTGGCTGCCTGCTCACCCCTCTGCTGTGGGTGGCAGAGGCACCAGGCTGGGAATCCCGGCCCCATCGCAGTGCTGGTGGAGCAGCTGCTGTTTTGCTGTGTTCTCGGGGCAGGGCTCTGCGTTTTTCAGCTTTTTGCAGCTTACGCAGTGCAAAGTGAAATGGTCTGTGTGGTGATGCTGGGTTTGGGAGGAGGAGGCACAGCAGCTCTGGCCCCACTGCAGGAGGAGGTAAGGTGGTGCAAGGGGAGCTGCCCCACGACTGAATCCCTCCCGTGGGGCAGCAGAGGCTGCTGCTTCACACCTGAGCTGTGGCCGTGTGGTGCTGGTGGACGTGGAGCTGTCTGTTGCACTGCTTTTGTTCAGGCCCAGGTTACCTAGGGAGGGTCTGTCTGCATCAGCTGTGCTCGTGGTGTTCAGTGCAGGGACAGGTAGGGAATCTGAATTGACTCCAGTTCTTCCTGATACCTGAGCGTGGCAGCAGAGCACAGTTACTATTCTCGCTTTTTGTACCTGTGTTGCCTCCAAGATCTGCAGCAGGGCCTTCTTCCCCCAAGGAAGCACTAAGGGTTTAACCACTGCTGCAGCTGCAGCACAGCTCTGTTCCCCCCTGACCCACACTGAGCACGGCGAGATCAGCCATTACTTGTGGTGCTCACCTCCTCCTGCCCACAGGCAGCTCCCAGCTTCCCCCGCAGAACAGTGAAAGCAGTGTCCTCCACCTGAAGGCTTTGAGAGCGCTGACTGGGACATCATAGAGCTGTTTCTGTCCAAATTAAAACACAGATTTAAACCTCACCCCTTTTCTGTCTCTTAATTGTGCTGGAGCAGCCTCAAGGAGCACACAGCTCTGTCCTGGAGCCATAAGGAGCACAGCTGAGCCCACCCCCCACAACTGCATCTGCTTCCCCAGCTCCGCTTCGCCCCCCCCCCCCCCTCCCCCCCGACACACACACACTTTTGTACGAGTCTGTGTTCAAAAGAAGTAATAAACTTTGAGTTTATACAATCGTTCCTGGTTTTAATGGGTGGTGCGTGGGCTCAGCATGGACACGTAAGGGGCCACCATGAATGCAAGAGCTGTTTATTAATATTTTATCGATGACAAACAGGTTTAAAACAAACTGAGACAAAATCAAAAGAGTAACACCGTGCGAGCACTGATGTCTGGATTTATAAAACTCAGAGTAACTGCTACAAAGGAAAAAAAAAAAAAAAAACAGCACGAAGCAGAGGCAGGCATTCCCATCAGTGAAATAAAGGAGGGGGTTACATTACTCAATGGATTGCATTGCACAGAGGGGTTACAGCTTCAACCTATCTGAAAAGTCTACGCAGCTACGCAGCCTACGAAGGAAAACGAAATTAAAAAAGCCCTTCGGCAATGTTAATAAATAAAACAGTCCATCTCACAAGGAAGGAAGGTGGCCTGTGTCTCCAATTCTTCCACATTTTAGAAGTCTAAACGCTGGAGGCTTTTTATGAGAAAAGAATGGTTTTTCATTCCTGGAAAGTTTTGGGTTATTTTGCAGTTCTCGAACCACGTTCGCCGCAGCACTGAACGGAAATGCTGAACCTGTTCCATTATGTGCACTACTCACGGTCTGTGGGTACACGACACCAGGACTGCACTGGGGAGAGACACTCCTGAAAAACCACAGCGAATACGGCTGATGGAAGCGGTCAACACTACAGAAAGGACAGTGATGAAAGGGCGTTCCCCCATTACAAAAAGTGGGTTTGACATCGCTGAAGTACATTCATCTGAGAGGTATTTAGAGTTCCCCCCCCTCCCCCCCAAAAAAAAGACTGGAAACACGTGGAGCCCTTTGAGCGTAATGCTAATGTAACTCCAGCTCTGAATCGCTCTCCTGATCGCTGCCGTGGGGAGGTAGAGGTTATCTGAGATTTGGGGTCCAATAAAAATGGGTCATAGGAATCGTAATTCTCTGCGCCGTTTCTAAAAAGGTTGGACACGAATGAAATGCTCCCAGTGTTCCCATATGACTCGTTTAAGATATGGGTACAGCTCAGAAAGTGGATGGCTTCTCTGCTGTGCTGTTCTCAGCTCTGACCTCCAGCTATTTCTTCAGCGGATGGTGCAGCTCCGGGTCTGTTCTGCACCTGAACCTGTTGGCTGTCCACACAAAAGCCTAACCCATTATCTCTAATCACACCCATCTGTCAGAGGCCACCTTCCCACAGCTGCCTGCTTTGTCCATTTTCCCAACCTGCTTTGTAACATTGTAGTCTTTACTTCAAAACCAATATAATCCCCAGTTTCCACTACTTCTTCCCCCCGGCTGGGGGAGCAGTAAAGCAGGCCTGTTAGCATCCTTTCCTCCAGGGCCGAAGGGCACAGGAACCCATCCCCTTTCAAGCGCAAAGTTCATCTTACAGAAAGGCTTGTTTTCACAGAGTAGAGTCCAGACAGTAGCCAATTAAAGCATACAGAAAACACTTGGAAACCCTCCTCCTGCTCGAGCGCGCAGGCTCCTTCCACTCTAACTGCTATCCGATGGAGGAAGAAGAGGCTGATTGCTGCAACTTTAAATCACACTGAAAGTTCTCAAGGTTGGTGCTCTAATTTAGTTTTGTTTTACACTTTTTGTAAGCTTCTCAGAACAAGGATCTCCCAGGTCCACCACTAAGAATTCAGAGACAAACTTCTAAAAATTCAGTGCTCCTTTGCAAGAATCTCTTTCAAACCACCTTGTCACGAAAGACCCATTCAGAATGTGGGCGACACGATGACACTAGGATTTCAGAGCCAGCGCTGGACAACAAAACCTCCATCTCAGAGTTGAGCATCAGCTACGTTCTGCTGCATTGCTGCTTGGCCTGCTGGCAACTTAGGAACTCTCTCTCAGATACTCTGCTTCTAAAATGTAAACAGTTACTGCTAAAATATAGTACCCCTTTAGAATGAGAACAACTCTGAGATGAGGGTTTTCCTCTCCCCATCTGCTCTGAAAAGTAATGCCCTGCTCGCAACGAGAAGTATGGAATGAAGTGAAACCTGCTTAAGGCCCTTCTCTCGAGCTTCTTTGACTGGGGGAGCAGGGACACGGCTGACCACTCAGTGCAGGGTGAGTTGCCTTCCCCATGAGGCGCCAGCCAGTCCATCGTCGCTCTCTCTCCTCTCCGGTCAGTCTCCTTGTCTCAGTGAGCTAGCAGTGGGCTCTCTCGCGCGCGCTCCTTTCTCTCTCTCTCTCTCTCTCTCTCCTTTCCGTTGGTTGGTTTCTTTCTCCTGTTGCTCTCACACAGTGGTGCTTCAGTTTTAGCAGTGGAAAACAGGTATCCATTTTATTTTATTTTTTTTATTACCCAGAATAAAATGCTGATGAACTAAGCTCCACACAAGCTTAGCTCTTCTTCCTCAACCTGAAAAGCCAGAAAGCAAAACCAGAGTTAACAAGAGCTGCCCCGTGGCTGTCACGAGACAAACAGTGAGTGGAAGCAGAGGGGTGGACCCCAGGGCCTTACACTCTAATACTGTGACAGTCCCGTCACTCCGCCATGTTGATACGCGCGTTCCCCCTGGTAGGTTGAGTCCTGTGACAGCGCCACGTCAATCTGAGACTTAAACTCATCACCAAGGTAACTGTCCTGGAAACGAGAGTGCGTGTTAAGCAGCATCGAGCTGCCAAAGTCACTGAAGGGGTTTTAGTTTCTACTTCCCTCGAGGCTAAGGAACAGGGACACACACACACACACAACACCCCGTGCATCTCTCTGCTTACCTGGGATAATTCTGGTTGGGAGAGCCCAGGCTGACTCATCTGTGATGGCTGACTCATGGAGATATACCCCTGAGTCAGTGGACCCTGGGAGAAAGGCTGGGACACCACGTCCTGGCTCGCCTGGCTGTTGGGAAGGTTTGACTGACTAGTTCCAGGAATCCCAAAACGATTTTTCTGGCGCCCACCACGACCAGTCTTCCCTTTAGGTGCCCCACGTCCTGGAAAGGCATTTATCCAAACATACAGTGAGAAGCTTTACAAGCACTGAGAATGAGCTGCTTCTATATAGACTCGATGACTCACATCAGGCAATGCTTCGCACTGTACTCAGTGTTAGCAGGTACAAAGAAACACTACAGGCTTATTATCAAAATCACATCTTACTCCCATCAGCACTGATGCCATTATCCCACGTCACACCCACCCAGCTCTGGCACTGTCCCACCCAGCCCCGTACCTGCAGCAGGGCCGTTGGCCTGCCCGAAGTATCCCGGTGGTGGCATCGGGGGCATCACGAGGTTGAAGGGGATGGGAATGTTCATAGCAGTGACGTGGCTGGGCCCCGCGCTGATCATCCCGATCTGGTCGTGGGTTTGGAAGTACATGTTGGATGGGCGCCCTGGGGAGGGGGAAGTCGCAGTGATTTTAAGCATCCTGAATATTCTGACATCCCTATTCCTGCTTTTAAGAGTAAGCAGGAAAAATAATCAGAAAGCAGAAACTGAAAGGGCACACCTACCACTGCCAGGAACCTCGGGGATTTCTAGTTCACTATTTATCCCCCACTCCCAAAGTCTCACGGAGACCAAACGTGGTCACCACATCCAATCACGATTCCTACAACACCGACACACACAGCCCTCACTCTTCACCCACTCTGCAGAACAGACTTAGATCTGAGGTTTCTGCAGCATTAGGGACAGCAAAATCCCTCCTTAAATATTCAGACACTGCGAGCGTTTTCAGTTCTTAACCCCCACGTTTTACTGCAGCGGATCTTCAAGCATTTGAACACTTGCAGTCTGTAAGACACCATACCCCATGGACTAACTGGAGGAAATCACTGCATGTTGTTAATGCAATTTCTTTACCTTGACTGCTCCGGTCATACACAGATCCTGGGATGATAGCTTCCCGTGCATCATACATGGCAGTAGTCATGAAGCGGGCGCCCTGAAAGCATTGGAGGAGTTGGACAAAGCTTTAGCATCAAGCTCTGCACTTCTGAGTAAAAATTCAGCAAAACTACCCTCGATAAGGCCAAGGAGAATACATGAAAAACATCCAACTGCCATCTCAATCACATGTTGACCACTAGGAAAAGCAACTCAGAGACACCCTACTTAACACTGAAATATTGGATGAATTTTCAACTCTATTCTGGTTCTGATAAGAGTCCTCCCTTGCTCCTTTCCTATCGTTGTCTTTGTGGTGGCTAGAAAGCTTCTTCCCATCCTCAAAACTACTTCTGTATTAAAAAAGACAATTCTCAACAGAATTGTACATAAAAATCTTAAAGAACACACATAATGAGTTTGCTAATTGTACACAAAGTAATTACATCATATTTCATGCACTTCAGAAGTTACCCCTACGTAAAATTTTGCAGTGGAAAAAAGACAAAAGAAAACACCAAAAAAGCCTTTTCTAAATCTGTCCCACTTAGAAACTGCAGCTTACTTTACCACAGTCCATTAGCTAAGCAACAAAAGTGGAAAGATACGGTGTGTGAGGGTACAATGAGCATTTATTCCACCTGCTGATAGTTACCAATCTCCACTTCCTTCATGCCACAGACATCTGAGGAACAGGAAAGGCCAACATACCGGGTTGATGGTATTGACAAGTTTTCGGGGCTTGCTGAACTGCATGAGGCTCTCCCGGAGGTTGTTCAGCGGTCCCTCCACCAGAACCTTCTGCTCCTTGTAGTAATTCAGCAGGTGATTCCAAAGTGGTTGTTTAGACAGAGCTTTTGGGTTCCCAACAATAATTACTCCATACCTATGGAAGAGCCAACAGCAAAACCAAGATCAGCTCTGAGTAAAAACAAGACAAGTTACACAGTGCAGCTGGAAGAGCAGTCAATGAAGGCACTGCAGAGTTTGTCTGTAGGCACAGGAGACCCTGATGCGACCGTGTTGTTTAGAGAAGAGGATTTGGATTTCTGCAGTCTGACAAAACACTTGGAAGTTTGTGATCCCTGAGAAACTGGCTGCAGCCATCCCCTCCTTCCTTCTGCAGCCTTGTGGAACACGTCACTGTGCTCAACCAAGCACATCACTGCTCTAAAACTTAGCAGATAGCAAGGGAAGCCAACCAGCACATCACGGCCTTCTCAGGAACTTTCCCTTCCTAACAATCACACCCCACCACTTAGGGAAAGAAAAACAGTAACTGGTTGCTGAGACAGGGAGGAATGAAGAAAAGACCACTTCTGTCCTGCAGACAAAAGGAAGAAGCACTCTGGATCCTAGAGTCTCCACAGAACAGTAATGCTGACTGATTTAAGACTGCTTTTGTAAAGTTGAATGATTTCCACACTCCTTTCAAGGCTCCTTTACATCACGGAGAGGAACAGGCCCGCCAACCACAGAACACAGCCCTCGTTAGCTGGTCTCTAAGACCAAAAATGTGTCTAATTCTACCTCACCTTGCTCTTGTAAGAGCCACGTTAAGACGTCTGGGGTCATTCAGAAATCCTATCCCTTGGTGTTCGTTGGCTCTCACACAGGAGAGGATAATAAAGTCCTTCTCTCGTCCTTGGAAGGCGTCCACGCTTGCAATTTCTACTTCCTAACACAGAAAAAAACATGCACATCATGGAAGCACAGTGTGTAACAGTTGTACTACCAACAGGTATTACAAAACATACTGGCTGCACACTAACAGCTCCCATCATCTGGGAGAAGTGTTATTTCTGTCATGCCAGATGATCTGGTAATTCCACTGGCCACTGAATAGCTTCCCTAAGGGAGAACAGAGAGTCTCAGTTTAAGGCAAATCACTTAATGCTTCGTGGTCCCACACCTGGCATCTACACTACAGAAAGCATCCCCTCTCCAGGTACACTGCCAGAATGGCTTCTGACTATTCCAAAACTTCACAGAATACAGCTGCAAGATTAGCACTGCTGCTCCCAGCTACTGAGAGGGACAGATCATTCCTGGCAGGAGCAGAAGTATTTCCATTAAGTTTTCCTTCAATGAAAACACTGCCCAAGTTTTCAATTATTGCAAAAGAGACTATATTCAACATCTACCCAGCCTGTTTGTAGCAACATGTTTTAGTGCTTGGTGGTTTGACTTCCTGCGTGTCTCCTGGCTTGAGATGCTCTTCCACAGCTGAAGCACTGATGACCTTTCCCTTTTGTGCCTCAATGAGTCCTCAGAGGACAGACTCACCAAAGCTCTCCTTTCAGCAGAACCTTGCTGGGCTTTCTCCATTACCTGGCAAACCACTATCTTGAAACTTTCTGGCATTTGCTACTTCCTACATTACCTTCCCTTCATCCAGTTTACCTAAGGTCAACTAAAATGCTCAGAAGTTACTAAAGAATAAACAGACTGAAGCCTAAGGAGCCAGATAAAAACTGAAAACATTCAAGTCTCACAGTGTCTGCCTTTTCCATCTCCTCAGCACCCAAAGGTTCCTTTGTCTGTTCAGTGACTCCATACCTGGTAAAGCTTTGTATGCAAGGAACCACTGAACTGCATGTACTGCACCAGATAGGATCGCTGGCCTTCATAAGGAGTAATAATGCCAATCTGATCAGGTTTGGCACCAGCTTTCAATAGCTTTGTAGTTATCTTCTCCACATTGGCAGCTTCCGTTCTAGAAAAAAAAAAAATAATAATTTAAGTAAATTAAAGTCTCAGGTCTCAACAGTTTCAATGAACGGGTGTAGAAAACTCTGTCACTCAAATTAGTTCAGCTTAAGCTTTGCAAGAACATTCACTGTCACCACCCTCTTGGCTTCAGGCTGCAAACAGACGCTCTCAGTCATAAGCTACCACCTCAAAAAGAGGTCTCAACAGCACAAATTTATCCTGAAATCTACATCCACCTTTTCAGCACTGCACAACAAGACTTCCTGCAATAGCAGAATTCAGGACAGCCCTCACTCTTCTGAAATGCAACTTCTGAGAGTTACACGTACGCTTGCAGTTCACATGCTGCACAAACAGATCCTTCAGCTGCTTTATCTTAATTTTAAATATAGAATGTTTTTTTAACGCCAGGAGCCCTGCCAGCCAACAATCGTGCCCTTTGTTTGTGCACAGTCTGGCTTGCTGCTTTCAGCACTCCTGCACACATTGTTCAAGAAACACACAGGTTAAAAATACCGCAGCAGATATGTTTTGTGAGTTGGTCTGCTCCTTCCTTCCAGGCACAGGAACAAACACACATAAACCAAAGGAGCAACACGTCAGAAGCTCACTCTTGGGAAAAGTTTAGATGTGCAGAAAAAAGGGATAGGAAAAAAAAAAAAAAACCTCCCATCCCTCCACTGCTCTCTTGTGCTCTCTTCTCCTTTTCCAACATCTACCAATTAGGACTCTGCTTCAGGAGCCACCGGAATTCAGGCTTTGAAATGGGACTCAACCAGCACTTCAAAAGCAGTCTGTTCACCTCTGTTTTAAATCCATCCCACTCACATGAGGCACTTAATTGCACCATGCTCCTTACACTGTCGATGTTTCCAGGTAAATTTATATCTCGGTATTGATTTTTACCTGTTCAAGTAAGAGGTCCCTGAGCTGGCAATTTCTTCCTGTCCTTGTGTTACATAGAAAAACATTGGCTTATCTGGCTGCGGCCACTGGAAATCAAATCCTTTCTTCACACGGTCAGCTGAGGAGCACAGAAGTAAAAAAAGTCAGCACTGCTTTACTGAAAAAACACTTTCACAGCAATGGCTCAAAGACTCAAAACCATCAGAGCAGTAGCAGTTCCCTTCCTAAGTGAATTAAAAAAAACCTAATCTTGATTCAAGGACTCTTCCATCAATCCTTAATGAAGAGAATGGAATTAGCAGGAAATGCCATCCCCACTCACCTGCAGTGACACCATTCTGGAGCGAACCCTCGTAGAAGATATTGGATGGGAAAGCACTAAGTGCGGGATGCATGCGGTACTGCACCTGCAGGCGAATGGGGCGAATCCCCAGCACCACCAGCCTCTCAAACAGGGACTGAGACAGGCCTGCCTTCGCAGCTTTCTTACACATCACCACGGGACCAAGCTGGCAGTGGTCGCCTACAAGAATAAGCTGTGGGAAAGAAAATTCACCACTGATGACAATGCAGAAACCCAAGTCTGAATTATCTGCCTCAACTACTTCACCTATTCATAAACCATTCTTGCTTTAAGGAAATCCAGTGGCTCCTACCTGCTTTGCTCCCAGCACAACGGGCACCATGCACTCTGGCTCAGTGGCCTGCGTGCTTTCATCAATCAGAATGGAGCGGAACTGCATTTTTGCAAGTCTTGGATCACCAGCTCCCACACATGTGCAACAGATCACATCTGCATTCTGAGACAGAAACACAACTGATATCAGTCAAGAAGGAGAGAGAACGCTTCCACACAGAAGGTCACTGAATACCATCCCAGGAACCTCCCCAGAATTTCAAATGTATTCTGATATCCAACAAACTGCAACTAAGCTTCCAGGGGGAGAAGGCAGTAACAGAGCTACTGATGGAACTTTACCATGAGCAATTCACGCTCTGCTGTTCGCTTCAGTGCACGGTAGCGTTTCTCATCAGCAGATGACAGTTCTCCAGTTTCATCTTTAAGCTGCTGCAGCTTCTGAAGCTCTGGCATGCTGCAAAAAACAGGATTTTGCATTATAACCTAATTAACAACTTCAGCTCACAGTGAAGCTCTTCACATATTGCCACAGAAACTAGTTGTTAAAACAACTGTGTCCATCAAAACACCCGAGGTTTGGTTTCTTGGGGGTGTCTTCCTCCCTCCCCTCACCCTTTCCTTACCTATCCATGTTTCTGATCTGGTTATGCAGTGCCAAGAAGGACACAGGTGAGTCGATTGCCTCACGGCTTTTAGCACACAGCCGAACCACTTTCAGACCAGTCTGATGGATCTTCTCAGTCAGCTGATCTACAGCTATGTTACTTGGAGCACAGACTAACACAGGCCTTAGAAAAAAGAAAGGGCAAAAAAGTCTCAATGAACAGAATGACACTTCTATAAAATCTTCCCAGTTCAAGGATACAGACTGCTGAAGTGTTTAAATGTGAGTTGATTCTTCAGACCAGCAATGAGGTAACCTCATGCATTAAGATTTAAAGAAGTTCTTACCCATTGCCCTGTCTTGCCAGATGATAGACAATGGTGGCTGATGTCACTGTTTTTCCAGTACCAGGGGGACCCTGGATAAGGCTCAGAGGACGCTGCAGGACGGTCTTCACAGCATAAACCTACGGAATTATTTTAAAGCTATTCAGTATTCCATGCACAGGAAATTACAAAACTGTTCAACCTTCAGTCATAAATCCTTTAATCATATTCTCTGCATGTAGAAAAAAAGGAAGATGAGGTTACCTGAGAATGGTTGAGATCAGGAAGTCCTTGTGCTGTAAAGCGCTTTGGCAACTGGCATTTAATAATTACATCTTCCACCTCATGGCCTAACAGTTTGTGATAGATGTATCCTGACACTGAAGTCTCATCCACAGCAAATGTTTTTAAAGCACTCTGCATTCTGAAATAAAAGGACAAAAGAAAAGAGTAAAATCAAGGTTACCTCAGATCAAACTCCTATCTCAGACACATCTCAAGCCCACGGACCCCAAAGCTGATTCAGTTTCCTTGAAACTTCAGCTTGTCAAGAGTGATTCGAAGTTCAGGAGAGTAAATAAAAAACAGAAAGCACTTCATGACTACATTAACAAACTGAACTGCAAAACATCTTCTTAAATCCCAGACCCTACTAACCTCGAGGTTAACTTTTTCCCTTGGATTCGCATGTTACATAAATGTATTTCCCAGCTCCCTGAACACGCTTTCAAAGTGAGAAACACTGACAGTTTGGAATTAATCTGAATGTTACCATCTCTAACAGCAATTAGAGCTGTGGCTCTGGGAAGCAGGTGTCACGTTCATGAACTCGATGCATTCAGCACACTCCCTCTGATCACTGGTATAATGAAACAATACATCACCTCTTGTTCAAAAATCCCACTGAAGTTGGAAGAAAAATATACACCTACTGAACTCATCACCTGCCAAGTTTAAGTGCTTTCTCGATACCTGTCAAATGAAGTCGACTTCCACACAAAATCCACTTGGAAGTTATGAGTAACTTCCACAGGGGCTCCAACGCTGCTCCGCAGCTCGATAGCTATCTCGTCACCATAATCTGTAGAACCTCGTTAAGTAGTAATCTATAGCAAAAATTTGAATTTTATTTTTCCCAATTCTGATTTATTAAGCAGATGCCCACTAATCACAACAGCTTCAAAATTAAATTTGTACACAATTTAGGGGTTCCTCAGAGATCACTCGGCCTTTCATAAAGCCACCCTAAAGGCTCACTAAGTAAAGGATACTATCAGGAACTTTGATAACATGGCCAATTCCTTTCCACAGAGGGGCCAGGTCTCCTTTATACCTCAAGCAGATCTCATCTCCTTGCATAAGACGCATATCTACAAAGGAAAGAGAAAATGATCTCAGAACATTTACAACCACCACCCCACAATGCAGAAAACCTACAGGACTATCTTATATCCCAGACCAGATCATTACAGTTCTTTATTTGACAAGTACAATACCAGACAGCACACACAGTTGAGATGTCATTACCTGAATCAGTCTTTGGCAAAGTGAAATAAGCAATCCTTTTCTTGTTCAAGCCCAGGTCCCATCTGACTGTGATGTTATCTTGAGTCTAACAATAAGGAAAGAGCATGTATTATGTTCTTAAAAGAGCTGTTTACCAACTACCATAATCCTCACAGTCCTATACTTCAAAACAGTGAAGAAATGCAAAGCTTGCTGTTCCACTGTCACAAAACATCTCTATTTATTTTTACGTACTGAGTTCACACCAGCTGTAGAAGTTAATTCTGTTTCAAAGACAAGGTATTTAGTTAATGAGAAATGTTGTAATCACCACCCCTGTTTGTTCTGTAATATATTGGGGATACTTCAGGGTTTGTTACAAGTTTAACTGGAAACTGACCAATACAAAGGAAACAATGTTATGAGGAAAATAAGGTAACAGAAGGTGGCTGAGGAGCATCTCTGACAAAGAATATGACTACAGGAAAGAGAAATTCAATTCAATTTCAATTCAGAAATTGAAATTCCAAATTCAAATTCCAATTCAGAAGAGAAAGACCTTAAGCGCTGTTTCAAGTTTTCTCCTGTGATCACGCATCATTACCACTGTTAATTTTGCTGCCATGTCTTTATTACAGTCATATTACATTTGTTTCACGAGCCTTCCTTCTACTCTACTAAGTGACAAGATGCTCGATACCAGAGAACTGATCAGAATTCCCCCCAGACAGGCATTTTTAAGCAGATTACCTGAGACTCCTTAAGCTTCTTGTCATAGTCTGCCTCAAGCTTGACTAGAGGACCAAATATATTTTGGTACTGATAAGCATCTTCATATCTAAGCAGGACATGCTGTGGCTCCTCATCAACACCAGGTTTTTCTAAGTCCTCAAGGGTTGCAGATGGATTTTCCTAGAATTTAAACACACAAGAGTCTTGTTTCAAAGATTTAAGCACAAACAAGTGACAAACCTCTAGAACTATACTGAGATATTATGCTGTGCTCACCTATATGCAGTCAAGTTTGTTCTGCACTAACAGATGTACAGAAAAAGCTCTCAAAAAGCATAACTGACTACCAAGTGTCAACCAGCGCCTTCTTTTGCAGCTGGTCATTATTTAAACCAACCCAAAATATGCAAAAGATTCAAAGCAGGGAAAGAAAGCTGGTTTTGCACATTGTCTGACAGTTGAACTTCTGCAGAACCAAAGAACAAAGATGAAGCTTCCCTACTTCAACAGGTGATCTCTTGAAATCTCTAGTTAATGCACAGTTGTGTTGCTTGTCAAAAGGGAAAGATTTCAACCTCATGGTTATGTTCCCTACCATACACAGTTGCTAGAAGTCTTGTCTCTCCTCTGTAAGACACAAAACCAGCATTAAGTAAAACATAATGGGTATCTGAAAAGGGGTAAATACCTTCCAAAGTTCTTCCAGTTTGTTAATCTGCTGAGCTGTAATCTGGCGTGCTCTCAGCTGTTCCTGCTCAGATGGAATCTTCACCAGCCACGAAAGGAAACAGCGATCTTGGATCAGAGGCTGCCACTGCGAGCTGTCCCAGTTAATATCCTTTAAACTGCTCTGACTTGCACATGGCTGCCTGCACAACCAAAACATTGAGAAAAAATTATTAAATTTAAAAGTTGTAAGGAAGCCTACCAAAGCATAAGAACATGTTTAACGTATTCTTCAAACACTCCAAGCATTTTTGTTAAAAGAAGAAAGCCAACACTAGTAGCCTGCTGAGCCAAATCATCAGCTCCTTTATTTGGTATTTCAACACTGGAAAGGCCAAGGCATTCAGATTGGAATCTCTCCCGTATTTCTAAAATTGAAAAAACTCAGCATCTAAAATACTAAATATGACATGGGGGGAAAAAAGGAGGCTAGAGTGTAACACATTTAGGTACAAAGTGAAAGTCAAGGGTTGCCATTTATTAATCTGGTTGTGCAATACTTAACACAAGCACTGTAATACAGGCATTCCCTCACCTGCACAGCAAAACAACCACAGAGTCTGCCTTGGCTGGAATGAAGCCAAGGAGAAACACATTACGACATCCGCAGTTGTAGCATTCCAAGACAGTCTCTCCTAGAGGTCCATCTTTATGGAGAGTCACCTCTTTGCACTTCGCTCTCACAAGATGATTTACAATGTGGCTGAAACCAGAGAGAGTGCACATTTATAAGCAGTTAATATGAAAACCAGATTCAGTCCTAACTTTATGTAACACAGTAACTCAGTCATTATTAAGAGAGAAACAAAAACCTATTCATACTTTGGCAGACATGAGTAAGACTTCGCTCTTTTCATCCAGGCCAAGATGACTGCTAACACTTTGTGTTTTTTCAACACATTAATGTTTTAAAGCAAATGTGAAAGAAGAGGCAACGAGTAAGAAATTGTTATTGCTATCTGGATGCAGCTTCCTGAAGCTCCACAGATCACAGCATCAGTTACAGTGTTCTGCAGAAACACAGGGGGGAAGCAGCAGTGAGCTCATGCCACAAAAGGAATTCAAGTTTCACTCAGATGGAGTTGTTAGCTCGTAACAGGAAAAGCTAGAGGAGGTTGGAGGCCCACGTTCAAGTCACGAGACTTCATCATGGAAAATGTAAGCCACACCCATTATGCCATTTCAAAACAAGCACTCTAAAGCAAGTTTGCCCATCTAATTTCCATCATTTAATCATTTACCTGCCAGATGTATTTCCACGCCCATTACAGAACCACTTCTTGCTGGTGTTGCAGTAAACCACACAGGCAGGGTCATGGATACCACAGTAACTGGAATTAAAACGAGATGAGTAAGTAATTGGGAAATTACTTACAGGAAAATGCAAATACAATATTTAAACTATCCAGAAGCGTGCAAAATAAGGGGAAGTGAAAATGAGGAATCATGGGAGTTGCTGGAAGTATCTAACATGAGTTAAACTTCTGGTTTGAGGCAAGTTTTTTTTAACCATTTCCATCATTACCATTCCTAGGATGGCTTAACTTTGTAGCCTTTAGAAGAAAGGCCCAAGACCTCTGCAAAGCAGCACTGTCAGAGCACACAGGAGCTCAGCAGAGGGCACTACCTGCCTGCCAGCTCGCAGCTGCCTCCAAGGAAGCTGCACTCAAACTCCAAAAATCCTCTCAGCATTCATGTTCCACTCCGAATGCCCCCGCCCTCAGGAAACAAGAAGCCTGATGCAAAATTACATCTCACCTGCAAGCATGCACAGGAAGATCCTTTGTATAGTAAGTATCCTCTTCATCTTCTTCAAAATTCAACTCTGCCAGAAGCTGGCTGGTTTTAGCTACATTATCATCCACTGCTCCATTCTGCAGAATGCCATCAGGACCATTAACCTACAATACAAGGTCAGTGCTTAGGTTATACTATCAAAATGTGCTCAGAACAAAGCCAAGAATGGTAATCCCTGCTTCGTTATGTAAAAACTTGTCTGTAATTCAGGAAAAACTCAGAACAGAAAGCCATCGAGTTTGAAATACACACCACATAAATAAAAAATAATCATATATCAAAACATCATATATATAATTGCTACTTGCCTCATTAGCTCCTACTTCACAGGAATACTGAACTGTCACTTCACAAATGGGAAAAAATAAATCATAAAAGGTAATTAAATTTCTGTGGATTACATTCTTCCTCTATCCACCAAACCAATTATCCTAACCAGACACTCCAGAAGCACAAATTCACAACACGAGGACAACAGGGAGCAGGTGACCAAGATACCTATTCCAATGCATATGTAACTAAAAACCAAAGGAGATGCAGAAATAACAGAAGGTGGCTCTCAGCAGATTGCCCAGCTCTCCAGGCAGCAGCATTTGCTCAGGATACACCACTGGCATTACATGCAAACACATACCTGTGGTATACACCAGGTGGCACAATTACTATTATATTACTCAAAAATTGTTTTAGCCACCATATGATTTCCTTTGAAACAAAAGAGACCTCACAGAGGCATCCATGAATATCACAGAGCTCTGTTCAAACCACTAACACAGCCCAAGTTGGCAGAGCAATGCCTTTCAGAGGTGTTCTCTTTCCACTGACAGCACACTACCTACCAAAACCACAAAGTTCTACATCAGCACATTTTACATATCAAGTCTTAGTCGTGTCAAAAATAACTCCTCACTTGGCAATACTTCGCACAGTGTTTTTACCACCGAGAAGGAGCACCAACAGGTGTGAATGTCACAAACCAGATCTTACTACGACTAAAGCAGCCATTGTCCCCTGGGACTCTCTGGCTTCCAGTTTAATTCTGCCACAGCAACCACATCTCTGCAGGCAGAGTCATGGGGAGGAACAGCACACATCTCCTGTCCTACACCAGCAGTGCTCAGCCTGCAGTGATGTCAGGGCGATGTCACCCATCTGTCACCAGCAGGACCCGGCAGCCTCAGAAGGCACACAGGAAGGAAGTGGCCCAACTATTGTTCTAAACCCGCTGCCATGTTAGTCTGTGTGCACGTTGTTAAAATCTGGCACCACCAGCTGCTGTGTAAGACTTGGGGGGGGGCTTCTCTATTTTAAATGTGTTGACTGAAACTTCTGGCACAGCAAGTTGAGCAGCCACGCCACGCCAAGCAACCTGCACGGCCCCGAGAGCTGCCGGTCCCTCCCTGCCTCCTGCTCAGGAGACAGCAGCAGAGCTCAGGGGAACCGAGCTGCACTACAGCACAGCAGATGACCCAATTTCCGTGGCAGACTCCAGTGACCGTGCCGTGAGCCCCAGCTGGGTGACAGCAGCAGGACGCTGCCGCTCCTCCCCACGCTTCTGGCTGACATTCCCACCCACACAGCCCATCAACAGGCGACACAGCCACGCAGCAGTGGTACTTTAAAGCAGTACATGTCTGCCTGCAGCAAGAGAAACAATGACAGCTATAAGCAGGGATTCTGCCAGGATCTTCTAACAAGACAGCACTCAGCTGTGGCACTGCACCCCAGCGCTGAGCAGCACACACAGGACACCCAGGCACGCTGCCCCAGCTCAGCTGATTTTTTCCCACGTTTTAGAAAAACACACGCCTTTGGATTTGCATAGCTAACTATTCATTGTTCATAGAGCCTGCACTAAAGCCACGTAACATCTGCGGCACCTTCCAGTCTGCTGTGTTTATGTGATCTCCCTTTCAAAACAAGGGAAGGCGCATTACTGACAGCATTCAGCCTCACAGCAGCAGAGACCGAGCTGTTTCTCAACAGGGACCTGAGCAACCAGGAGCAGCTGTTTGCTAACACCACGGCTGATGGGACTGCAGGAAACCCCGACCCCACACAGCCCAGCTCGCCATTCCCACACTCAGGGCACACTCCTAGCACCAGGCCTGGGAGCACACGCTGCCTCCTCCCATCACAACGGAGTCCTGGCCTGAAACGCTGCAGAAATGATCAGAATTTATCTTAATGCAAACTAAATACGCAAATTAGTTTGTTTCATTATCAGAAAACTGTATTCCCATTGGCAGGCCTTGCTCCTGCACTGCTTAACCTCTGCCTGCCTTTTGTCAGTGGGCACTAATCTATGCTAACAGCATCCTCTTAAACTATTAGTTATGTACACGCTGAGAAACAAAGCCTTCAGAGCACGGCTCAATCACCCGCACTTTCTGAAGAAACTAGGTGCTCTGCACTGCCCAAATCTTTTTCAAACAACAGGGCACTAAAAAGGTATCAAAACGGAACAGAAGAGTAAGAGTGAAATACCTTCACTGTTGATCGGTATGAGATGTTTACTCAACAAGCTTTGTTCACAATCACTGTAAAACTCTAAGCTAGGAAAAAAATGTATGCAACCTGCAGGGCTTAAATTTAGCTGCGCTCCTGCCAAAAGGCAGAACGAGCCTACGTCATTTATTCAAGGAAGTCAAATTTCCCCCAGAATCTTTAAACCAGACTATTCCCGATCCCGGTACTGCTGAGAACATCGAAAGGCACAGGTCCAGACAGAGCTGGGTTTCGCTGTGCCCTCGTGCAGTCCTGGTGAAACCCCCTGAGCCCAAATCTCTACAGCACCGGGACAACAGCAAAACTGTGCTGAAATAAAAGCACTCAGCCATGAAAAGCATCTCCGCTTCCTGCCCACCAGGACGGATGCGTACGGACACACCATACCTGGACGTGCTCCGCAGATTTTCCTTTTTCCTTTCCTACTTCAAAGGCTTTTCAAACATGTTTAGACACAAAAGAGAGAAACGAATCCTCTGGTCTTGCCTGTTACACTCTGAGACTCACTCTGGGGCAGTTTCTCCTTCCTCTTCTGCCCAGACGCTCTGTACTGAGAGTTCTGGAACGATCACAACCATCAGAGCTTTAAAAACTAAGATTTTATTCCAAACCTCTTTTTAATCAATGAACACACACGCAAGCTACACACAAACAGACTGCTTAATAACTTCGATTCAAACAGGACGAAGGTTTGCTTCGCCCAACAGAACTCAAGACTGCAAATAAAAGCAATGAGACAAACAGCCCACGGGAGCTCAGCCCCAATTCCACGGTGTAAACACTGCCCTAGAGCAAGTCCCAGCACAGCACCGTGCCCGAGCCCCAGCTGAGGCAGGACAGTGCCACCTGCATCACACACTGGAGGTTGCCAGCCCTGGGCACGCTCACCTGCTCTGAATTTCCTCATTCCCACATCATTTACAGATCCCAACAAATCAAATCCCCTCTGACTGCCTTTGGTTCAGGATGAAGAGCTTTTGTCTGCAGCATTTTCAACCCCTCCAAACTCACTTCCTGGAGCGCAGGACAATTTACAAACATTCAATTGTTAACACTGGGACTACGTAAGAATTTGTAACAACATAACAAAATCTTTCAAACAAGAGCAATCCAGCGTTAAAAAGCACAAAGCAACCTCTCAGGTGTGGATTCTGTTGTTGTTTTTTCCTGCTATAGACATTCAAGCAGCAGCACAAGGACAAGCAGCACTGCCACTTATAACACTTCTTGGTTCTGACTACACAGCCCCAGTTCCCTCTTTTCTTTCACTTCTGTCAATTGTTATATCAGAAACACAGCCCCCATCGGGCAGTATTAAGAAATCTCCTGTTTTTCAGCCACGAGGACCTGTGCATGCCAACCTCAGGCGCTATCCACCCGTCACTCCCGTGCAACCCCAAACAAAGCTGCCCGGCAACCCCCGCCACACTAAAGGTGGCAAAGAAGTGAAAATAAAAAGGACCTCTTCCAAAGGAACGGTGGTTTCCGTCCAAAGGAAACTCAGCGAAGTGACACTTAGTTCTCAGCGCACTCAACTTCTCGTAACCAAGCAGAATCACAGAATCATAGGGGTTGGAAGGCACCTCTAAGAGATCGAGTCCAACGCCCCTGCCAAAGCAGGTTCCCTACACCAGGTCGCAGTCAGGCGTCCATGTGGGTCTTGAATATGTCCAAGAGAAGGAGACCCCACAACCCCCCGGGCAGCCTGATCAGGTCCCCTCTCAAGTCTTCTTTTCTCAAGGTTGAACAGACCCAGTACACTTTGCCTTTCTTCATAGGGGAGATCCTTCAGGCCCTTCATCATTTCTGTGGCCCTCCGCTGCACTCCTTCCAAGAGATCCCTGTCCTTTTTGTACCGGGGAGCCCAGAACTGGACACAGTACTCCAGACGAGGCCTCACCAGGGCAGAGCAGAGGGGGAACTCGTCGGCGCGTTAAGCTTCCCATAAGAAAACAAACCGCAATCCTCCTCCCCCGACAGCGCCGCTCACTCCGTATCGCGACTATCACGACAGCACCCCGATATCGCGACTGCGACGACGGCCCCCGATCGCGAGGCCCCGCGCCGCCGCCTCCTCCCGCCGCCCGCCCCGGGCTTCCCCTCGCGGCCCCACGCCCGCCCCCGCCCGCCCCTTCCGCGCTCCCCCCGGTGGCGGCACCGCCTCACCCCGCCTCCCCCCCCCCCCCCCCCCCCGCGCCCCGCGGCCTCACCTGGGCCTCGATGGGGCCTGCAGGGCCCTGGCCCGCTCCCGGAGCGCCTTGGGCCTGGCCGGGCCCCGCCTGCCCGGGCCCGGGCGGGGTTTGGGTCTGGCTGGGGAGGGTGAAGTCGGTGAACTCGAACTCGGAGCCCTGCGTGTCGGCGCCGAGCAGCTCGGCCTCCTCCGTGTCCAGGAAGGTGAGGGTCTGCGAGCTCGGGCCGTACGCTTCCACGCTCATGGCGGCGGCGGCGGTGGTGGTGAAGAGAAGCGGCGCTTCCGCGCGCCGCCCCCACCTCGGCCGGGCCGCGCCTCACGGAGCCCGGGCGCCGCGCTACGCCAGCGGCGGGATCCGCCGCGCGCACCAGGCCGCGCCCCCGAGAACCGACCGCTAACGAGCGCCCCGCTGACCCGCTCGGGCGGCCCCGAACGCGGCCGAGCCGACGGCGGAAGGAGGCGGCGCCGGAGGAGGGAACCGACAGCCCCGAGGCGCCGCGAGAGGAACCGTCCGGCGGGCGCCGCGCGCCAGGCCAGCAGCGGTGACGCGGAGCGCACGGCGGACGCAGCACGCCCCGTGCGCGTGGGCGCGTGACGCAGCACGCACACACCTGGGAGGGCACGGCGGGAGGGGGCGGGGCTCCGCGCGGATGGCGCGAAGGAGCGCGCGGCGCCGCGCACGCGCACAGCGAGGCGCGAACCACCTGAAGAGCGTTGTTGGGGGGGGGGGGGGAGGGGGGAGGAGGGGGGGGGGGCTGTCAGTTCGCGCCTAAAGGAGAGGTTGTTCTCCCGCTCAAAGCGGACGCTCTCGCGAGAGGGGGTGGAGCCTGCTCGCTGACTGACTGCTGCGGCAGCCAATGAGCCCTCGAGCTTCAACGAAGGCGCGGACTTACCGTAGTTCCTCGTAGATGTACCTTAATTCGTCAGAGTCGGCTAATTAAGCAGGAAAAGGTAGAAAGGGACGAACGGTCACAGCTACAGTTTAACGCGGGGACATCGGGGTAAGTCAGTGTGTGCCCATTGGTAATTTCATCCATTGCACTGAGACTTTTGATGCCCGAAGTTGAACCATAGCTGTGTTAAATGCACGCGCAGTCTGACTGGAGAGCATCCGCGGGTGAACTGAACTGACGCTTCCTTAAAACCAGCTGGAAATTATGTCTTGTAATCCAGCGAGATCCATTCTGAAGACTGTATTTATGCAACCAGGTGTGTTGTTTTGCATGGACGCATATTTATGAGCAAACAGACAAACATTTGTCCAGTTTATGGTTTTGGAAACCAATCCAAGCTTTGTTGTGCTACTATGTGTATATATATTTGCTTCCCCCTACATAGTACAGAGAATAAGAATGGTTTTAATCGTAAGCTATTTGGAAAACTCATGGAAGGCAGCAGCCCCTGGTGTGCTCCAGGGTGGGATCGTGCTGCTGTCTGAGGTGCTGAAGCCAGAGGACCACCAAGGGGTCCTGGAGATCCTAGGTGATATTTTGTTTGCGTGGGTGTTGTTTTGTGAAAGTTTTGCCTTTAAATCCAGGCTGATGCAAAGAGGTGACACTCAGACTCTTTGGTCTTTATTGCTGTGCGTCCAGTGTGAAATTCAAAGGGGTAACACTCAGAAAACGAGAACACGTTATCTGAGAACGATGATACTTCATCGTCTTTGTGCATGATTAGAAGCTAGAATTCACAGGACATGCTTAGCTGTAAGAAGCTGTCCAAGAGAACTAATGTGGGCGAATTCAGTTTTTTAGGAAGATTCTGTTTGCTAGAAAGTTTAAGGCAGTTATAAAGGTGATAATAAAGGTGAAAAGGTGATCATAAAGTTTCCAGATGATTGTAAGTATAAAATGGAAGCATACAGCAGTTTAGCTGTTGGTAGAAGTAATGCATTCGTGACTCAAAATAGTTGGCTGTCCCAGAAGATTCTCCTTGAAATTAATTCCCAGTCCAACCCATGCTATCAGTGAGATTTGTTAGCATCCTCCACTCAGAGCTGCACGAGAGATGTCTGAAATCAAGCTGCTACGAAAAGGAACAAACTGATTGGTCTCTGCAAACTCCAAGCCATGGAGATAGTGTTAGGAAGTGTCATGATGACGTGAGGAGTTGAAAGCCAATCAAATGGAGTGTGAGGAATCTGTGAAACTGCTATTTCAGACGGCAGAGCCAGCTAAAGGAGCCGTGTATTTTTATCCTGGGATAAAGCGATTCAGATTAGGGGAAAATAAACGTGAAGTTGAAATCAGATTTTCTTGGCGCAGTGCTGAAGGAATGCTTGCACATTACACATCTGATGATGATGGCTCTATAATAAGTACCATGGTTATGCAATGTGTTAACATTATAAAATGAGAAATACAATCCATTAATTTATTATGCATATGTAATCTCTGTATCTTCATCTGCTCTGTTATTTCTGCACATCTGCATTTTCACATCTCTTTATTCCTTCATTTTTGTTTGATGTTCAGATGACTCGTACTATTTTAAAAGTTCTTATTTTTCTGTCTGTTTCTGCCTCTTGCTTTCCTCTTCTAAATCTTCACATGAAAATTCCGTGCAGTTTTACCTACCTTGAGAAATAGGAAATGAAAGAACAAAAAATATCTATTGGTTAGTTTTTTATTTTCATATATATATATATTTTTTTTCATAAAACAATTCCTCTGTCAGAGTATACTGAGAAAATTCCAATAGCAAAGAATACTGAAAATCTTTATTTTTTTTTTAAGTGCACCAGAAATGCAGCATCAAAGCACCGATCGTTGAAGGCTGTGAGTTCGCTGTTCCATTGCAGATGTTACAGTTCTGCTCAGCTACCACAAGAGGGATGTAGAAGGAAAGCTAAACTAGCACCGGGAAGAAAAAAATAAAAAGCAGAAGAGCAGCTTCATGCAGGTTCTTAGCAACATACATTTTGCTTTTGTTTAGAAGGATCTTCTGTGATCATAACATTTCTGTAGTTTCCTCTGTCCCTAATAATCTTTAAAAGCTTTGTAGACCTTAGAAAATGTGTTAATAAGCATTAATAGCTAAAATGGATCTTTTCCCAGAACTCCATAATCTTTCCTTGCTGTTTTCCTGCTGGAATGTCTGTAGCAGTGTTGGGACAGGGTGTGGTTGTGCTGGCTGTGTTTTTGTTCCATCTCTAGCTGTTGGACCAACAAACACTGCAGCATTTAGTGGGCATATGGGCAGCAAGGTTATGGAGCTATTTTTGTTTATTTCTATTTAATTTTCACAAATGAATGGGTGATGATGCGCACATCCTAGGATCAGAGCTCATATAAATGCCTTCATGAAACAAGAGGACCATAAAAACCTTTTAAGTAAATGTTGAAGGATTTATTGGACTATTGTGGAATTAGAAAGCACAGTCCTAGCACGCACTAGATTGAAAGTAATGCACATGTGTATTTAAGGATCTGCATCCTATTAATGCCTGATGTCAGTAAAGCTTTACTTCAGCCATTATGAGACAGAGGCATAACTAGTTGGGCATGTGGCTTCATCTGAGCAGTAATACTGGAAGAAAGGGCTGTTCTGAACAAGATAGATTATTTTTTCTTAATTATGTTTATTATGATTTGATGAACTTTAGTCCTTAATGCTTATATTTGTATAACAAGTATTTTAACATCGCATTAAAAGATCTCTGTCAAGTGATACTAGATTGAACAGCCTTTTTTTAAAAGCCCTTTAATCCACAGAATGCTTTCATAAGCTGAAAGCACGTCAGAGAAGTATTACTGTGCAAATGTAGAAATCTCTCTAAGGTGCCAGAAATCTAAGTGCACCAGTAAATGCAACCCAGCTTTGATTTCAAGAGTACAAATACCGTGGTATTGAAAAGGGCTATCGCTCATTGCCAGTGGAATCTGAATACTTTTATCCTTCAGCAAACTGTGTAATGTTTCTGTTTGGGCTGATTTGTTTGCAGGTTCAGCTGCGCTGTGGCTGCAGAAAATATTCCTGAAGCAAACTGGATAAGTAGATCAAAGCAATGAGGGAAAAGGAGAAGATCTTGACGTTTCTTCCGTGATCTCGAATGAAGAAGATACTTAGATATTAAGGTGATGAGTGACATAAAAAGATAATAGCAGTATATTAAAGCCAGTAAATGAATCTAGCTATAAACTCTGTGCTACAAACCAGTTTTCCTTCCCTGCCTAAGCTAATTGGATAGTAAAAAGCTAATAAACCATGAAAATGTAATTTGATGTTGAAGTACTACTTAAAAATCCTTCAGCTCAGTAGAAAATTGGAAATCCTTCCCCTCAGAATGTATTAAAATCCCTTTTACCTCTTGTTCCTTGTAAATAGCTGAAGTGTGCAGTCATCCTAAACAATGCCACGTTAACACTGAATCTGAGTTCAGTGAACATATGTAGGAGAGACATCTTCTTAGGAACAGAGCTTCTGGGTGGATTTTTCTTTTTTTCTTGCAGTTTTTCCTTGCAGAAGTACAAGGTGAAATGAGCTACTTTTCTTAAACTGGCCACAGATGTCAGATTGCTAGCAAAAAGGCATGGTTTTTAAAACCCAAGGAAAATAGCTGGAAATAGCAGATATATTCCTGAAGCTATTTGAGAGTTGCTTATTAAGTTTGCCTCTTGTAGGAGTTCTGGAAGAAGCAGACTCATTAAAAATACTCTGTTTCTAAAGGGGCATCATCGTTTCTTGAAGTGCGATTTCATTGAACCAGATGTTGTTGTATCTCAGCTTAAAAACAAATTTTGAATCTCTTGATTAACTACAAAGAGTGTACATGTTTCTTTGTTTTAATTCCTGGCAGTTATCCTGGGCAGATGGAGAAGCACTGAGGTTATTTTGGTATAATGTAAAATCCAGTACTTCACAACGAGTTTTGATGTGCTCGAATCTTGTGGACTGGTGTCTTTTAGTGGAGAAAATAGAAGAGTGGTGACTTTTCAGGTTATCCCCAATGTCTCGTTTAAGTTTATAAATACTGTGGGTTTTAGCAGTGTGATTTCTGATGTGGTAACAGCTTGCTTTCTTCTCAAAGCATTACTGCTTCACAGACCTTTTTCTTCTTTTTTTTTTTTTTTAGCTTTTGTCAAAGGTATCTTTCATGGAGTTAAATGTGAGGCTGTTTTTTGTAAAGAGTATATTAAGAGAACAAATAATTTGAAAAAGTTTGGGGTTTTTTTTGTTTGTTTGTTTTGTTTTGTTTTGTTTTTTGTCTTGTCTTTTTCTTCTGCAGTTCTTTAAGTGAATAACTTACATGCATTCTCTACATGTAAAGTAAATCCTTCCAAGCTAAACCTTCTTCCTGCTGTGGGAAAAGTCTGTTAATTTGGCATTTGTCTTAAAAATGAAATAACGTAAGTAATCCAATAATTAGGTGTGTTGCCCTTTGGGCTTTGTTGCGGGAGGGAGTGTGTCTAAACTTCTCTGAAGGTTATACATGTAAGAACATGTGTTTAGCCACATAATGTGGCTACATGATTTAATATGAGTGGTTCAGATTCCTGTTGGCCTAAACACCTGCATCTGAAATAGTCCTCGTCATTAAATAACAGCCATTTAGTTTTCTGCTCCCCAGCTCCCAAGGATTAACACATTTTCACAGACATCTCAGTTCTTTTTGATGTGAAATGTGAACTTTGACAGCAGGACCTTATCTTTCCATCACAAATATCAAAGGTTCAGGAAACAGCAGATACAAAACTCATCCTGTTGTAGCAGCTATAGGTGGGACAAGTAATAGAAACAGCTGCTGCTCCTTTCTTGCTTGCCTGAAAAAGAAAAAAATATCTATCTAGAATTGAGGGAGACCAAATACATTAGGTGTTGCAGAAGTCTTCCCGTTATGCCCTTCCACTAGAAGCCTTGTATTTCTGATGTTTTGGGGTGAGTACAGGGCAAAAAGAGGTTCGGTGCTGAACCAGACTGGTTTCAGGATGGAGAAGCTTACTTGAAGTGGAAAGAATGTTTTCCTTGCAGCATCTTGTGGGTCTGAGGAGGAACCAAGCCAGCACTGAACACAGGTCATGAATGGTTACAGTGTAGTGTGCAATGCCTTCCCAGAACTCATGAGTTCCTTGGAAATGTACCCAGGCCGCTGGTGGAATTCTGTCAAACAGAATATGAACAGATCAAGAGGCTGCTGGGGTCCCAGGTTTTAACAGTACTCCAGAGAGTGAATGATTTCATTTATTAGACTATCTGCTTCCTAAACGCAGTGGGCTTAAGTGGATTTGCCCCTATTTGCTAGAAAAAAGAGTTTCCAAGTATCAGATTGATGATGTGGTGTGTTTCCTATAGCTCCTTTGCCTGCCCATACTGCTTTTGCCTTTTTCACTGCAGGTTCGTAGCCTGCTCCTCAGTTGCTAAGCCAGGGAAGAGGAAGAGCCATTTTCCCACCCCAGCCTGGTGCTGGTTGCTGGGACTTCCTCACACTGGCTGATTTAAGACCCACTGGCGTGCCTTGGGAGCATCCGCACCCTGATGGCCACACCTCAGGACCTTCTCTAGGCCTAATCCAGCTTGCCTTCTAGTAGGCTTCCAGCAACACTTCCAAATGGCTAACCTTTGATTTTGGCTTCGCTCTGCCTCCTGTGTGAAGGGCAGCCAGTGTGACAGAGAATGAATGGAAAGGTTCTGGAAGTGCTATGAAAAAAAGATAGAAGGAGTCCTCCCAGCCCGCTCCCTCCGGTATCATGCAGACCGGCAGTTATCAAGTGGTGCCATCTGAGATTCATGATGGAGAAGCTAAAATGGAAGTGAAATTTGCTTGAATTCCTGGACCCTGAGCAAGGTTCATGGCAACACTCTGAACCCATCACGGAGTCTGGAAACTGTGAACTGGGTCTGTTTTTACTAAAAATGAATTACCAGACTTAATTTACGATCAAACAGAAGTTTTCAAACTGTTTTTCAGTTTTGGTCCAGAAATCCATGAGTCTTATGTCATATGGAAGAAACCCAAGGCACAGAAACATTGTATGCACTTGTTAGCAAATGTTATTAAAAAAAATGAAATCCTATGCCTTTATTTCAGCTATAGTATGAAGACTGAGCAAAGGTGCTCTGGGAAATTTGCTGGCAAGTAAGTGGAATTCCAATCTCAGACAAGATACTGACATATTAGGCCACTTTCTTGGCTGCAGGTTATTATATGACTTTACTGGAAGAAATTATTGCAAAAAGGATCTGAAGGTCTGCAAAGCAGTAATTCTAAGTAGCACTTTGGTAATGATGTCATTTGAACAAAAAGTAATATTAAACATCGGGCAGTGAACTTCTTTGGATCAGGAGCAACGCAAGGCCACTGGCCAAAATGCAGAAGAATTTGTGCAGCAGAAGTTGCATGGTATAATAAAAGTCTTGTGGAAAGTCCAAAGCGTGTAAGGTTAAGGTCAAGTGCAAAAAGACCGTATTGGAATGACCCTGAGGAGTGGCAGAATAAATAACACAGTATTTTCTGTGACTGTGAAGGCTTACAAGGAGATGGAGTGGAGGAAGCTATTACAATTCTCGTCGTGTATTGTCTACTTAAGATCAGTTTATGAGTCTTTGATTAAGAAGCCAAATCTTGGGCTACCTGGAGCACTGGAAGAGTGTGAATAATCACTGTGATCTCACACTGATCTTAAACTATTTGTTCATTTGGAACTTAAACCCAGTTCTACCCTGCATCCTCCTCCTCTCTACTGAGGAAGCAGAAATGCTGAGGTGAAAACAAGAGATATTATTCGTGATGGACATGAGAAAACATCAGATATATCATATAAAAGTGTTATTGTGGGTTTTTTCTTTATGGAATGACCCATTATGGATCTGTGGCCTGAACTGAAGGATCAAGCTAAGGTACGGGGATTAACCCTTTGCTGTTATGTTTGTGTAGTTTTCACGCTGTTCATCTGTGAATAGCTGGAGGCCTGCTCATCTTCTTAGGAGGCTCCATGTGCCTCACTCCTCTTTTTCCCTCTTTGTGTCACTCATTCTATGTTCCAACAGAGGCCACCAGAAGCCTCATCTGAAAAAAAAAGAAAGGGAGGGGGCACCTGCAGGACTACATGGCTCCAGTTTTATAGCACGGTTTAGAAGTGCAACTTGGATCTCCTTAGAACAATTTCTCGCTGTGTTAGGAGTAACTCCCAGATGTGACCTGAAGCCAGCAAATGATCTCAGGCAGTGAGATCAGATTTTGCTGAGTATTCAGGGTTAGACATGTTCGTTGCTCTCTTTCCAGAAGATCTCCTCTCCAAACCATGCATTGACATTTGATTTCCTTGGGAGCATTGGCCTTCACAGTGGCCTTTACAGCATTTGTGTATAGAAACCCATGGTTCCAACGTTGTGTCCTGCCTTGCCAGTTGAAAGTTGCCTTTGTGATCGCTGTTTATTCACCTGAGGCGCGGGGTTCCTGGAATTGTGTGCACTTTCCTGGAAGAAGTGTTGAACAGTGTAATGGTTTGTGCAGAAAGCATTCAAAGACTGAAGCAATGTCAAGGAGAGACGAGGCAGCTGGAGTTTAGGGAGAGCTCTCAGATTCCACTCTTATGATAGGTATTTCTCTGGCCGTCATTGTCTCAGGAACTCAACGTTGCTTACACCCAAAGCGTTTTGGCTTGAATAAAGGTTAATGGAAGAAACTGGGTGCTGTGCTGGCCAAAAGCAATTGGCCTTTATTGAGGGAAGCACTGCAAAAATACAGCGGATCAAACTTCTAGTTTCCACGTGGAATTAAAATTAGAGAAACTTTGTGACTATTGTAATTAGATGCTATCTGTGTCCGTGCAGCCTTTGGATGGAGAAAGCAGTTTTAATGAAGCAAGGACTTAACTCTGAATCTTTATCCAGATCTCGATACTGAAAAATATTGTGCAAAAGATTGATTTTGCTTTTGTGGCTGTTTTTCAGATTTGGGTGGGGTCGGCAAAGGGAATTGCCAGAAATCTCCAGAGCCAGTTCATTCCTGTGAGATTTCTGGTCTGATATTTTCTCGAAGACTCAGGAGGTTTGGATTATTCTCCAGGCTCCATCTTTCTGGAAAGCTTCCCACTGCTTTTTAAGCCTGTGTACACGAATGCCATTTTTCCATTTCTCTAGGGGTGAAAATAAACCATAGTCTGAATGATGTTGAATTTTCCTCTGAGTTTATAAATGATGTACAAAGGAGCACAACTTTCAATTGAAGCCAGTAATCTGTAAAGTCTCAAAGCTTATGAAGGTAGAATGGGCACGTGGAAAGAGATCTGTGGTGAGATGGGCTGACACTGCAGCACAGCAGGGAAAGCACATGTTTACCAGCTGATTGCCTCCACAGTCAGTGACAATGGTGAAAGGGGTTTCGCAAACTTTTCACTTCAAGGCTAATAGGCTTCTTGAATTGTTCCTCTTGACTTGCACCTGCCAATAACTTCCTGAACAAGGTAACACAGGCATTCCCTTCGGCACTGAGAAAGCTGCAACTTGGATCACATTCTTAAGTCATACCTGTGTGCTTCCAGGTGTGAGCAAGGAGATACTCCTGCATGAGAACAGCTGAGTATTTAACACTGTTATCCAACCAAGCGTGAATGAGGGCTCAGCTGCCTGGATCTGTGCTACTATTTGTGTTTGAAAATTCATCTTCGTATTGTATGAGATCTCTCTTTTGAGGGAGACAAAGTGATCCTGCTCCTGAGGACGATACCTGTCCTCCCCCACCCCCGGAGCGTGGGCTTTGTGAACGTCTTTGTCTATTCACACGTATGACAGCTGTAATTATCGTTGACAGAAAGCTTCAGGCAGGTGCTGGAAGTGGGGACCGCAGTGTGGGGAATGTTCTGCCTTGTGATGCAATGGGCTCAGCCTAGAAGACACCAGGTTTGTCATCCTCTGCTTATCCTTGAGGAGCTGGCGTTCTTTTGTGGTCAAGATTTTGGGTACAGGCAGTGAGGGCGTAAAAGGCAGCTTCCAGGCAGAAGATTCATTTGTATTTGTTCAAAATCTAACAGAAGAACTTAATCAGTTGAAGTGAGGTGTAAGCAAAAAAGATTGAGAAACAACGTTCTGCTTTACCACCATAAGAGGAAAAGGGTTACTTTTTTTTTTTTCATTGCTATAATGATAGCCACATATTCTTTCTTGATATTAAAGATTCTCATTTTTTCATACAGATAAAGAGGCTGCTTTAGAGTACAGCCTTGGCAATCTGGTTCTTCTTATCTCTCTATTCTTCGTGTCCTTCACACGTCTCCAGTTCACCTTGATTCCTTGGCAATTGAAGGAAGCAGTTACACCTGAAGACTTTTTACTGTAATTTATAATGGCTGTTTTTTCCTCACTACTCTTGTGTAAGAAAAGGGCAGATTTCTGTATGCAAGTGTGAAGCTCCGCATAATAAAACTGAACTTGAATACGTAGTTGCCTCCTGAGACAAGGAGTGTTATGTTTAGTGATCAGCTTCTTTCTCCCCTTTCTCTGAACCAGCCAATATTTTGAAGAATTAACTTCGGAGGAAGCAGTGCTCAGGCTTCTGAGCTGATGCTTTCAGCATCCCCATCATCAGTGAAGATGAATGGGTGATTCAATTAATCCTGTGTGACTACTCTTTCTTCCTCTGTGCAATATAACTTAATTTTCACAGCTGAAAAAGTTTATATTTCTTGCAAGAACTGATTGACTGCAGATTGTATTTTTACAGGGTACCATAACAGTGGGCTTTTAAGCACCGGTGTCCCAGAAAGACCTGACTGCTTGGTACTGCTTCTGCTTATTTCCAGCTGTTAAATCATGCTGGATATCATCCTTCTGGTTTTTGGTGTTATTTGTGTGTGTGGAGGGAGGTTTGTTCTTGGGGTTTTTTTTTAATGTAAATAGCAGAGCTAATTGCTATGGAGAGGTTATATGAAAGTAAGCAAATGAGGAGCAAAAATGGCCCCTGTTGCAGTCAGTGAAAGTGGAAGTGTCAAGAGAGCTATCATTAATCTTGAATCAACACTTAGTAAAAAGCTACAACTTTTTACTGCCTGTATCCAGAAGGCTTGAACGGGTTTGCTTAATATAACTTCTGGCGTGGACGTTTTTTTAATGTTCCCCTGAGATGTCCGCAGAAAGGACAGCTTTGTGGTGTGCAGTCAGTGGGTCCAGCGTGCTGGAAAAGGTAACTTACCACTTCATACTTCTGAGGTAGAATAAACTGTGAAGTTCACATTTTCGCTGTGGATCTTTGGGATGAGACCACAGAAAGCACAGCTCTGTCTCCTGTGAACGGATGCTAACCATTCCTTGGCTCTCTCTCTGAAAAGCGTGGTTTTCTCGGGAGTCCCAAGCCAAATGTTTCTCTTTTTTTTTTTCTGCTGTTCTGCACTCTGTTATATATTTGGCAGTGCTCACTGTCCCAAAGGTGTCTATGTTCTGGTGGTATTAGGTATGAATAAGCTGTCATGTTCTTCGGGATCTTCCTTGCTGAAAGGCACGATGGAAACTTGATCTTTTTTTGAAGCTACATGGCAGAGGGATAACAACGTGTGCCAACCTGTGGCTAGGAGGCAGTGATCTGAGGACAGCAAATTCTCCCTCTATGTAATTCTTGTGCATATGATACAGAAATAGTATTATTCGTACAGAGTATGTGCATTTATGGGTAGCTACTGAACTAATCACGTGTAGACAGCTCTAGCAGGATATCAAGGTAGAGTTCCAGGGCCCCTTCATGTTGAGTATTCTGCCTGTGGAGGGGTCAATGCCAGAGGTTTCTTTTGAGTTAGTAAGTTTTGGTAGGTGATCAAAAGCAAGTCACTGCTCCCTAGGACAGGTCCCCGGGCTGTTAAAAAGTGTACGTGCTGTCTGCCCACCTACATGTGTGATCTCAGAGCCCTGAGCACTTCCAGTCCCCTCAGTAATGAGACAATTCCTGTTTACACGATAGCTGGAGACCCCTGGATTACACAATAGGAAGATTTGAGCAGGGACATGGATTATATACATCATTTAGGGGAAAGGAAAAACCAGCCTGCTTACAAGAGCTTTTGTTTTTAAGGTTTGCCATCCCTGAGAGGTTTTGGAAGTGACTTAGTGCATACTGAGCAACGAGTGAAAGCAATCAGGAAAACTGTGTTATTGTCATTATGACTCTGGGAGGTGTCTTTTAGTAGCAAAAACCAAAAAGGGAGACCAGGGCCAAAAGAGTTTTACTGCAAGAGCTGCATACTCCAAGCATTAATGATACTCCCAACAATAATTTCCAGCAAGACATGATGGCTTAACCATCGCATCAGTTTGCATCTCCCTTGGTCAAAACAGCCTTCAGTCTTCTCTTTTTTTTTTTTTTTTCCAGTACAATTGAGTTAATTATTCCCAGTTCCCTCAATGAGTCTGAGCTCCCACTGGCTCTTGGAGCAATAGTAGCTCATTGTTGCAAATGAGCTTAATCCAGTGTTAGAAGTCTTTATTGTCTATAATAGAAAATGGCATGAATAGTAAAGGAAAAAATGTGAGATGTTTCCTGTAAGGTTTTAACAGCCCTCCTGGGTGCATGATTACAACATATGCTGGGGAATAGTTTTGAGCAGGGTGGTGGTGAGGAGAAGGAGCTCTGGCAGCATTTTACACCCCCATCTGTAAGCCTCGTTACAGCAAGCTGCTGGAGAAGGGAAAGATGGGACACAGCTCTTCTCAATCTGGACGTGCCACTGCTTTTCAGTCCGTTGCCCTTCTGATTTGTTGGAGTTTGTCTCCGGCAGGCTTAAATGAGAGGTGGAATGAAGCCAAACGAGGGCCAGTATGAAATTTGTGGGCTTACAAAAGCCCTTTGCCTGGCCTCCTGCCCTTGGTTTTGTAAAGGGTGTTTTAGTTCCAGGTGTTTCGTTCTTTTCAGACAGCACTGTGCTGACACCATGTCTGACGTATTTTGGAAGGGGATTATCAGTGTGAGACACAGGAGTGGAGGATATCTGATGGTGCTACGATCCGTCTACGGATGACAACGTTCTGGATCATATTTTCAATTAAGATCTATGCTCGGTGATTTTCAAGATCTCGTATTTCAGCCTTTCTTCACATAGACCTCAGACCTACAGTATAGATTTTTCACCAGTCCTGTCACTGGCCTTGTCCCCTTTTGTTTCTGGTGAGTCCTCAGATGGAGCTACTAGTAGCCAGATGCTGCAGCAGTCTTTCTCAGAAGAGTATTGTGGCAGTGAAGACTGAAGCATTTGTTGTCTTGTCTATTTGAGAGCAAAAATAGTGGAAAACACCAAATCGGACCATGCTGGTTCTGTCACTGGTGTTGGTTGAAGACTGAGAGTTAAGGATAAAACAAAGAGTTTGACTGTGTTCTCAGCTCGTCTGCCTTATATGTGGGAGCCCTCCCTCAGATGCGGGAAGTCATCTCTGCAGCTTTTTTTCATAAACCATTTTGCAGCTATTTTTTGACCCTGATGTTTTCTCACATTCTAAAGCTCTAAGCAATTGTTCAGGGGAAAACTAATGTCCCCTTAGAAGTCAGATTTTCATACGCAGAAAGGATAAAACTAATCAAATTCCTAATAGTGTTGCAGGAATAAGCAGGAAAGTTGACCCTCCTGAACTGTAATTTTGCTGCAAGGATGGCCTCGCTTTCTGTACTGTAATGCAGTAACTTCCTCTCAGGAGGATTCCCTGTCACAATGTGCTAATTGATTTGATGCTGCAGTTGTGGCCAGTGTTATGTCATCCTGCTTATAGCCACAGTGGATTGTGTAACATTTTTTTTAGCTCATATAAATGACTTTACTCAAATTCTGTTAGCAGAGTAGAAAACAGGAAGAATTAATGATTAAGTTAACGGAGTGCACGATGGAGCCAAGGCCATTTATTATATTTTTGCAGGTTTGGTTCTCTGTCATTGCAGTTTGCTATTGATTAATTGAAAGAAACATTAAAAGTACTTATAAAAGGTCTTCAGTGACCTTCAGTATCCTGCAGATTTAAAGTCAAGAGACATAAACCAGATTTTAGCAAGCTGTAACTCTTCAAACAAGTAACAGAGCACGACCTTGAATGGATTATTGCATCTTGCAATGAATGAGCCATGTGGAGAGGAGGTGAAGCTGTTATTGTGTATTGACTGATGGAGTTTTCTTACAATATTTGATTCAGTGTAGATGTTGATGTCAGATGATGAATCTGCCTTTCCTAAAGCACTGGTGTTGTTATTTACATTACTTAGTTCCTACCTAAACTTTGTCACCTTGGGGCCGCAAATAGTTCTAAGCATAAATCATTTAGGAATCCTGTTTGTTGAGATTGTGTTTTAGCAACAGATGAAATGAGTATTTGTACATAATCAAGCTGTGAAATCATGTTTTGCAGATTTCTGAAGATGGAAGTTTGTTTTGGCTGGGAACACTCGGCAGAAAGGTAGGACAAGGCCAATGATTCTGCTCACTGCTGGGCATCAAGCTTCCCTGTCCAGTCCTTTCCACAGTGTCTGTCTTTAGAATTTGCAGACGTTCATCTGTAGCATTCAGAATAAGTAGATGCTGAAAAGTTCTAATGTGTTGGGCTTGCTACTGATCCATGCATGAGTGAAACAGAAATGAGCATTGAACGAACTTGTCAGGTTGGTTCAGCTTCATTTGTAATCTCATAGTTGAGCACAACAGAGAATGTATCTTCCGTGGCAGTGATAGGTTATTCATGGTGGCATTTAATAAAAATTACGATTATTTTGTAATCCTTACTGGTTATCTTCTAGAATAATTTTGTATAAGGACCACTGTAAAACACTTAGCATGCTATTTTGGAGAGTGGAGGTGTTTTTCACTTATTTTTAGAGCTTGACCTTAAGGCTGAAAAATAACTTTTTCCTTCTGACTTTTGTTCTTCGCTTGGCAAACACTAGTTAAAAACACAGAGATGGAAAATATTTAAACTTTAAACTAGCATGAGCTTTTCTTTTTGTTGTTTGTTTGTGTGCTAGTTTCATTTGTGATGTCAACTCCAGTCAGGGAAAAACGTATAACTAACCTGGCACTGCACAGTGCAAAACTACTGTTATGCCAGAGCCAAAAATATTGAGCTATCTACTGCTCAATTTTATTAATCTGTTTTTATCAGCAATACTTAAAAAATGTTATTGAAAAATCTGGAAGGTGTTTCCCCATCAGATAATAACAAGAAGTTCAAGTATATCACTTACTCCTTAATTTGCCCTTTTTAAACAGGGTACCCAGAATTAATCACATCATGACTGAACACTTTTTAATCTACCGCTGTGTGTTTAAGCTGCGTTACAGCAATGATTTATGGGAGTTCTAACACTTAGATCTGAATTTAGAAAGATGGAGAATGAGTCCAAGGAAAACAAGGGTAGGAATGACCTCATTTTGTGGAGACACCATGTCTTGGTCAACTTCAGAAAGCTGTGAAGAAACTAGCTGCATCTTTCTCTGTGCAGTTATTTTACCACTGACAGTGAAAAGATCCCAGAATCTGCTGCAGAATAAAGTGACTTTGGTTTCTAGAACGTAAAGATACACTGGTTGCTGCCTTCATATGCAGAAGACATCATTTATAATTAGAAAAATGTAAATATAATGTGCCTTGGTTCATTTAATTTAGAGTAAGTTATCAATAAGCACTGTTTTGTCACCATACTGTCCCACACTAATTGTTGCTGTGGGAAATGGGTGTCATTTCTCAGCAAGGAATATTCCTGACATCACTGAGTTTGAGAACTTGCAGCTTCTAAGTGCATTCGGTTTTTGTCTTGTGCTGTAGCACATCAGCAAAGTCACAGAGAAGTAACATGCTTCGTTTGGTCAGTTTACTCTCCAGCCTCCACTAATAAATTAATTATTGGTGACTTTTGGAAGGGAAAACAGATGGTGATGAGCTCTCAGATTGCCCATGTCACTGAACTTATCTCTTTCACTTCCCTGTGAAGAGATCCAGCATCCGCTGCTGGTAGCTCTTAATGTTTTAAATCCTTTCACTTGTAGCTTGTCCATACAAGGTATTTGGAAGAGTGAGGTTCTCTTTTTACCATTTGTCTTTCGCAAACTTGAAGAGTTTGACAGCTTTCTTCTTCTGCCAGTTATTTGAATTTCTTCAGTCCACAGTAAAACCAAAGAAAACCATCAGACTTCTCTGCATTATGGTTTTGATGAGTTAGATGGAATGCTAAATGAAAGGCATAAGTTAAAATTTGTGAATTTTACTTGTAACATGATCACCAGTTTATAGTATTGCAGCGAGGTTTGTGATTCTGAGCAGCTGAAAGTATTGGAAAAAAGCTGAGCTCTGTGCAGAAGAATCATGACTCCTCTTGACAGTCTCCCACAGCTCTTCCTGGATGCACATGCTGCTCCCTTGCTGGCTGGGGGTCACATTGTTTTACAAGCCAACTTCACACAGCCTCGAAAGTGGTTGTTTCTAGGCAGCCCACTACCTCTTCTGAAAAACTGGTTTCCTTTTTTTGGCCTCCGAAAGCTTAGAAACATAGAAGTATCCAGTTATCTAGGTAATGGGCTTTCAAGCAACGTTTTTATTAGGTGTCTGAGTTTTAAGTTTTTTTGTGTGCAGGTTTGTTTGGTTCTGTGTCATGAAACCATCAAGTAATACTTCACTTGGATAGCAGAAAATGTATTCATATTTTATTTGCCTTGTATTGAATGGTTCCTTTTTTCTTGCCACTTGCCACAAGAAGCAAACCTACATGGTTGGTTTTACCTTTGAGTTCACAACAGAAAGTCACTTGCTGTGCACAACATGAGGTGGCATGCTCCAGACAAGCAGAATCACACAAACACCATCTAGGGAACGTAGGCAAACTAACTGAATGTTTAGTATAAATGTACTTGGTGTGAGAAAATGTAAAATCTGTTTGCTGCAGCATTCCTGTAATATAAAACTAACCCTTGTTTGCATACTGCATTGAACGTGCTTGCTCATTACTGCCTGCAGGACTACACACGGTTACCTTCAAGTATTGTGCATGGCCACAGGGATGGAAAGTTCTTCCTGCATATGGGAGGTCTGAGGCCAAAAGGAGGACAAAAACCTTCTGTAAATATCCAAATTTTCTGCTTCTATAACACTTTAAAGACTGAACTACTGTTTTGTGGTGCTTTCCTGTCTGTGGTGTCCCCAAGGATTTTGGATGATACATACTAATAGCTTTCATAATCAAACAGCGAGAATGTGTGATCAAGAATTTCACTGCTCTACAGACCAACCTTTTACAGGTTGTGGGTTAACTTGCAGTTTCCTTCATGTAGGAGCTTTAAGATTTTTTGGGGGTGAATTTTCTTTGGCTGCTCTGGATGGATTTCTCAATCTGCTCAGTGTCTTCTGATGGAAAGTGCTGGGTTTAGACTGACTGAGGGAAAGTGCTGGACTGAGACTCATTCCTTCACAGACAAGAAGCAGCACAGTCTCCCTTCCCGTCACTCTGTCACCTCTGCACTGCATCCTTCCTTTAGACAAGCCTGGGTGGGGGGAAGCAAGAATATCAGCCTCTAAGGACTGGTCCAGTTTCAGGATCCCTTACTGAAAATGGTGTGCCAGCCCCTCTTTGGAATTGGAAGACGACTCAATAATTCTGTCCCAAATGTGAGAGGTAAAACTGCCTTGGGGTGTTTTGAGAGCCTTTTCTGAAAGCCCACTGGGGTCCAGATGTCTCATAGCTTTTGTGATCTTGTGAGTAGTTTCAGAAGGAAAATCTGTGAGGGGTAGGGATATGAATCATCCGTCTATCCTGTGTCCATGAAGGAGAAATAAAAACCCCGATCCAAAAAAAATCCATTTAATTCTGGAATTTTCTGACCTATTTTGGTGCAAGCCGATCTAAAAAAAAAAATTAAACTACTCTCCTGATGAGTTTCTCATATTGTTTACTTTTGTAACGTTCTCTGTGGACTAGCAGCCAGAAATGACGTCCACCCGTCGTCCAGCATCAGAGAATAAGAACTTCAGAGGAAGGAATGCAACTTCATAAATAGGAAACCACAGATACTAATGGGGAGCAGAGGCAAACCTGCAGGTTAAAAAGTAGTTGCAAGAGAAGCCCATACATCCACACGGCGTGGAGATTCAGAGATGATTTCAGCACTAGCCTTTGTTTTTTTCCTCTGCCTCTCTTGTCCTTTTTCATCATGTCAGCAGAGAAGAGCAGGTAAGAAGTTCTAATTTTCTCTATATTTTCTGGACTCCTGTGCTTTCTAGACTGCTCTGAGTATTCTGTTTTGCAGCAGGGAATGAGGAAGAAGATAACATTTCAGCTACATCTGCTGAAGCCTGAAAGCAGTGTTTAGGGCTTCTGTAGTCTCATATGAGACTTGAAGCTGAACTCTCTAAATGTTCAGTCTTAGACTTTTCCCCCACTTTCCCACTGATTAGTGATGTATTTTTAAGGAAAAAAAAAAAAAAAACAGTTATTTGTGGGCAAATGGAAATGTTGCGTTCTATAATGACCCACAAGGGATGATTTATATTAATCAGCATTTTGCATGGGATTAAGAAAATAGCTCCTGCAGGATGCCCTGTAGCAGGAGCCTTGGATATTCTCTCTGCTTGTACACCTAGAGTAGCTCTAACTTCTAGGAACTTAGCCATGCTTAGTTCAACTTAGTCCATTACAGAAGTTCCACTTCTCTGAACAGCCTGTTAGGGGACGTTCAGCCTCAAGGAGTGTGTACCAAGAGATCCAAATACGTGCCTGTGGAAAGAGGATGAGCCCGAAAAGAAAGATGCATAGTAAAAGAAATGTCTGCAAGTGCACAGATTCAGTTTGGGAATCGCTCCTGAGTGGTTAACTCATTATTGTGAATTTGAAACTCAAAACAAAGCAAAAAAGCACTCATTTGAGACATATCTTGCCATTTGGAATGGAAAATTCTTCCATAACAAATAACAAAGCTGCTTGAAGCCTTGATACAGAGCTTATTCAAAACTCCTTTTTGAAGTTCAAATGATGTGAAAGCTCCTTGTTTTCGATAAAATAGTAAAAGATGCTGCTATTCCTGTCTCCATAAAGGTTTGCTTACACTGTAGGCAAGGTGTGACGTCTCTTAAAAGATTAATTAATCTAGGAAAGCCTTGAAAACGAGGTTGTACTTTCTCATGGCAGTCAGGAGAATACCAGAGCTGAACTTTCTGTCCAGTTGTTTTTAAATTATTCATATTTTTGTCTATATTTTTAGAAACAGTAAGCTACTTCCATTCATTCTTTTAGGGCAAAGCTGAAAAGCATAGACTAGATTTTTAGCATGCCTCAGTAGATTAGGCAAGTCTAGAATCTACCACATGAGAAGGAAAAGTCATGCATGGATGCAGATGTACCTTTTGTGTCCCAAAGCCACGGCAAAGCAATTTGAAATTGCCACTACCCAAAATGAACTCAGCTTCGTGCAGCAAGAAAGTCTGAACCTTGAGAACAGGCTATGCAACAGTTGAGGTGCTGATTTTCCACGTCCAGTGCTTGGCAGCACATTTGGGATAGGCTTTGATTTACCTGTGCCCTTCATAGTAACTCTCACAGCAGTGAATTATTAATTTGCTTCTTTTGGCAGCAGAGGCTTCCAACGTGTGAACTGCTCAGACTGTGCCAGATTAACAGCTTCCACAACTGCCAGGATGCCAGGACAGTTTGTTTGCTGAGAGGTAGCTGTTACCTGAGTGACAAGCTTGGCTGATTATCACCACGAAGAGCAAATCCTTGCCTATGTGCAAGTCTTCATTACTTCCAAGCAAGCTTCTAGTTAGGAACTGGGAGCAACTGGTGTGGAGGATCCTGTGTCTTTAATATTAAACATGAGTTAATGATAACAGTTGGCTTGTGCTGCTCATAGCTCTCCCGTGTTTTTCCCACCCACTGTGTTTTTGGTAGGAGTTGAAGTTGGGCCTGAAATGCTGGAAGAGATGAGAGAAACTAACCGTGTGTTAATGGAAGTTCGAGACTTGTTGAAACAGCAGGTGAGTGAGAAAGGGGTCTAATCCTTGTTTGGTGCTCAGCATCAGTCACTGAATCTTCTGCCTTAAGTGCTGAGTTCTGGGACGAGGGGTCTCTTCCTGTGTTGGGTGAAATAAGCCACAGAATTACTGCTCTGAACACCAGGGTCAAGAGGTGGTCTCACAATTAGCTCTGTTGTTCTGAGAAAAAGTGGATTCATCTGATTGCAGATTCTGCTGCTTGGAACCAGGTCTGCTGCAAAGCGGTGTACATGGAGAATGAACTCTTAAAAGTTAAAAAAAAGACTCTCACAGTAGATGTATATTTAACTGGAAAAACAAGTCACTTTTTCCTTGGTTTTGTGGGCACTTGAAATCAGTAGCATCCAAATTTGGAAGATGGAAGAGTCCTTTCAGCCATCTATTAGGGTCCTGGAAAGGAAAGTCATATGGAGTCTAAATAAGCCCTGTATTCACTTTCCTCTTGTTGTTTTAGTCCTAAGCCTTTCTGGCTCTGGTGTTTTCTTAGGGAATTTGGAACTTCTTGGGTGCTTAGATCCTTTCCCATTTTAACGAGGAGATGGTGGTTTGTCTGGTCAACTCTTTTGGGTATAGAAAAAGGTTCCGTTCTCCCTTTATCCATTCTGGGAGCTGAGGGCAGCAGCTTCTGCCTGCCAGCTAATTGGAATGGCAGACAGGTCTGTGTGCCAGTGCAAACTGGGCGGCCTCTAATCTGCACAAACATCTGTTGCATTGAGTTACTCTCAAATTTCAGGCTTCTGCATAAATACCCAGTGTTTACTAGGAATCAGGTCAGACATGGTTCCTGGCAGCCTGGAGCAATGATTTCCAGTGTTCCCTTCCAGCTTAGTACTTACTCTCCATATAGATTTTCTATTTGTTCTTTCTCTCACTCTTGCCACCTACTTTTTTTTTTTTTTTTTTTAATCTATGGACTTCTTCTAAATGGCACTTTCAAGAAAACTCTTCCCTAAAAGACAAACTGACATATTTCACTGGGAAGCCAGGAGGCAGTTCATAACGTCTTGATTTGTGCAAAGGTTTTCTAAAACTCACTTTTTCTTGATTCATCATCTAGAGATGTTGGCAGTAAGGACAGCAAAAGGAGTACTAATAAAAGCCCAGGTCTAGTCTCCCGAGCCAAAGGCTGAAGAATTCTCAGCACAAAGGATCCTCTGATATTCATTAGCAGCTCTCCAACATCTCCCCTCTGTCACCCACACCTAATGGGCTGTGTTCTGGGGATTTGGGTTAAATGTACTTCTGCATTAACTGTTCAGGATTCATAACCCCTGACCACGATGGAGGGAAGAGAGAATCTAACATAGAATGAAATCTGGCTGCTGTATGTGGAAGCTGGCAGAGGGACACGAGCGGATGATTTTGTCCAAGTACAAAGTGAAATGTCTTAATAGTGGAAACACGAAGTCCGTAGGGCATGTAAGGGTGGTCACACATCGTGCTGAGCATTGGCTGGAGATGGCTTTTTCAGGAAAGAAGCCTGCTAGGATTCCTAAGATTCTACAGTCATGAGAATGTTCGCATGAGACTGTCGCTTATTTTTGTCTGTCCCATTTTCCAGCAGCATCTTTTTGCGGCCAGATTATCTCTTTATTGAAGAAAGCTTGAAGGAATGGGAGCCTAGAGGAGAACGGAGGAAGTCTGGAATAGGGAGCATTTGTGAATAGGTTCAAAATATCTTCATGCTGAGGGCATTAGGGCCAAAAGATTGTATAAGCAAGGTCAGAGGTGATCTGTGTTTTTGCAGAAATGACACACAGGAGAACCTACTCCTGACTTTGTCTATGCAGTGTCTGAGCTACAGATCACAGTCGCAGAATCACCAAGGTTGGAAAAGACCTCCAAGATCATCCAGTCCAACTGTCCATCTACCAACTTTTTTTCCCCAATGAACCGTGTCCCTCAGTACCACTTCTAAATGTTTCTTGAACACCTCCAGGGACGGTGACCCAACAGTTTCCCTGGGCAGCCCATTCCAGAGCCTGACCACTCTTTTTGGAGAAGAAATTTTCCCTTAGATCCAACGTGAATCTCCCCTGGCACAACTTGAGGCCATTCCCTCTAGTCCTAAATAATGCAGACTTCTCTAGAACTGTTAATTCAGCATCTTCTAGGGAATGACTTACAGCAGAGGGAAGAAGCCACCTCAGCTTCCAGAATGTGTACAACGTAGACTTGGGGGTAAGAGTTAATTTGTTTGTCAGTAGCTGTGCACTCTCAGACACCCTGTTTTCTGGCAGTGGGACTATTAGCTTGCGTGGCAGCAAAACTCAGCCTTTGGCCAAGTGGTGATTCTTGTTTTCTTCTAGATTAAGGAGATAACATTCCTGAAGAACACAGTCATGGAGTGCGATGCCTGTGGTGAGTTACTGAGTTGAGCCCTATATTCAGCTGCTTCCTCCATGTGCTTCATACCTTTGTGTCCAAACAAGTAGTAAAATGCCATATGAGACCATCTGCCCTAAGGAATTAGCTTGTTTCACAGCTACCCTGAGTGTCAGAGGGTAACACTTGGTGTCAGTGATGCTTTTTTCTTCCTTTTTTCCCGTGGCATTCTGCACGCATGGATCAGCATCCCATGCTGTTCTCGTGGTTCAGTGGCAATTGAAGTTATTACCCCTTTGCTGAACATGGGATGCAGAAGTAGCATTAAAAATCTCGTGTATCTTTCCAGCAAATCTTCTGCATTTGCTCACGTCCACAGTTTCTAAAATAAACTTTATTAACAGTTCTGTGGCATGCAGTGCTGTGCTTCTCAGGGTGGCTGTGTTCTTGTGCAGAAAGCTGCCCAACCACGTTTCCTAATAACCCAGCCCATGGCCTGTGTTAGGATTGCCTGGGAATGCACACCGACTGTCCTGTGGGATATAGCTGGCTACCCTCGAGCTGAGAGTGGAAGAGAACATCACCCCCAAGAGGCACTGCTCCACTACTCGTTCCATCTAATGTTGTCACCTTCCAAGCAAAAAGGGTGTTTACAGAGGATTCGGGAAACAGGGTCAGAAATTCTCCCATGTACATCTTGCCCTCTGTTCCTCACTAAATGGTTTTTCTGGACTGGAACTTACTTCTAATATATGTGACTTTCAGAAAGCATGGCTCATGGAGATGCTCTGTTATTTGCCAGTACATTTGAAGGGCGGAGCAATAACTGTTTCTCCATTTGGAGAAATTGTGCTTTTGCTGGAAAAGAGATTAGCCAAAGCTTCTGGGACCTGTAGTGCAGAAATGCATTCATCCACACCAATTGTTTTAGTAACTCGCTCATAAAACTGTCTTGAACTTTCTCTCTGTTACTTGATCTCTGATTTCCCCACTCGGTTTTGTGCTCTCTGTGTGTTCTTCTCCTATACTCCTTGAATTTAAGCCTCTTTCCTTCATGCATTGAACAATGGGGCTCACAGCAGCTATATGTGCTTCTCTTCTTATTTCCCCGACAGAGAAGCATCAAGAGAGGAGATTTCTGTTTTAGTGAAGATTTTATTGGTGCTCATATAGGATTTTTTTTTCTTTGTTTGTTTCAGATTTTTAAAATTGAGCTTCTTAAGCTAGAGGAGGCAGGAAAAATAAGTCCCTCAGGGCAGTGGATGTGGGAGACTAGTGACAACTCTAGCTTCTAGAAAGTTTATTCACAGTCCTGAGTTAGTCTTCAGTGAAGCTTTGGCTTCTGGCCTTCCACAGCACTTCCCAGACGTCAGCCTGTGCTGTGTGGGTTGTGCTTCAGCCAGGTGTCTGGGACTCTGCTTCCAGTGGGATGTAGATGTAGAGGAACCGGGGAGAGAACTGTTCTCAGTGGAACTCCAAAAGCAAGGGCATTGCACCAAAAGGAGGGCAGCACGACGGGGAGTTCTGGAATAGGAGCAAAGACTTCTGGATTTATTTATTTATTTTGGTCTGCTCTGACTCAGAAATCAGTCCAGCTGCTGCTTCTGGCTTCTTTTTTTCCCTATTTGCAAAGCGGAGCTACAGCTGCTTAACTCTTAAACAGCTGCAGGGAAATGTCCTGTGGATGAGGCACACCGAAATCTCCTGAGACAGCGGGACCAGCTTCGGTTAGGGTCTGGCAAAGATAACTCCTTCCTTAATCTTCCTTTCGTCCTCTAGGCATACACACTGAAGCCACAGGCCCTGTCATCACTGTGACACAGTTTAACAGATGTGTCCCAAACCCCTGCTTCCCTGGAGTGGCCTGCACTGAGACCAGCACTGGCTTCCGCTGCGGACCCTGTCCCCCGGGCTATTCAGGGAACGGGTCCCAGTGCACAGACATCAATGAGGTAAGAAGGTACAAAACACTTTCCTTGAAGTGCTGTGGGTTCATCTTGTGGCTGCACAGAACAGTCTGGCAATTCCTGTGGGAGCTGAAGCTCAACAGAAACATCATTTCAGTGGCACCAAGTCTGTTCCTCACACTGCCTCGAGCTGTGCTCCTTGTTGGTTTTATATCCAGTACAGCAAGGCATTTATTTCTAAGAAAGACAGACTCAACCAAAATAAATCTTTTGGTCGCAGAAAAAGGTGAGTTTGGAATACTAAAAAAATCCCTTCTGGCCTTAAAATCTTTTGAGCCTAGTGGCTGATGAGTTGTTAGAGATAAGATTTATTATGTGTGGAACAGAATCAAACACTACCCAAATACTCCTTTATACAGTAAATCGTAGCATGCCACATGCATGGCTTCATTTCTGCCTTGAAACTAAACCTTCCTAGGCAGATAGTGTTTCACATCTTTCTTTTTTTTTTTATATAAAGTGGGGTATTTAATCATGTTTATTGTCTGTATTCCAGTTTTTACTCAGCCATTCATTTTCCATGTCTGTAAGATTCCTTAGTTCTGTGGTTCCCAAATCGTAATCTTATTCTCCCCTATTAATCCAGCAAGGAAATGCAAAGCCGTATCACCTCTGTAGAATTCACAGCAGTTTAAAAACCCACTGAAGTTTAAAGGGTTTATGAGACATTTTGAGGCTCATGATAATCTGTTAGCCATCAAAACGTGGGAAGTGCTTTACTAATGTAAGGCATTTGCTAGCACAGAACATAAGAATTCAGTGAAAATAATAAAGGGTTGGAGAAAATCAAACAGTAATATCAACTTTGGAATGATAATTGCTTCCCAGAGTAGGAAACAAACAACTGTTGTCTTTCAAAAACAGTTGAAGAAATTACCCAGTTCTCTGGATTCAGAGACTGCCAGGAAGAAAAGTGTGAAGTCAAGCCAGCACTTTGCCTGGGCAATTGATGTCACCTATGAAGAATTAGTCTTGAAATTTTATTTGTTTTACTTGTCTGCACATACTGAAACTTGGGAGAACAACTGACACTGGGAAGCTGCATTTTCCACTTGTAAGGAGAGCCAGTAACTTCTATGCATTTTTGTTTTGTTCTTCAGAAAATAAAAGCACAATAGCTGGATCTTGCCCAGCAAGGCCTGCTTTGGGAACTGCCTTCACAACTGCCTCACAGTTCTGTACATCTTCTTTCTTGTTTACAGTGCAATGCAAACCCCTGCTTCCCAAAGGTGCAGTGCATTAACACTGCTCCTGGCTTCCGCTGTGATCCCTGCCCTCCCGGCTTCACCGGACAAATGGTTGAAGGTGTTGGACTAGCTTATGCCAGGGCCAACAAACAGGTAAGGCACAGAAACTCCTCCTTCAGAAACCATTGCCTCTTTCCCCTCTGTTACTGTAATTAATTCAAGGGTCTTGGAGCCCTCAAAAAAACTGGGGGGAACTGCAAGATAATTGTGTCATGTTGGTGCTAAGCTTGATAGAGTGACAGGAAAGAGTTGCCAAGGATGTCATAGCACATCAGCAGCAAAGCTAAGATCTTACCACTGCTGAATGTATGCTGGCCATGTCTGCGACAGGACTGAGGCTGTGAATCCAGCCTGAGGAATCCGATACCAGGACACAAGGGTTGATGCAGCTAGTTGGTACCCAGCCCCTCTTCGTATAGACACGTTCAGGGGCATTAAAATTCAAAAAACAAACAAAAACTAGCACTTAGTCTTACCACAGTATACTGACAAAAGCAAGAATGGCATGTGCCTTGTGTAAATCAGAGAGCTGCTAGCTGGACGTAGGACGCAGTCTATGACCTTCTTGCTCCACTTCCTCTCTTCTATCCTTTTACAGTAAGCAGATACTCCGACAGCTCAGCTCAGAGCTAAGCTGTTTCACCAGGCTAAAATCTCTGGTGACTGTCTGTAGGGTGGACACCTTGCCTGGGGCCAGGAATGTTTCTGGGATCTGCCTCAGTCTTGTCTCAAGAAAAACTTTGAGCTCTCATTCCTAGTAAGGTGTGTTGGGAGCTTTGTTTCTGCACCTAATCATGTCCTAATTCTGCAATCTGACATGATACCTGAATTTAATGTCTGTTTTGCTCTTCCTGGGTAGGTTTGCACTGACATCAATGAATGTGAGACAGGTGCTGCCAGAAATTGTGTCCCAAATTCTATCTGTATCAATACACGGGTAAGTATTACTGGAAGGCCTCACGTAAATCCCTCTTCCCTGGGCTCATGTCATAGTTAATTCCCTATTGCTTTTTCTCAAAGGGATCCTACAAGTGCGGAGCTTGTAAACCTGGCTTCGTTGGGGACCAAATCACAGGCTGCAAGAGCCAGTCAGGGAGACTGTGCCCTAACGGTGAAGTCAGCCCATGCCACGAGAAAGCACAGTGCATCGTGGAGCGGGATGGGTCCATCTCCTGTGCGGTAAGGCCAGGACTTCCCTGCCCTGGGGTCTGCTCGCTGCCAGTTCTCCTACGCTGTGCTTGCTCTCGCGGGTCTGCCACTGCCCTCTCCTGGAGAACATGCCTTGTCGGCTCACAATTGCTTCCTGTTAACACCTGAGCTATGGCAATATCTCCCAGTGATCTCAGGAAAAGTGGACTGCTCCTGACTCCTCCGATTCTGTTGTGTTATTACTTATTTATTTTGCAGTTGTTGTTTTCATTTTTTGTTTGCTGGGTTTTTTTTTTTGTTTTTTTTTCCTTAAGCACTGTGCATTTTTAAGTCTGGGAGCATTACTTGCAGCTGAGATGGGAGACAAACTATTCAAGCAATCTGCTGGACCAAAACAAAGTTGTGCTGATGTTTCTGCCTTTGTAATCTTAGAAACAAGTAGGGAGCTTGTATTTGAGCTGCTTAAAAATGCCATTTGCAGCTGCAGTGTCTCTTTCAGATGATGTTTCACCTGCAGAGCACTGCGTGCCTGGATTTGCAGTGCTTTCTGCTGGTTCTCAGGGGAAGCCTTGTAAAGTTTTGGAAGCCTTACCCCTGGCAGGGAACTCACCAGCAGCCTCGTTTTGTTTCTCTGCTGTCTTCCAGTGCATTGTGGGGTGGGCAGGGAATGGCTACGTCTGTGGGAAGGATACAGACATTGATGGGGTCCCTGATGAGAAGCTGCGCTGCTCGGACAAGAAGTGCCGCAAGGTAAGATGCAGCTCTCACATATTGTGAGAAACTGTCCGTCGCAGGAATGGGTGATTCTGACCTGAGGGCAGGCTCACTCTGCCTTTGATGCTGTTGAGATCCAGCTTCAGAAAGGCTCCACGACATGCCAGGCCTGCACTGCCCTGCCACTCCATCCTTGTCTTTCTTTTAGGATAACTGCATGACCGTCCCCAACTCTGGCCAGGAGGATGCAGACAGGGATGGCATCGGAGATGCTTGTGATGATGATGCTGATGGAGACGGGATATTAAATGCTGAGGTTTGAATTCTAAGGCATACCCTGTCATACCTAAATGTACTGAGAGGTCCTGCAAGGCAAACTGCCTGTAGCTTTAACATGAGTAAAGAGAACCTGTAGGTCACAGCAAGTAACGTTTTCTTTTAAATCTGGCTGGTATGAGCTTCTGCAGACTGGACTCTAACTGAGGTCAGTCAGATCTTGGATTGTCTGCTGAACCTGACCTAGGTGCAGCTGATTATAGATATGCCATTAGACATTCTTGTGTCTGCCAGAGGTCCTCACACCCCTCTAAAAAAATAAAATAAAACAGGGAAGAGTGTAACAGTGAAGGGGCTTTAGAAATAACAGTCACCTGAGAGATAAGGCACCTGTGTCAGTTGGTCAGGTGGAGATATTTTCAGGTGCTCCTGGGATTCTTTGAACAGGGAGTAGAGGAAACCAAGCCTGGTTGCAGATTTGCTCTGAGCAGCCCAGCAGCCTCTGGTCACATAGCTCATAACCTTCATCTTTCTCACTCCTCAGTAGCATGCTCTCTCCTCAGCAAGTCCCTCTCTCCTGCAGGACAACTGTGTGTACACACGCAATGCAGACCAGCGCAACGCAGACAAGGATAACTTTGGTGATGCCTGTGACAACTGCCGTCAGGTGAAGAACGACGACCAAAGGGACATCGATGGCGATGGGAAAGGAGACGAGTGTGACGATGACATAGATGGAGATGGTAAGAGCAGCTGCAGCTGTACCAATGCAAGAACAAGATAGCTGGTCAGCATGAAGCTATAGATCCTCATAACAGGTGCCAGCACTCAGAGGTGTATGCTATGCAAGAGAAGAACTTATTTCTGCTGAGATGAAGGACACTTCTGCTTTTAAAATGTCCAGATGAGCAGTCAAGCCAGTATCCTTCAGAGTTCAGTTCTCATAGGGGTTAAAGATCTGTCTTCAAGATGACAATAACCATTTTTCATAGCACTTTTATTGTATGCAGTTAAAGCCAAACTTGTTTCAGGCTTCAGAAAGATGTACGACACAAACTGATGTCAGCCTGGACAAGGACAGTACTTTGTGCTGCAATTTCAACTTGTGAAGGAGTACAGGGATATCCAAGTTGTTAGAAGCTGTTGGCTCAAGGCAGTATGTGTCAGGGCTGTGTTCTGGGAGAAAAAACACCACCACTGGCTGGCTTGAGAAACAGTCTGTGAGCTAGTGATGCTGTATTTGCACAAAGCCTGCCTTCAAAAGCCAAAAATCACAACTGCTGCTGGCCTGAAACATACATATTTATTTACAGATTATTTCCAGTGCACCTAGTGCTGTTTGGGTCTTGCCAGTTCCTGCCAAGCAGCTCCCTGCTGGCATGATTTGCTGGTGTAGTAGGTAAACGCAGAGAAGTGGGAAGTGAAGTCATGCAGCTTGCCAATTAGATTGTTCCTTTCCTGTCTCAGGCCTTGAAAAGACACTGTCTAAATCTTCCACGTCAAATAGCCAAGATTAACTTGGACTTCTGTTTTAATTATGGAGACGTCTAGTTTAGAGAAAAAAGAATCTGTCATAGTTCAGGGAACCGCAGACAGCTTTGCCGTCATCCTCTTGGCTCCTCGTTCCTGCACAGATACGGCTCCAGGTTGCAGTCACATTCCTCAGTTCCTCAGCTCTTCCTAAGGAATGCAGTTAGGAACATTTCCTCTCAGGTTCACACATGGACATTAGCACGCTTAGGAATCCATGAGGATGCAGACGGAAGTATGTTTTAAGATCAACTGCTGCTGATGTCCTCCTTAGCTACTAGGATGTAATGTGAAGTCTGCAAAACGTACACTGAAGTTGAAACTGTTGACTTATTGCTCAGATTCAACTGTCCTACATTTTTGTCACCTCTTACATCCAAAAGAAGTCTTGCTGCATATGCATTCAGCAGAATAGCCTTGATGGGTTCCCTGCATCTTTTACAGGGATCAAAAATCCAACGGACAACTGTGTCAGAGTTCCTAACCCTGATCAAAAAGACAGCGACGGTGATGGAGTAGGAGATATTTGTGACAGCTGCCCAACAGTCAGTAACCCAGACCAGGTAAGGAAGCACTTCCATTTTTGCAGCATTACAGCTTCCTTTCTCTCACTCAGGACAGTGCCCACACTGTCTGCCTGGAGCAGATACGTGATAATTCCCCAAGATCACCACTTGCAAATTTTAACTGCTGCCCTGCAATACAGACAGCCCCCCCTAGAATGTCCTAGTGTGTAAGGGAGCAAGAAAGAGAAGCAGCTTTGCTCTCTGTTGTTCTCTCTTACTGCCCTATTCATCTGGGTTTGGAAAGACAGCTGCTTAAATTCATCAGTACAATGTGCAAGAAGGAACTTTCCAAAACACCGTTGTCAGCTGTTTCCAATCTGAACAATAATGTCAGCACCTCTCTCGTTTCTCCTTTAATGCCCATTCTCCCACTGACCTATGTTTAAATCATTCTTGGTTTATTTTCCTAGAAAGATACTGATCATGATCTAGTGGGAGATGTCTGTGACACCAACCAGGACAGGTGAGCTCTTACTGCAGAAATTATACTTGGGTTGTGTGGAGTTTGGGGGATGCAGGGGTGGAAAACTTGCACTGGTAACCACAAGTCAGCTTGGCCTTAATTTGTTTTATAATTCAAACAAGGGAAGTGGAATTTTCTTCCAGCTACAGAAAACTTGCTCCTGGAGGTGCAGCACAAGGCCTAGCAGCTTGCTGACAGCAGGCTTCCTTTTCATTAGCTATCCCTCACAAATTTGTTCATGGACTACAGCTGGAATATTTCTCATCTGTTTGTGAAGCTAATAGCTCAAGACAATGAAAGGCCAAAATCACCAACTTCCACTAGTCTAGCAGACTCCAGCTGCTAGAAAGGGCATGCAAGCTTTTAGGGAAAAAAAAAAAAAGTGGATGATCCTTACCTGTATAATGCATTTTCTTCACCAGTGATGGCGATGGCCACCAAGATACAAGAGATAACTGCCCATCAGTGCCTAACAGCTCCCAGGTGGACACAGACAACGATGGGCTAGGAGATGAATGTGATGATGATGATGATAATGATGGGATTCCAGATGAGAAACCTCCAGGCCCTGACAACTGTCGGCTTGTCCCTAACCCTGGCCAAGAAGATTCAGATGGTAAGGGAAATCTATGCACATGAGCTCTGCTTAGAGGTCCTCCATTCCTAGTGGAGTAGGAGTTTGACCTTCAGATGGGCAGGAAGACCTCTTCAGTACTGACTTGAGACTTAAAAGTTCTCTTCCAGAAGTACCTACAGTGCAAGGTGCTGCTTCTGTTCATAGCACTGCTGCAGGAGATAAAGCATCAGGGTTTCTTTGCTGATGACAAAAAGGAGGAGTGCAGCAATGCTTGGAACATCTCTTACGTGTCTGCCTTAAGCTGTGCTAGCCAGAAGCTAGCTGTGTAAAACTTAAGTGCAAAGGGTAGGGGAAATTGAAAGCTTGCTCATTCTGTTGTCTCTCTCAGGTGATGGTGTAGGAAATCTTTGTGAAGATGACTTTGACAGGGACATGGTGATTGACAGAATTGATGTGTGCCCAGAGAACGCAGAAGTGACTCTCACAGACTTCAGGGCTTTCCAGACAGTTGTGTTGGACCCTGAGGGTGATGCACAGATTGACCCCAACTGGATTGTCCTTAACCAGGTGGGACACCACTCCAGAACTGGATAGCCAGCATAACCTGTACAGAACTGGATGCAGCTTTCATTGAAAGCCTGCAGGCTCAATGCTGCTGTTCAGTAATGTCCTGGTCCTAGACAGAGGCTCGCCTCTGGTGTGCCTCCCTCTGCTCATTTAACAAGAAGAAAGTCATTGCACTTGGGCTGGAGATACTAATTAGACAACGTTCATCTTTTACAGGGCATGGAAATTGTCCAAACCATGAACAGCGATCCTGGCTTGGCTGTAGGTGAGGCACTCATTTTTGTCCTATTAAAAAAAAATAAACTTCTCCTTGCAGCTTTTACAGTGATTTCAGATACTGTATAACGATTCCATCTACCTTCTGGAAAATATTGTTCGTAGTAAGCAGAGTCTTCAGATTTAGTGTAGTAAAATCTACCTTCCCTATCTGAACGTAGAAAGAAATGGAAGGGTGTTTCACCTCAGAATGCAGAGTGCTTTGTTTTCCTACCAACTACAGGTTACACAGCATTCAATGGAGTGGACTTTGAGGGCACATTCCACGTCAACACTGCCACAGATGACGATTATGCTGGCTTCATATTTGGCTACCAGGACAGTTCCAGCTTTTATGTGGTCATGTGGAAGCAGATGGAACAGACGTACTGGCAGGCAAACCCCTTCCGAGCAGTTGCAGAACCTGGAATTCAACTGAAGGTAAAGAAAGCACTGACAAAGAAGTCAGCAATGGATTTTGGTCTTCCTCAGCCGCGCTGCTTCGACACACGCAGCGGGGCAGCAGCTGTGGTCAGCTCTTCATCCACACGTTTCTCCACACCAGGCAGTGAAGTCCAAAACAGGCCCAGGTGAGTACCTCCGCAATTCCCTCTGGCACACCGGGGACACCACAGACCAGGTCAAACTGCTGTGGAAGGACCCTCGTAACTCTGGCTGGAAGGACAAGACTTCGTACCGCTGGTTCCTGCAGCATCGCCCTCAAGTTGGGTACATCAGGTAAAGGGTTTATGGTTCCCTTTGCGTGGCTGAGTAGAAGCTCAACACAAAAAGAGAGCACTCCCAGCGTAGTCAGGCAGTAAAGAGCAGGGAGAGCGACTGCAGAACTGCTTCTGTGAGGGCGTCCATCTCATGCCCATTACTACATGCCTGTACTCTTCTAGAGCTCGCTTCTATGAAGGCCCTGAGGTTGTAGCAGACACTGGAGTTGTCCTGGATACAACTATGCGAGGAGGACGCCTGGGGGTCTTCTGCTTCTCCCAAGAGAACATCATTTGGTCAAACCTGCGTTACCGCTGCAACGGTGAGCTCATTCTGAAGGAAACTTCATTATTTAAGCACCTCAATTCTGTTCTTCATTCCCTCTTCTGATCTGTATTTCCTTTTATGCCCTTAGATACTATTCCAGAAGACTATGAAACATTTAAAGTCCAGCAAGACTAACCTGAGTTGTAAACGTCCAACAAAATTTGCTTAAAAAAGTGCTCAGCTGCCCCACTGCTGCCTCTGGCATGCTGTATAAAGAACTGTAAGTAATATACCACTGCACTCTGCACAGCACCAAGTGTCACTGCACTATCTGGCATGTTTTCTACAACAGCAACTTTCCTGTAAATGCTACGAAATCCTCTTGGAACAGAAGCATAGACATCAAGTGTGCCTCGAAGCCTGTTCTCTGCACTGCACGGAGAGAGGTGTGCTGAGAAGCTCCTGCAGTAGCAAAATGGTTTGAGTGAGATTAGCGTGGATGATTCCAAGGACAATTTCCCTACTCAAAGGCTCTCAAATGTAAATCTTCTCTTTTTCAAGACCGAGCAAATCCAGCACAAGTCTGAAAGGGACACAGAAAGCAGCCTATGTCCGAGTTGCTCACAGAGTATTACAAAAAATAAAAAATAAAAAAAAAGCACTTTAGGGAAAGTATCTTTGTTCTGGAATGTTGGATAATAAATAATAGACTTCTCCTTGGTCATGTTGCTTTTTCCTCTTCCGAAACTTTTCCGATACAGATGTGTAAGAAAGAAACCCTCACAAGCTGAATGCAACAGGATGGCTGGAGAGCCTCAGCTGCATTAATAGTTCTGGTGGCACTGCAGATGCACAGGGAGAGGTTCTCATTCAGGAAGCTTCCTCTAACTGGGCCGTCCTGCCTCGTTGCTGCAGATACGTGGCAGCTAATTTCAGAATGAGAAGTGAAGGCCTTACGCTTCCGTTGCGTTATGACACCGTGCCAGAACTCCACAAAATAGCTGAGCACAAGGAGAAGCTGAAGCCACTGTTGAGAGGTGCTCCCTTGGGCTGGGTACAAAGCACACAAAGGGCTTCTGTAGTTGGTAACCTGGAAGGCCTTAAGGCTGCAGTTCTGTGACCCTCAGTCTTTTCCAGCTGAGCAGTTCCCTAGCAGCGTTCCAGTCTGCCTGAAGAGAAAATAAAAGCCCAGTGCTGGGAGAGGTTTCAGGCAGGCAGCTCACACTGATTACACTGAGAAAGGCAGCTCCTGCTGAACAATTCACTGCAGTTCTGTAAGCAAGCATGAGACCGTATGGCAAACACTGCTCTGGATGTGCTGCTCCTGCTAAATGTCACCAGACAAGCAAGGTGTGAACAAAACTTTTCCTTTCCTCCTGGAAAGCTTATGGCTAAAGCCACATTTTCAGTAAGGACAGGTCTCCACAGCACAACGGATCTGAATGTCACACTCAGGAGGCAAGAGCATAAGCAGAGCTGCAGAAAGAAGCCCACTTTGGCTAAGGGCTCATCTGCAGTTTGCTGACCACTCCTCCATTCACCATCCCAAGGTTGCCATGATAACAGTGAGCTGTTCTTTCTCCAAGAGGAAGAAATGCAGATGAGTCAGCCCGAAGTGCTACACCTCTCACACAGAGCAGCTCTGAGTACTAAAGGGATGTTCTGTAGCTTCTAAGAAACAGATTCCAGCACAGCACGGCCAGAGATGCGTGCTGCCATGCAGACACAGCAGAACCACCACCTTTCCCTGCAGCTGAAGTCACTGCATCATAACCACTGAACTCAGCTGTGCTGGGACTGATTCAGGTGTGATTCACACAGAATACTCAACCAGAACAGCATCAGAAAAAGATCTGCTCCACTCAGGAGAGCTACTGAACCTGGGTCGAAGAAGTTGTTCTGCCCTCACTGTGTTTGTAGCATAAAACAATTTTCATTGCTTTGATTCAACAGTTCCCATACAGCAACAACCCAAAATATTTCCATTCTGCTGTCTGCTGACGAACACTGACAGCACAAACAAACAAAGGACACCGCTAAGGAAGAAAAAGCCAAGCAGGCAGAGACAAAAACATTTGAACTTTTATTACATTTCATTTACAAATAATGCAAAGATACAAAGACAAAAGCCTTCACACAAAAAAAGAAAAGGTTGAAAAGAATGTACATTTAGTTGAGCTGCTTTTTCACATCATTTCTCAGATTGCAAACACTTAAAGCCAACTTCAGTTTTCCACTTTACCTATAGAAAAAAAAAACACAATAAATAAAACTTTAATGTCGCAGGGACAATGTTTCCAGCGTTCCTGTGCCACCAACACTGTAGCTGAGTATAGGATTGCATATATCAGTGAAATAATCCACAAATCGTTTTAATAGAAAAAGGTAACTTGTAAAGGACAGTATATTATACTGTCTCTGAAAATGCATAAATCTGACGTTTTTTTCCCAAGCTCAACGAACTACAGAAAGTTGTTTTTAGCTGCCAGTCTGTGAGAGAAGCTGCCAAAAGCAGCTGTATTTAATGGTATTAAAATCAAACCCTCCCTCCGTCAGGACCGATACGTTTAACTTCCACTTCTACGAGGAATCCCTCCACGGATGGGGGCTCTGGTAGGGTAACAAGAGAAAGTAGCTAAAAGTCCTAATTCCTCCCAAAAGAAAACCTCGGTATCTACTGCCTTATTAGTGAATAGCTGACTGAAGTACAATAGTTTAATTGCTGCGCTGTATAATGCTGAGCAAAAACCGGTGGGCGTGGGTACGGTACAGAGACACGCGGATATCGCCGGGGGAAGGTGCTCACGCCACGGACATTCAGGATCCAGTACAGAAAGGGAGTTCTGCTGGAGCAAGCCCTGTCCCCTACAACGTTTTGCTCCATGAATCGTGTAACTCCCACGGTCATCACCTCCTCTGCAAACAGAGGAGTTTACCTGCTCATCTTCCCCGGATTCGGCGACGGACACTCTGCCCTCTCCTGTCAGGCTGAGGCTCCTAACGTGGCACATAAGCAGTGCTATCTGCTAACAGCTGCTTCTCGGCCTCGACCAAGAGCCAGAGCACACGGTGCTGCTTCTGAGCCCGCCCTCTGCATGGCAGAACTCAGCTCCACTCCTAACCCTACGCCTGTCCACTTCCCGCAGGAAACACCGACACTCCACTGCTATGGCTGCGCAACCCCGATCTCAGAACACACCGAGACCTTCTGCCTCTATTTCCCAAACCTCGGTATAAAAAACGTGTACTGACCCATCCATAGGACATCCAAACGAAGTGCTCCACAGCACAGACACCGCAGCTCAGAGGCGGAATGAGATCAGCACTCTGTGGGCAGATGCCAAACGAGAGCCAGCAGTGCTGAACCCAGTGCAGCCCCACCCCGACGGTGTCACCCCATTATCACCAACAAAACCCCTCACCCCGGGCTCCCCCTCCCCATGACAATTCTCAGCTCATTGAGGGAAGAACTACTGCACATGTAAGGCAAGAGCTGCAGGATGGATGGATCTGCTCAGGGCTGAGGCGGAGCAGGGGGAGATCAGTGCCCGCTCCGCAGCCCTCCGTTCCCACGCTGAGAGCTCTGTCCACATCTGTTTACTGTAGGATATTCTAAAGCAAACCAGGAGATGAAATGTGGATAATATCTGTTTAACTGTGTCCCCCCCTTGCCCCCCCAAAGCCACTTGGGGTTATGTAAACACGGAGTGGAAGAGCACAACACCGTAGGACAGCGCTGTGCAGCGGCGCCCGCTGGTCCCTCCCGCTCTCATCCCCCACAATAAAACTAAGAAACACACCACGAAAGAAAACCTGACCCAACGTATATAACGACCCGACGACTTCAACAGCAAAAAAAGCCACACCGATGCAACGTGTCCACTTAAGCCACAGCCAGGGGAGGGCCAGGAGCATCAGCCCCGGTCTCAGTCCGCTCATTCCGGGTGGCACAGACACGGGGACAAAACAGCAACCAATGGTGACGACTTCCACGCCAACACAGCTCTAAACCAACCCCATACAACAGGCACCACGCAGCAGATGGCACCACGAGCACAGTGCCCACAGGGAAACACCACCAAGCTTAAATCAAACAGAAAAGCCCAACTCGAGAGCTGTGCATGGGCTGAAGGCAGGAAAATTAAGCAGCGCTGTCCCTGCAGAGCTGGGGATGTCCGGCAGCAGAAACCCAACGCACAGAGCTCCGCGGGGTGCTCACGTCTGTCGGACTCCTCCTCCAACACAGAGGCAGAATACTGAAACAGAACTGAGTGCTGAATAAAGCAAACGGCGCTTTCTGCCACATCTCTGCGCTCTCGAAGCTGGCACCAGGCTCGTTCCCTGCTGCACTGCTGCGGCGGTGGACTCTTCCCATCCCCAGAGCAGAAAACGAAGAACAAACCCTTCCCCAGCAGCAACGTGCAGCAGCGTGGGGTCGGGAGAGGGAAAGGAGAGGAGAGGAGGCCACGATGCCCCAGCACAACACTGCCCCATTTCCTTAAAGCAAAGGGCAGAGGGGCCCTCTGGGTCGGACACTTTGCACTCACGGGGTGAACACCAACACGGCACAAAGGTGAGAGCTCAGCGCGCGCTCCCTGCGGTCACACCCCACGCTTTCCCTTCTACACAGACCCTCCATGCACTGCGTGGCCCCTCCACGTCCCCAAGAAAGAAGGCGGTGCACTTACCCCTTCAGGCCTTTATTTTGACAAAATTGGTCGAGCCCACAGAAGGCAGTACACACCACAGTTCAAACCACCCCTCCCCCCCCCCCCCCTCCCCGGAGAAACAAAAATAAATAACACAAACCAAGTCAGAGTACATAACGTAGTGTTTCGCTTTGCGGTATAGAAATCCCACACGACGATTCCGTTTAAAAAGGTAAAAATGATTTATAGTACACAGTCATCATGTCACGGCGGTGCCCGCACAGAAACCCGACGTGCAACCCATGCCTACGCTGCGCGGCACAGAGAAGATGCAACCAGAAATACAAAGAACAGAACACTACAAATCAACGCTGGGTTTCGTGGGGTTGTTTTTGTTTTTTTTTTTTGTCTTTGTATTTAAAAAAAAAAAAAAAAAAGAAAGAACAGCGCCGCTCTCACATTTCCATCACAGTGATGGGGTTCTGTGCTCCGGCCCCGGCCGCCCTCCCCCTGACCCGAGGAGGGCATGGGCTCTCAGCTCCCCCCCCCCAGAATTGGGAGCTCCCCCCTCCTGCAGACGGAGCTGAACTCAGAGGGCTCACAGTTGGTCCCAAACACTTCTGCCGAGCGCTTCCCGGGAGCGTTTGTTTCTGGTTTTCCTTTTTCTTCAAAGGCAGTAAAATATACAAATCATCTCCTTATGTTCATTTGCAGCCTTTTTCTGGAATCCATCCCCCCCCCCCCCCTCCTCCCTTCCCCAAACTCCTCTGCAGAATTAAAATGGGACCCGGAGGGAAGGTGCTGTGTACAGAAGGGTTTGCAGCCGCGGTGCCGCTGCCATGCAAAGCTGAGCGAGGGACAGCGCAGACAGCGGATCCACGGGGACAGGAACGTCTCTATGTACAGTGAGGGCCCCCGGCCCCTCCCACACCACGGGGAGCAGCACCAGCCCGCCTGAAATCACAGTATGCTGTGAGCTGAAAGCTCCTATCAGTTCCCTGCTGTGTTGGCAGATGCAACAGTCAGCATCAGGAGCTTGATATATATCTTTATACAAAAGCACACTGCAGGGGCAGGTCCATCCACAATCAGATGGGGGACTCAGAGCCCCAACACCTCTGCCATTATTTAACTGAAAATACCCATAAGGGACACCAACGACTCGCTGCCACGTGAGCTCTCCTCCCAACAGACACCGGCATTCACGTGAGAGCAGAACCACAACGATCTGCTCCCCTCCTCATTTACCTCTGACCATTTCGTGGGCTCTTTTTGCTTTAAAACCCATCAGCCCCATGCGCACACGCAGTGGAGATGCAGATCTTAATGGGGCAGTGACCCACGTGAGGAACAAACCCTGCGCCACTGCTGCGGTGGTCCCGAATTCGGACAGCTGCATCCAGATGCGCTGCTCTGCTTCTGTGGTTGTTTTTCAATTAAGGCCATTTTAAATGTCTACTTACAAGTCTAATAAACAAGATCTCTTATGTACACGTGTAGCCGGATCAAAACACAGAAGGTGTTTTAACATGAGAGCTCTCGTGTCCTGTGTGGGTGCTTCACTGGGAAGTGAGGCCGGTTTTAAATCAGATCACCGACGAGGACTGGCACACACGTGCCACTCGAACAAGAGAGCGACACAGCCAGGAACCCCTCCAAGGAGAGCACTCCCACTCACCCTGAACCTGCGGCAAAGCGAAGGGCTCCGCGCCCCAGACGCTCCCAAACCCATCGTGGGATCCTCAAACCCAAAAAGCCTCACCTCAGCATCCCAAAACGCGAGCGCGCTGCCGGAGAACGTCCCAGCAAACACCACCCCGGGAGGGACAGCACAGACACGGGGAAGCGATGGAAGGGAGAACACCTTTAGTGCAAATGGTCGACTGATGGCACAGAGCGAACACGCCCGAACACACAGAGCCCAACAACCAGCAGCGTCTGCACGGAGCCCAACTTCTGGAAGCACACACGGAAATGTGGGTAACCCACGGAGAGTGGGGCGGCCCCACGGGGCCCCACAGCGCTGCAGGAACCCAGACAGGGCCGGGAGAAGCACTGCGGGGCTCTGCTCCAAGCAGCAGCAGCCAGAAATGAACGGACAGAACGCAACGCCCGGAGACTCAGAGCGCAGAGAGAGCAGCGAGCCGAGGCAGAGGGCACACGGACACAGCCTGCCTGAAACGGGGACTCCAAGGGCTCTTTAACCAACATCACCACGGGCGATCCACCCCTCGTCTCCTCGCTGTCACAGCACGGGGCAGCAGTACGGACCCACAGCACCGACCTGCTCTGCACCGCCATACACCACAACCCCAACGCAGCGCCGTGCTGCCCGGCCCCGGGCCCGCCCCCAACGCCTGTTTCAAATTCCAGTTAGTTAAAAATACCTGTATATATATATATATATATATATATAATATATATATAATATATTTCTGGAATAAAAACACAGAAGGATGTACTGTACAAGTATTACACAGAGCGCTTCCGTTGGCGGTACGCAGTTGGGTTACTTCGCTAACGTCCAAATACTTAAATTAAAAAAAGAACAAACAGAACAAAACAAAAAATAAAATCATAAATAACGGTAACAGAGAAAGAAATGAATAAGAACAGAAACCAGGAGAGCTGTGGTGGTCTCAGCGGCCCAGGAACCTCTCACTGCTCCACACCACACATCTCCTCCCCTCTGCCTTCAGCTGCTTCCAAACGCTCCCATCCTCCCTCCGTGCTCATCAAGTAATGAATTATAGTACTTTTTGTGTGCTCAGAAATGCCATATATATGTATACATATATATAAATATATATATTACATATATATATATATAATTTTTTTTAATTTTTTTTTTTTTTAAGAAAAAAAAGCTTTGAAAATAGTGTTTACAAAGGGGCCATGGGCTCCTCCGCTCGGCCACGTGCACAGTTTGCTCAGGGCATGGGGGGGCCGGGAACACCTGCAGACAAACGGGGCACATCGATCAAGGGATAAGCGCTCGCCCTACGAAGCAGCTGTCACAAAGCAGAGACAACACCACAGGAGCTCCCCTGCCCCCCCCACCCTCACCCCCGAGGGTGGCAATGCAGAGATTTGCTTCCCGATGGGTGGGGCAGGAGGGGGCACCCCCCCCCCCCCACACCCAATCCCATCACAGCTGGGATTCAATTCGTTGGAGGGAATCTTCAGGTTGGCTCCGGACCTCCCTCTCCTGCCCCAGAGCACCCCCTTCTAGTGCAAAGGATGAACTGACAACTGAACGCTGGAGCTTTGGTGGGGGGAGGGGGGGCTCCGGAGAGGAGCAGGCTGATGGCAACTCCTTGCTCCTGAATGGCAATGAGTGGAACAGGGGGCGAAACACGGCGCGACGGGGAGCAGGGGTCTGCAGCGCTGCAAGCTTAGAACGACAAGCTTTACTCATTGTACATGGTGTACAGGACAGAGCTCCGAGCAGCTCCGGCTCTGACTCGACTGACCCATGGACTCTCTGCTCCGGCTGATCCAGGAACATCCCCGCTCCCGAGCTCCCGCGCGTCACAGCCGGTCCATCCGGAACGTGTCCTCTGTGGCGGGGTCGGTGAGGACCATGTCTGGGTCGTTCAGCATGTGCAGTCCATCCAAGGTTAAAGGGTCAATTTTGAGTTCATCCAGAGGAAACTGGGAATCCGCGTCGAAGCTGACGTCGCCCACTCCTGCCAAAGAGCTGGTCAGTTCTTTCGATAGGCTGGGAGGAGATTCTCCTGTCACTGCGGGGAAGAGGGAGAGAAAGGCAGCGGTGTTGGCCTCATGCAGCAAGAAACAGCCTGCTGCAATCCCTGAATCATTTACCCAACTAAAGCTGGAGCTGAAACAGATCTGTCCTCGTTTGTCAGAGCACTTCAACGTCACAGCAAGCAGAACTCACCTAAGCACAGCGGCAGCACTCGTGTCTCCCTTTGCAACCTCAGTTTGCATTACTCTCATTGGTTTGAGCCCCGGGCTGAAGTATGGGTTAAACTCCATTTATTTCAACAACCTATGCAGAAACTGTTTCCAAACGTCCAACCGTGACCAGATTCCCCACCGTATGGAGCTCTAAAATAACCCTTGCTGGCAAGCTCGGGCAGAGGAAGGAGCTCAGCTCTCGTGGACGTGTGAGTCAGCAGCACTCTGCTGGACACACAGCACTGTGCTGGGACGGGGCAGAACAGAGCCCCGATGGCAGCAACACAGCGAGGCAGACACAGGCCGTGCTCACCTGTCAGGATGATGTTGGGGATGTTCCCGTGGCTGGAGTAGCTGAGCTGTGCCGAGTCCTGCAGGCTGCCGTGGCTGCCCGTGAGGCCCATCATCGCTGCCTGCGAGTAGTTGAGCGTGGAGCAGGGGCTGTACAGGCTGTTGGAACTAATGGCGTTTTCTATCATGTTAAACTGTTCGAGCTGAAGACCAAGGCACAAGAGAATCGTTACTTCCAACCGCTGGGAAAGGTGGCAACAATCACTTACAGAGCTCAAGGATGGGAGAGGGTGCGAGGAAAGGCAGGCAAACAAATTCATCTTTAGCTCTGCTTATCGAAACATCGGTCTGATTTTACTTTGAGGAACACTTCAGCGACAAACAGGAGTGTGGGGAAACGAGGAAATGCCCAAAGGAAAGCGGTGCTTTCGTTACTGGAAGTGGCAGCTTTAAAACACAGCAGGAAGGAAAAAAAAAATCACACGACCACTTCATGCCACTGCCTGTGCCCTCCAAGCACCGCCTCGAGGGCAGCTGACCTGGAGATGTCTGACCTGGAGGACATCTGACCTTCCTCCAGAGCCTTTCATTACTTCTAATCCAATCAACTCGGACAGAAAACACTTAGAAACATCAGCTACGTTGGCTCAGAGGGAGGAATGGGGACATGGAAGTTGGGAGTGGGGGTAAGAAAAGAAATCCCTACGTGTTGCAAACAGAAAATAAGGAAGGAGAATCGAAAGGACAGAGCGTGATCTTACACAGAATAGTCAGAAGTGGAATTATATTTATTTTAAGCTGAAAGTGGCCAAGACAGCTGAAAGTCGGAGATGAATTTGCTCACCTGATGGGATAGGGCATTAGCCTGCCTAGCTGTCATCTGCTGATCATAATAGGAGTCACCAAATACACTCCCCAGAATGGAAGAATGCTGAAAACAAAACAGAGTCTTTATGGTGCAAAGGTCTCAGACAGAGGAACCCACGGCGTGCGAGCAGTCCGAGCCCGCGGCCGAAGCGTCCCAGCTGGGCAGCACTTCCCAGCACTCCCTGCTCCGACCCGGACACACCGCACGGCCCTTCGTGAGGCACAAACACACGAGCAGGGACCCACGAACCGCCTGGAGGAGGACACACGACCACATGAAGCTGCTGAGTCACGGATGCAGACAGCGCGCCGGGCTGCACCACAAACACGGACCGTGGCGACTTTGCTTTTTGGGGAGCTCCTTCTTTCCTCCCTTCTGGTGGAGGGCAGCTCTGGCTCAGACACAGCACGGTGAGCCCGGCTGTGCTGCACATCAGAAGAGCAGCAGCTCGGTGCGAGGAGCCCAGCAGAGCTGCACCCTCTCTGACTCTGCCGGCCCCTCTGGCACGAGAAGCTGCCCCAGAGCTGCGGGTCAGCATCAGCTCAGCACTGCCCCAGAGCTGCCAGCAGATGAGGGATCACAAAGTGCACCACCAGCCCACAAGGGGATGGGCTCTGTAGAACTGATTCGCATGGGGAGTTGGCATAACCTCGGGGGGGAAGACAACAGAACACCTTACATAGCGTTTTCCAGATGTTTTAGCTACATATTTAGGCTCCCAGTCTTCAACCTAAGAACACAGGCAGCACGTGACATTAAGGAACAACCTCAGAGAGACAAGGCGGCCGCAGCAGCACAGGGAGAAGCACTGAGCACAGTTTGGGGCACTGGGATGTGGAACACGTCCCCCACAGCACACAGAACAGCTCACGAGCAGCACGTCGCATCCCGAGCATCCTCCAGCAGCAGCACACCCCAAACTGCCTGCAGGAGGATGAGCCTTGTACAGAACTCCCCGCGAGAGGAGACAACCAGGAAAGCAGCAATGTAATACTCCTCCTAAAGCTGACAAAAGCCATACTGCCTTCAGGCAGAACCCTCTCCCTGGTGTCATGGGATGGGAGTTTGGGATCAGCCGCTTCTCCTGCACAGCTGAGCCCTGAACAGGGCTCCATGAACAGAAATAAAGCCCTCGTTCACTGCATTCACTTTCCTCTGCATTTATGCTCTGTTACATCTACGACTGCAGAACTACAGTGGGATCCTTTCGACTCAGTGCCCTTCTCAGAAGGAGGTGGAAAAGGGAAACTGCTGCTCCAGTCCTTCCAGGTGTCCCATGGCAGCAGTGGGGTGGAACCCAACCGCACAGCACAGTGGCAGAAAGCAAAGCCCTCGTGCAGAGCTGTGCTTGGTAACAAACACACTCTGCTTCGTTACCACGCAGAGCAAGAGCAGCCCCATCGCAGCACTGAGCCCTGACATCCCACAGCACCTTGTGATGGAAACCTGCACATCAGGACATCGCTGCTCAGGGGGAACCAGAGCCACTCAGGGTCAGTGCTGGGAACACCACCGTTATCTGAGGACCAAGGTCAGTGTTTCCCTGTCACATCTCTTTGGTGCAGGAACTCCCAGAAGGAGGGCACAGCCCAAGATCTCCACGAAAGCACTGCTCCCATCCTGAAAGCTCCGGGGAACACAAAGCACAACCGACAGAGACCAAACCCCGCCTGTGCCAGCCTACATTTGGGGCTGCTAACCAACCTCACAAGCCCACGTTGCTTCTCAGCCCTGAAGAACAACAGTTGTTGCATTTGTAAGCACTGAAACTCCCAAAGGAAATCAACTGGAAATGTCATTACGTCAACACTTCAGAGTCCCGGGATAATTTACTGACAACTCTGTGAAGAACATCTTGCTAACACCATCTCCTACAGAAACATTAGATGAGGTCTGTTTTGTCAACAGTTCATCTTCTTGGGTTAATGATGTGGTGACTGCAAGGAGAAAAAGAAAACAAAACCACAAACCTCTGGCTTAAATTATTACCCTAAAAATACATACCATGTATCCAGCATTCAGCCATTCCACTAAAAAAAAGCAGACTTCTGTCTAATTGGAATTGTACGCCAGGTGTTAGAGGAGAAAAGCACAAGCCACTGCCAGTGAAAAGCCATGCACACACGAAGCTGAGAACTACAAGCAGAGCTTTTCAATTCGTGTTGGAACAGGAAGACTTCCAGGTAACGAGCAGACAGCTAAAACACAGGAACAAATCCAGCAGGAGATGTGGAAAGATGAAAAGCAACTTCTGGTGAATGGACCGTATGTGACGTGTCACTGCAGGATGATTTAACCTGAAGGTAACGGGAGGAAAAGGAGCAAGTGCTGTCCTGGTCACACCTCCTTGATGGCACGCTCGCTAGCCAGGGGCAGACTGCTCCACAGTGGGCACTTCTGCTGCTGGAACCAATCTGCTACAGCCTAACAGGTCCTTCTACCTGGGAGCTGCCCCCAAAATCACCACCTGTCGCTGTTTGCTTTTTTTCCTGAGCTGTTTTCCCTTCCCTCAGTGACAACAGGCTTCCCTCGAGGGCAGCGAGCCTGTGGACAAAACCAAGAGCCACTGAGAAGTCAAAGGGGGGAAGGAAACCGTGCAAAATCAAAATTGTCTGGGCTGCCCAAGTGCTCTCCAGAGCTGGGAATGTGCACAGCAAGGCTGCCTGCAGCTCTGCTCCTGTGCCAGCAGCTGAGTGAGCTTGCTTGCTTCCTCTGAGGCACACACCAAATGCAGCAGAACTGGCAGAAGAAAAGTTAAGAAATAATTAAGCAAGGGTTAGGGAAAATGCAGACAGCCGTGACACCTGGCTCTGTGCTGAGCTCTGGGGCCCTTCTGGGGCTGAAGGCAAAGAGGGGAACCAGGAAGGGCAGCACTTATTTAGACAGGATCCTCCTGCCAGCCTTAATCATTCCGTCATGAAACAGAAATCGGATTTACAGAGCATCACAGCAGGGGTGGAAAGAATTTTGTTCCTACAGGTGGGATTTGGGAACGGGGCAGCCCCACGGATCCACTCACAAGCTTCCCCCTCTCCCTCCCACCCTCACCTTCAGCTCCTGCACAGCACTGCTCAATGACAGCATCCCCTGCAGGTGCTGTCTGCCCCAGAGAAGTAACTGAGCGTAGCAGTGTCCCAGTAAGCAGCTTGGGTCAACAGAAAGGCAATTCACCAACTATTGAAAAACTCTGGAACGGAATGAAACCGCACACAAGATGAGACATCGGTAATGCATGAGGCACACACACTCACAGTGCAGTGAGACAACTATGGGTCAGTAATGGAGAGACTCAACTAAAACAGACACGAGAAGCAAGGCCTGTGGAAGCACAGAGTCCCTTACTTGAGGGGAGCTGCCAGGAGAGAAGCCTTGATTGGAGACAGGAGAGGTGGGAGACTGGTTGGCTGGGGAGCCAGCATTACTGCGGTACTGCTGGAGTGAAGCCTACAGAACAACACACAATTAGAGACCACGGGCTCGATGGAAGCCTGGAAAGTTAGCAACTTTTGGTGAACGCAGCTCAAGGAAGCTGGGAGAGACCGTCCTCTTCAGCACTTGTCAGCTCTACACGAAGACAAGCTCACTGTGAGTGCCACAGGTGGCAGAGTTCAGGCGTCTGCACGGCCCTGCAGTGCAACACCTGAGAGCAGAGTGCTGCTGCTCTGCAGCCCAACTGTTCAAATACTTAAAGTCCAATCCAGAAAAGCCTGCTGGGACAGCAATCTGGGGAGAAGCAGCCTCAAGATCTCAGAATAACTCCATCTCACGTTACTCTGTCCTGTCTCAAATAGCCTGGCTGCATTACCAAGATGGGGACACATACATAACCCGAGGACTGAAACCCTCCTCGCAGCTGCACTGAATCCAGGACACAACAAACATCGCCTGAGAACCCACTCTGCATTCTGCAGGTCTGTATCAGTGACGTTCACACCGTTCTCGCTGTTCCCAAAAACCTTTTTGGTTCTTCTGCCATAAAGAATCCTCGACCTGAACAAACTACAGCTCTCCGAAGCATTTGAATAGAATAGGGACAGCGCAGCACCCTAAAAGCTGAGGTGACAAAGAAGTTAAGGATGAGGAAAGCGACACCGAAAGCAGAGAACGGGGATCAGAATCACTGTGCTGGAAGCTACATGGGTACACTGGGACACTGTGAGCGCACCAGTACCCTCCACCTTCCCCCTCCTAACCCTGACAGGGAAGCAGCTCCTTCCCAGAAGCACTGACCAGCACAGACTGTTAACATTTCCTCCACGAAGCAACCCACGACCCAACTCACACCGTCACAGCGTGAGCTCCCCCGTCATCCAACCGCTGTCACTGCAGTGCTGCTGGAGCTGACAGAGCGGGGCCCAGCGGGGGGACACGGAGCTGGCAGATCCTTCCCCTGCTCCTGTTACCCCATCCTGCTCCGTATCTGCACCTCTGCGTGCAGAGAGGAGGACGTTTCACACAGCCCACGGTGAAACCAGCGAGAGGATCGGCCTGCCCACAAAGCATGCACTCCACACCACGTCGGGCCCTGAGTGCCGCTCCACGCCCCACTTCTGTGGGTAAGAATGAACTCCTTACAACGGGGATTCCTACATCTGAGAGGTGCAGAGAGCACCCGGCTCTCCCCAGCTTTTGGGAGGTGCTGGTTAGCAGGATTCTGAACCAAAGCACCGTGTGCCTGCCACACTTCGGGCTGGTAGCACATGGGGGACGACGTGCTGTCGAGCTGCTCCCACCAAACACACAGCTGTGGGGTTCTTACGAAACCCTCCAAAGCCAAGTGCTGCCTACAGAGCACCTGAAGGTGGATTATGTTCAGCCTGCACCCAGAGGTGCACCCGTTACAAGGGCAGAGCTCGGACACAGGGCTGCACCCCCCCGTGTTCTCGGGACGGGGTGCTATCGCTCCCAGCCCTGCTCACACTCACCGAGTTGATGTCTATTCCCATGGACGGTTGGCTCTGGCTGCCCGGAGGTGACTGTGGGATGGTGGAAGGTACCGTGACAGAGAGTGGGGGCAGCTGTGCTCCTCGCTGTAAACCAGAGGTCTGCATTAACGGAGTGCTCTGCGGCAGGGTGCTCGCCACCTGGGGCTGCTGCTGCTGCTGGGAAGTCGTCTGGGTAAAAAAAGGGTACGGGGGAAGCTGCTGCTCCAGAGACAACGCATCCATCGCCACGGCCTTAAAAAGAAGAATCAGAGTCACCCAGGCTTCCAGAGAACTCCCTCTAACTTTCAAGAGTTCACGCTCCACGCCAAGCGAGCTGCGCTCCGTCAATCTCACCTTGTGTTTTTAAATGCTATCTACAAGAACAGGCAAGAACACATCTCAGGGGATTTCATATCACCCTCAGCGTACGGAATACAAACACTCTCACAAGCTCGACCGAATGTCCACGTCAGGAACTGGCAATGCAGGCAGTTCTTGGAATCACACTCCTGAAATCAGGCTCCTCTGCCAGGCAGCTCCTACCTGAGTGATGGGTGACAGAGGGGAAAGTGTCGGAGACATCTGCTGCGACTGCGGCCGCCTCGAGTCCGCGCCGAGCGACAGCGGGCTGACACTGGGCTGCCGGTGCTGCTGGGACGGGGCCGGAGGAGTCATCCCTGCCAGGAGGGGACAAAGCACAGCTCAGAGGGCAGCGGGCGCCCCACAGTCGGACTGAGGTTCCCTACACTATGAGAAACGCGTGGTGTGTGTCGGAGCAGAGCTGGCTGGTTCGCTGTGACTTCTGACAAGGTAAAGAGCATCAGGAAGAGGGGAAGATCCCAGACCTCAGACTGTCACAGTTGGTCAGGACTGTGCAGACCCCAACATAGCACTGCCCTCCCCCTCAGTGCTCTCCAGAACCACTCAGTTCTGCTCCACTGGTAAGAGCTCCAGCTTCAGGAAGAAGATAACAGATATGCAGCGAGAGCAATCAGAGGGCACTTGTGACATAAAGAAACCCAAACGCCCGTTTAATGGGAAGAAAAACTGGTTACACAGGATGTACACCACTTCTAACGGCACAGCAGCACACAGGAAATATCCCTCACAGCCCTGAGCTAGCAGGGGCTGTGGGCACCCAATTCAAACCGTGCAGTTTTACTCAAATCCAAGACAAAACCTGCGAGTTTTGAAACCTCTCTATTTTCGGCCTCACCCGAGAGGAGAGCTGAGGCACCCTGCAAAGCAATCTCAGGACAATCTAGCTAGTGAGCTGTTCTCCCAGAGCTGCCAGAAAGGAGGAATTCACAAGAGCCCTGAGAGCTCCTCGGCACTTGGCACCTGCTCAAGGCTTCCAGGCAGGCAGCCATGGAGCCAGGAAGCCCGGGCTGCCAAGGAGCCAGCAGGCAGGCCGGCTCGCGGTCGGAAGGCAGCCCGGCTTCCCGCACTGTTTGCAAAAACCACCACTGCCTCACGGAACTGACAAACAAAAAAGCACAAATGTTGCGCTCTTAAGTTTGGTGGCGGTTCTCCCAGAACCTGGCAGGTGTTTTTTCCCCACCTTTTCTCGGGGCTGCACAACGCACAGAGCTCCAACAACAGGTGCCTTTACATTTCTGGAGATCTCAAGGATAAGGAGAGGAAGGTTCGAGAAAATCAGCTCTAGAAAGCTCAGCTCTGTGTCATTGTTTAACTGCGGGACGGGGTCCAACAAGAAGCAGACAAACCATCCATGAGCACACCCTGCTAATCCACGCCATCCTTTGCAGATCTGGAAATGTTTTCAAAGCAATTACGTACCAAGAGGGTTAGTTTTGTCCCATTTACTTTGCTAATTATGGGTAGTGAAAAAAAAAAAAAAGAGAACAAAAAGCTCACCAACCCCTCCTCGTGCACGCTGCCCTCCTCGAGGCTGAGCTCTGTGTGAATGGCAGCTCACCTCCAGAGCACTGTGCGGTGTTTGGAGACCACAAAACTACCACCAGCACTGCGTCCTTTGTTTGTGCTTAAACACAACAGCTCAGCCACAGCACCGATGAACCTGAACACGAGAGCAGGTTTGGAAGCAGGGGAAGTAAATCCTGCCCAACACAGGAAATACACACACTCCTATTTTTGGACAAAGCCCTTTTTTTCCTGCTCAAGGAGTCTCGTGAACACAGCCATCACCAGCAGTTAAAAAAGGCAACCCTACACACGGCTGTCCTCAGGTAGAGCCCAGTGTGATGGATAAAAATGAGCTACCACCACTTGAGGCCTTTTGCTTCAGTTAACAAGTCCTGAATATCTGCTCGCCACCACGATGGCAGCCCTCCCCTGCTGTGCATCCTGAAAGCTAAGGATATTTCCAAGAATGAGGCAATCGAGGTACACAGCCCAGCACCCCGTGAAGGAGGAAAGCTATGGTGATTGCTCAGAAGATAACATTTGCTTCGGGGCAAACAGGGAAACGTTCCCTCATCAAAAGAATCCTCACCCTGCAAAAAAAAAAAAAAATAACATCCTCAAGGAGTGAAAAGCAAAGGTCTACTTAAGGTATTTCCATAATAGTGTTGGGATCAAGCACGGTTAATTACAAAGGGGGCAGGCTTTGGATGTTGTAGTCTGTGCTGTAACAGCCCATGTGCAGTAAGAACCACCAGCAGTGCACCTCCCACGGCACGAGGTGTGTGTGGGGCACTGCAGCCTTACCCTGACTGGCAGTGCTGATGCCCAGGTGAGTCAGGTTGGCAGCAAGGTTCCCAGTGCTGTTAGAGCTGCTCAGGGCAGGGAAGGTGGATTCCTCGGGGTCTAACGGCGTTGGGAGGGGGGAGGGGAAATGGATGTTGGTCAGGTCCGGCAGGGAGCCGCCTGTGTTATGCGTAGCAGGAATCAGGGTTGTAGTGTTGTCCTGGTCAGCTGATGGAAAGATGCTAAAAAAGGGAGAGAGAAAAAAAAACCACCGCTCAGTCCAAAATTCAGCCCGGGCAGATCCGCACAAAATCATTTTCAAAAAAGGGAGGTGCATATACAGAAACATTAACTGGGCTAGCAAGAATACAAAATGAGACATGACAGCCAAGGGCACACCAGCAGCAGCTTTGGCTTATTTCACATCTGTTCCACAGTTAAACAGTCAAAGGCTGTTGCAGAAAACTCAAACGTTCAATGTACAACATTCTTTCCTAAAGATCTCAGCGCTCTCTGAAACGAATTGCTCAAAACTTACTTGATTCCTGGAACTTCACATGATTTAGGTCTTGATGACCCAGTCTAAAATAGAAGGAAGACATTTTTATAGGCAAAGATATTGCTAGGAATTAATGCTTACGACACAGTTTACTCAGAAAACGTTATGTAATTCATTTCTAAGGAAGAGCTACTCTCCTCCACACGAGTGCAGCGGAGGTCTCAGAACAGACCTGACATCTTTGTGCTTTACAGGCCCAGCAAGGCTCAGGTTTCAGTAAGGGTTTCCCCTGACAGAATCAAAATGCATACAAGGAGCCCTTCTGATCTCACGTATCACGATTTGCTGCTAAACATAGAACGTAATTCTAATCTCTGCAAGCAGTTCGCTTTGATTGCCAATATTTAGAGCATTAGTTTGCCTAAATACGTTTAGGAAATGAAAGCTCTGTACTTTGAAACAGGAGATCCCTACCTTTTTAGTGTCCCATCCTTGCTTAGAGAGGGTTTTGTCTGCCTCGGAGGTGGCTTCCTCCATTCCAGGGACAGTCAGCAGTAAAACTAAAACATGGAAACAAAGGGCAGCTTCTCAGAAACCACTTTTCAGGTTACACCACTGTGAGAAGTCAGAACAAACAGGGGGCAGACAGACACTCATCAGTGCTTTAAAAGCCATCAGCCCCCGAGTTCACCCACTGGGAAAAGGTGTCCTGAGCCCTGGTTCTTCCCTCTCTCGTATCTTACACAAGTGATACACACTTGTTATGTCTAACGGGCAGCCCCAGCAGGACAAAACTCAAACCACATCTCCTGGGACAGAGAAGCACCATGAGGCTTCCCCATATCCCCAGCACGTCTGCTCAGAGCAACCAGCAATTTCATCGTGCCAACAGAGAGGGGGCAAAAAAAAAGCAAAAGAAATTCCTCTAAGAGATGTAACAGCACACTGACAATGGGGAGAGGTCCATGTCTAAACCCATATTTACGCAATACCATCTAAGACGATTTCTATCCCATGTTTTTCAGCTCCAGAAGCATTCCGTGGATACACTGCAGCGCAGTGCACACGCACACACACGTGTCGTGCGTTCACCCATCTCAGTTCTTTAAGGAATACATTTCTTCAAACCGATTTAGGAGCTGTGAACGTGTTTCTTGCACTGACAGCAGAAGCAAGGGCCAGCAGAGGGCACCCAAATGGTGAGTGCCTGAGGCTGCTCTGCTCCTCGCTGTACAGATACCATCAGAGTACCATCTGTAAGCACTGCCTCCCAGAGCCACTAAAGACTCAAAATCTTGCTCCTCTACGATAGTATACCTTCATTCTGCCCCATGACACCGTGCTCATGCAACAGAGAAACACTCTGAGTGCCACCCAAAGAACAGAGGGCTCCAGGACAAAAGCCCCAGCTATTTGGTGCCCCTTGTGATAGTGTGCAGGCACTGGGAGGCTGAAGCTCTGTCAGAGCGGCTGTACATCCCTTTCAGTACATCCCTGAGGAACTGCATGTGAAAAATCACACTCCAACCCTCAGGGATGTTGGATTTGAGCTTTGCACATCAAAACTTTGGTCTCGATGGAAAGTCAGATATCCATCAGATTACTCTGCCAGAAATAAAGTTCAGCAGCCTTTAATATTTCAGCGCACGATCAATTTCCAGAATTTAATTTCTGGAAGCTAGCATTTAATGAAGTTAACTACGTGAAAGTCCTCTTAAGTCATCGATGTAAAATTGACAAATTAAGACCCATATCCTATTGACCTCTTTTCTGCTGCATGTCCTGTGATCCTCCTGAAAAAGACTCTTGTTGAGCTGGAGTCATAGTGCTCTGGTGCAAGGCAGAATCAGAATTTGTCCTGAGGGGAAGACACAAAAAGACAAAGGACAAATGGATCATCAGCTCCTCAAAGTGAGTAATGCTCCACCTCAGATACACCCAACAACTCTGGAAAATCCACAATCGCTCCGCATTAAAAAAACTATTTTTGGTAAGTACCAGGCATAATTTCTTTGTGAAACAATCAATTTACAGAATAAATTAGTCCAAGGTTGAAGAGTAATTGTTTCGATAATGGGATAGAGAGGGATACAGGAAAAGCTGCTTGCCACAGCCAGAGAATAATGTGATATGCTTTGTTAAGAGTGAGCCCGATCAAATAACTCAGCTCGAGCCGAAAGCTTCTTACACACCCTCTGGTTATGGCAACCTTTGAAAGCAAAGCGTTCCTGCAACACAGAGAGGGCAAAGGATCACAGCACCTGACACCTGAATTTAAAGGCCGGTCATCTCAATGAGTAAGCGTGCTAGAAAAAAAAACGAATTCAGGTTTCACATCCCATGAATCACAGCAGTTCACACGACCAGCTGCAGGGGAGAACAACGAGGCCCTGTTGGGCATCAGTGCTGCAGAACGTGCTCCAAAGCCCAGCTCCTGCTCACTGCTGTGCCACCAACCTTCTCCAGCTCGTATCCGATGGAGGCGACAGGTACACGGTGCCATAGGGACAGCTGTCCACGTGATGCACGCAGTTAAGGGCAACAACTCCTCTACATGAGATCCTCTCCTGAGGAGGAATTCCCGTCACCCTGCCAGAAGCACCGAGCTCACATGAGACACACAAAGCAGAGCCCTACAGGGAACGTGAAAACTTGAAGAACTCTGAGAACTGAGATATTGTTTTGCTCGTTGGAACATTTAAGCAACGGGACAATCGTAGCCCTTTTCCCCTTCTGAGCACTTAATGCCTCCTGAACAGCCAGCAGCCCTCCTCCTCCTGCTCACACCCCCTGCCCCACTGCGCCAGTGCGACCGTGGCACACGTGAAGCCAGGCAGCAATAAAAAGCCAATTCATCTTCACGAGCAGCAACGAGGAGCAGCGCCGAGCAGATGTGAAACGGATGAATGGACTCGCAATGAAAGGCGCACTGAACCACTCGCGTTTGGAGCTGCTCAGTTTTGAAGGGAAACTCGGTTTCACAAATACCCCTTTGTCTTTTCCATCAAAGGACCTCAGTCCCTTTCAGCTCCCGCACTCAGAGCTGAGGAGCGTGCTCTCAGAGCAGCGGGGATGGACACACTGGATCACAGCTCAGATGGCGGTAACTGCGCAGGGATGGGCAGCAACTCTGCTGACAGGTGAGGGAGGAAGAAGTGATCTAAGTGCTGGTGATCGTGGTGGGAAGGGAGGCTCACTGTGCTGGCTCACGAAGTAAAGGATATTTGCCTTCCGTGCTTGTCCACAGAGAGCGGGCGGCGGTGCGGCGATCCCAGGCGGTTCCTGTCCCGATACACTCGATCCACTAGACCATGGTGCCGGGTTGTTCTGCTCGTGTCCAGCCCAGACGACTGAAAAGGAGTCTGAGAGAGATGCGTGAGGTCATCAGCAGAAAAATACCCACACGAGCCATCTGCCCGGAACTCGTTTACGTCATACTAAAGGTTCTATTATGTTAAGCAATAAAACCCAGGAAAGAAATGGCCAAATGTAAGCGCCCACATTTTTCCTCCATTTTCACTACAGCCATGGAAAGCAGCGACCGAGGCCGACTCTGCCAGGCAGAGATGAGATGAGGGGAGGCAGACTGTGCAGGGTCTGCCCCGCATCCATCAGCACTGCTCTGCAACCTTTGCATCTCTGAAACCCCGGCGTGCGGTGACGGCAGGCTGCCGTCGCTGCGTACATTCCTCGGTGCAGCATGCAGCATGCATCCAGGAGGAACATGCTGACAACCAGGCCTGGAAGAATGAGGGCAGGAGAAGATGCAGGACGAAGACGCGCGGAGATCCTAACTCTCACAAGACTTCCTCTCACCTCTCCTTTCCGTATAGTTATTTTAAGGGGACACTGACAAAATTCAGGTAAAAAAGGAAAAGAATGAAAGCAGTTTCCTTCCTCCTCTGTCTGGAAAAAGTTACAGCCCTCAGCATCTCCTGAGCCTCGTTCAGGACACACAGTGAACCCAGGTGGATGGATTCCCCCTCAATCTGAGCACACCTCTGTCCTGCAGAGCTCCTGCCCAGGGAGCGAGATGCCCGAGGAAGGGCAGGGAAGATGAGTTCCCAGGCCGAGTTGCAGTGCTCTAATTTCAAAAGCCCTTCCCATGTGCAGGGAGGGGGGAGCAGCCAACCTGTGCTCCTGCTTCACCAGCAACGCATGGGCCTCTGCAGGAAGGGCAGCACAGCCCTCCCCCCCCCAACGCCAACAGCTTTGCTGAGTCCCTCAACGCCATCTGCTCGGAAACCCAACATTTCTTCCTGCATTCAGGTACTGCACGTGGCAAACACACTGCCCTGCCTGCCCTGCCAAGCCACGCCACGCAGCCATCTGCCTTCCACGCTCCTTTTATTTCGCTCAGCTCAGGTTGCTGGGATGATCGCATCCAAAAAGAACTTTGTTTTGTGTTTACTTTGAATTGTTTTCCTTGTAATAACTCCTTAAAGTGCCCTCCTGCTATTTGTAACTCTGCTTTCCCCCCCCTACACATACCCAACCTCAATCAGTGTCGGCGGACGCAGTGTCTGTGCTAACACCTGGCTGCCCAAGGGCTGATGCTGCAATGAGCCTAGCAAAAGAACTCTGGGGCAATGCTGCTGGCTTTCCAGGCACAAAAATCCCAAGCCAACCCTTAACTCGCTTGAGAAAATGGGAAAAGGTGATGAAAAACAGACCTGAGCTTCAGTTCTGTTTGGGAGAGGAACAACTGGAACTGCCTCTCTTCCCTGAAAGGTACTCCTGGGTTTGAGACCAGAACCAAAACTCCACAAAATAAGAGGAAAAAGCCCAAACAGTCACAGACAGGAAGGAAAAAGCTCAGTGCTCTACAGCAACAGTGTCCCTTTAAGATTTATCAAGGCATTGACTGAAGAAATCAAAAGAAGCGAGGTGGAAGAGGGGGAAAGCAAGGAGCAGTCCCTACCACCCACCCCCTGGAGACAAGCAGCACGTTCTGGGGAATCATTCTTCCCTTCCCAGTGGAGTTTCACATGCAGGCTAAGTGCACATGCTCAGAGATTGCTTAAATCAGGCCAAGACAGTGCCAAAGAAACCACCGTCTGCATCAAATGAATCCCTCATAAATCAGAAGGAATCGCATGGCAGCGGGTCCGGGGAGGCTGCAACACCAATTCTTATGCATGTTCCAAACTGGGATGCATGGCAACACCTGTATTTATGTGACAGACCATAACTCCTTCCGAGCTGGGACTGTGAATCAAATAAATACTGTGCATACCAAGGGAAAAGTGTAACATGTGCTAAAATACGTATCTACCTGGGCAAACAGTACACCAGTCCTAAATACGTATTTGCACAAACCTAAATGCTTGTTTACCAAAGAGACAGGAACTGCTCCAAAGGCTTCAGCCAGAGCTCCGTTGTGCTGCAAATGCAAAGAAGCAAGATGCTCAGACACCAGCACGCTGCGCAGGGCACGCAGGCTTCCCTGCTCACACTGCACCAGGATCTCTGCAAATTTCATCGCATTTCAGCTTAGAACTGTGAAACCTGGGGAGCATCTGGTGACACAAGGTGTCCTCACCGCGCTGCCCCGCACCGTTGGGCATCAGGAACAGCAACAACGGATTTTATTTGTGCTAAAATCACATCAAAACCCAGAGGTTAAATCTGTCCCTGCATCCTCCTCCAGAGATGTTTGAATGCTTCCTCTGCTAGCTTCAGGATGGAATGATCCTATGTAGGAGCTGTCCCGCAGCCAGCAAGGACAGAAGTGCTGGAGTACTCTGCAGGAGGGAACCTGCACCCTGAGCCTACACCTGCAGGCCTTACGTCCAGACGCCTGCGTGGCAACACTACGGACTGCAGAGGTTTGCTGTGTTAGGAGCTGCACCCCCTGCGTGGCACTGCCCTGAAGTGGCCACGTGCCTCTCCTTTTGTGCAAGATCGAAGCTCTGAAGCACACCCCGACCTCAGCTGCCCACACAGACTTCAGAAAAGCACCGTCAGCAGTTGCCACCAGTGACTCCTCGTGAAGCCAGCCTCCATCAGAAAGCCACAAGCTACAACATTTATTTCTCACCACATCCTTGCAAGGTAGAAGGTGTTACTACTCAAACAAGGCGAACTAACACACAATTTTTGATTACCTTGAGCACCCTAGGCCAATTAAACGCGGAAACCAGGCGTCCCTGAAGTACCAATGTCTAATGCTATCCACTGCACATCATCTTCTAATGCGCACAGCAGGATGCCTGCACAAACCCTTCTCTCCTGCACCCAGCATCACAGCAGTGCTGGTACACCCCTACAAACACATCACAACCAAGGACAGCGGAGCTGTGTCTCTCCCCAGAGCTGTGTCCCATACACAACCGTGCTCCATCCACAGAAAAAAAAAAAAATCATCCATTTTCACAGCAGTTGCGTGCTGGGGCCACGGTGCTGTGTTCTGAAACTGCAGCTATCAGCAAAACACATCAAGTGAGAGCAGCACTCCAGGCAAACTCACCTGGAAGGGCAGATCCATGGCACTGCTTCCAATCTGATTCACATTTGGCAGCGACCCACCATAGTACTGGCCACGACTCTGTCCCAGTTGCAAATATTGGGTCTTCTGCAGCTGTAACTAAAAGAAAACAAAGCAGAAAGTGTAAGGGTAACAGAGCTGGTTTTCAGCTGTTTAATTAACTCAATTCTTCCCCGTGTTACTGATCACTGAGGATGGAAACCACCTAGAGCAGCACAGATTCAAATCGGAGGATATCACAACGTACAGCTGGTGACCTGCTACACAGAGCCTGTGTGACAGTGGACACTGATGGGGGGAATATCAGCCGTGGAGTCAGCAATCACATCACCTCTCCAACAAAGGACACCCCCACTGAAGCACACAGCCCTTACACCATTCAAACCCAGACCTTTCACTGCCACCTTCTGCACGGGAGCACGCTGTATCAGCAGCTCATTAGTGAGAGCCAGGATTTCTTTATTAGACTTTCATTAGAGATCTTTCTCGCTTTTTTAGCTCCGTGGCACCAACAAAAATGAACGTCAGAATCGTTTCTCACCGAACCCTGCGTGGTTCCCAACTCAACAGCTGTCCACGTAACACTGTGCTGCCACTGAAGCCCAAATTTACACCGATGCAGCACAATTTGCAGCACCACTCCCACCCCCTGGGATGCACGGTCCGAGGAGCTGCAGCTCACAGCTGTGCTTACATAAAGTGCCTCTCCTCCCACTCCGGCAGCTATGCCGTTCCTCACTGTTGTCAATTGGCTGCTACTGCACTCTGAGATGCAAGAACACTCCTAGGTGGGTAGCAAGGAATTGTTTAAAGACTGAACGTTCAGCTCTTGGACTAGGTGCAGCGTGGTTGCCACGGCACCGCAGTGTGTACACCAACAAATGTGGTTCAGTTCCACTCACAGAGATCCTAAAGCCTTCGCCTCGCAACGCCAGAACTCTGAAGAGCAACGTTTGGAAAAGCACCACAAAACAAAGGCATCACCCAAACTGGATGTTTACACACGTGTTTTGTTTCTTTACCCTTTCTTAAAGCCCTACAGCTTCAGCTCTGAGGTGGAGCAGAGATGCTTCCAGCGAGGCCGGAGCAGTAATGGCAGCAGTGGGGCTGAGCAGTGCTGACGGCGATGGGAACGTTGTGCTTTGGGGTCCAAACAGGAACACCCAGGACCAGACAGCTCACAGACCCCATCCAAAAGGCACAACACGGACCCTCTGCAGCACAGCACTGCAGCCCCAGCACAGAGCTGCAATGGCACCGCATCAGAACTCGCTGTGCTTTTTGCCTGCTCCGTACATATGTTTTTGTTGTTAAAAATAAATAAATAAATAAAGGCTTGCTTGGGATTGGTGCCAAACGTGAAGTAAGTGCTCCAACAGGTGCTGGTCTCTCCTAAGGAACCTCCTGTAAGACGTGCTGGGCTGGGGGTGGGTGGGTTGCTTCATGTTCTTTTAACGCTTTGCTCTCCCCCATATGCACTGAGCACAACGTAACCCCTGGTTCAACAGGTCTGAAGCTGTATTACAGCCAGCACTGCTGGGGTTACCACCCACGTGGCAGCATCACTGCAGCCCAGAGGAGAGGGACAGCTCTCCTGCCACGCAGCTGTCAGCAACCTGCAAGCAGCAACATTCCTAGCTCAGCTCACACCAAGTGATGCTCCTCAGGGCTCCAAACGGTGACATTTAACACAAGCAGGGACCTGCTCCCATCACTAAGGATGCAGTGTTCTCCCAGATATCAGCTGTTATAGGAACACGTCGATATGAAACAGCTCGGTGCTTCTGTTGAAATGGGGCTGAAGTTTGCTGTGTCTACAGCTGTGTGTGCACAGAGCCTTGAGTTATGTGGGGAAAAGGAAAACGAGAACTGCGACCCTAAAGCACATCCAGCTCTCCTACTGCCTTTCTATAAAACACACACACACAGGGGAATCAAAGGGAGCATCTGCTACAATGCAGCACACATCACCATCTCTAAATTCCTCCTAGAAAGTATAAATAAGTAAAGTTTGGGGCAAATGACGAAGTTGAGTGCAGAGCTCGGCGGCCAGTGAGGGGCAAACCTGACACCGGGACACAGAGGATCAAAACCCACCAGCAGCACGTCCTACAAAATGCCCCTTTTTTACACTCAAAGATTTGATTCCCATAAGGGCAATAAAAGGGTGGAGTGTCCTTCCGACCAAGAAAATAAAGCTATCTGATGAATACAGGAAGTCAGATCTCACGATAAGCGCTCCGTTGCCGGTTTGCAGTTTCCATTCGAAGCTTTCTTACAAACTTCAGCTCTCCTTTTAAAGGCTTTCCCTCACCAGCAGCAAAACAAGCGCAGATGCGAGTCAGAAACGTGCTACTGTGTCCTCACTGGAAATTAAGTTACGTTTAAAGGATTAACTCGAAGTTTTAGAGACCGTATTATGGGTGAACGGTGCTGTTCCCATCCGCTCCGAGCTCGCCATGGTTGCAGGGAGGAGACGAGGGCCCTCACCCACGGCAGTGGCCTTCCCAGGGCACACAGGGACAAACTTCTTCCTTCTCCACGAGACAGCAGAAGGGAGAGACTCCAGAACTACCAACGCGGCTTCCTCGTGCAGCGTGAAATTAAACATTCAGTTAAACAAACCCTCCAGACAAGTCAGCAACGCGGCGGAATCCCAGTGGAAGTATTTTCTTCAAAGGGAGATTTCTTCCCATTCACAATCCTCGCGTCGATAAGAAAAGCAAACAGGAACGTCAGTTAACATCTACTCCACGACTCGCAGTTACTGCACGTAGACTTGGTGGGGTCACAGTCATTAAGGATCACCCAATTAGCCATCCGGCTATTAAATTAAGATGTTCTTTACGTCTGTGCTCGGGCTGCTTAAAGCTGCCCTATGGTTCACTAAGTGCTCTGCCCCAAGGACTCTGGCTCCTCCCTCGAGTTCACCACTTTTCTTTCGCATTCTGAAACTGAACGAATGTGCACTGGGATAACTGCTCATTTAAACTGACCCTTCAACAAAGTCACCTAGAATTGATTTAATCAAATAAGGAAGGATTCAGCAATCAATAAGAGAGAAGCCTGCTACGCCAAGGGAGGGAAAAACTGGTGGCCACGATTCAGCAGAAGTGGCTGTGCAAGGCAGGCAGCTTCCAGGGAGCTGTGCAGCCCTCCTGCTCCTGCAGCACAGCTCCATGGCCTCGGTACAGCAGCTGAACCAGTGAGAAACAGAGCATCTGTGCTAACCTGAACTTCACTCGCTCACCCCTCCGCTGGATGAGCTGCTCAGGGCAGGACAGAACTGGGGGAGAACAGCTTGAGAGCACAAAAGGGCGACTTGGGCTGCTCAGCCAGGTCGCTCAGGTACCAAACTGCACACTGTGCTTCAGGGCTGCACAGCACGGAACACTGAGGTCTGAGCTCTCTGCTCTCCTGGAAGCTGAAAGGTATGAAAACGACAAGGCAACAGATCCAGAAGAGCAGCAGGGATTTGCCCTCCCTCTGCCACCAGAGTCCCCACGACAACACGGGAGCAATCAAAACCTTGCACAGAGTTCTGCCGGAGCTGTGCTGTGTGTAAAGCACTCCTGACACTGCAGCCTGCTGCTGGGTGCTCCCTTCCCCCTGGGGCAGCCACGTGTGCACTCCGGGCATTCAGAACACTCACTGCTCTTATGCTGACGCTTGCATCCTTGCCACCTTCCTATAGAAGGAGGATAACCCCAGCAGCAGGAGATCAGACAGTATCACCAATACATCTGAGCACAACCAGCACAGGAACACACGTGGGATTGGAGTTTCTCCTTAACTCACAGCACGTCCTGGTAGGCAATGGGAAGAAAGCACACCACCTCCAAGCACACCATACTCATCACCCACCGTAAGGACACAGTGCCAGGAAACTACAGTCAAAATGCTCTGATCAGAGACACTGATTCCCCAGAAGATGGCCTGGCCACAGAGCTAGATGAAACCACCCAGCACTGCACAGCCCCAAGCAGTGCTGCAGACACAGGAAGGGAGCTCTGAAAGCTGTGCTCTTCCCAAAACCAGAACACGCTCAGTGTGCTGGGCTGCAAAGCCAGGGATACTGTTCTGCTACTCCTGAATAATCAACCATTTGTGGCAGCCACGAAAAGCAAACCTGCACACAGAGGATGGAAAAAGCACAGCCAGCTGCCTCCCAGCTCCTCCTGGCTGATGGAGACAGCATCCACAGATGAGTCTGTTAACGAAAAAGAGAATCCCTCGCAATTCCTTCTCCTTTGGGCTGTCACAATCAGGAAGAAACTGCAGCGAGCCAGCTCTTGAAAGCAACTTATTTCCTGCAGTTTCAAGTACCGATCCAACAGCAGCAGAGGATCCAAATGCACAGCTGTTCCTCCCAGGAAGACTGGTAAAGGAAATGAAGTCTGAAGTGCAGAGGAAAGGTATAATCCGCAGTGATAGCAGCTGCTCTGTCTGGGCCACTTGGGATTTAAAATATTCCATCATTATAACACAACGTTTTGCAAGGGGTTTTTTGAATTTTAGTATGTTTTTCTTGTCATGAAAGTGAAGATTTTCACACTGGCTGGGAACAGACAAGTGCGGACAAGCGGAGCAGAAGTTTCCCTTGTTGCTGCTGCCAATCACATTTGGCCTTACGACGCTGTTACCGTCCTGGTGCAACAGATATTGCAGAGCAGAGTACTACCAAGCCAAAACAGGAAGCCAAACGTCTACTAGAAACTAAGTGAAAACTGCCACGAGAAGATCCAGACATATGGGATGAACCGGACCTGAACCCAGGCTTCCAGAACTGCTGCATCACTGCGTGCTCCTCCATCACCCTAACTGTCATTTCAGCCACTTGCAAATATTTGTTCCGTTATCACACTGACGTTCTGGGACACAAACAATTCCGGAGCCAACAATACAAATTCGAGCAGAAAATATTTCTTTTTTCCTTTTTTTTTTTTTTTTTAAGGAATGAGAATCTGTCGCAATACACCGGAATCCAGCAGCCACACAAGAGCTGTGTTTGCTCCACAACAAACCCCGCTGGCAGCGGAGCACTGCAGCCTCAGCACTGCTCTGAGCTGCACATGGCTGTGGTTCACTAACACACATCCAAGGGCTGATGGTTTTCCCTTCGTAGAGACTTTAACAATGGGATGCAGAGCACCAGAACCACAGGGATCCACAGCACGGGGGTCTGTGGGGATTTAGGGGAGGCAGAACTCTGCCCCTCCAGCTCACAGAGCCCCCGGGAGCTCTCCCCATAAATCAAACTGGGAAGCACAAAACGTGGATTTCTGCCTTAATGGAATCTCCTAGTTAGGGGATAGGGGACAGCAAGCTAGCTAACTTCTGGTGTTAAACACCTGATCTCCTGGAACATATGTAAGGCTGCAACTCCAGCTGCTTACCAGTAAGCACGAGGTCAGAGAAACTTCCACACACTCGGGTTTGTCCTGAGTGAGTCTGTGCTTTGGAAAGGAGAAAGATGAGAACTTCTTAACCCTACTGTCCGTGACAACGTGAGCCACATGAGGAAGGCAATCCCCAAAGAAAAATGGTACAAATATACCTGAAACCGTTTCACTTTTGCAGTTAGAGTGGGGAGAAGGCAAGGCAGAGCCAGCCCCACGGCTCAGGTACAAAGCATCACTGCTGCACACCGACCTGAAACAAACTTCTCCCAACTGGTAACCATGACACTGCTCCGCTAAAAGCATTATAATCTAGTTAAATAAATTTCATTCATAAGAGATGAAATATATACTGATCAGCAAAGCTTAAGCAGGGATCGCCTGAGTCCCTGCCAACGAGCAATCGCTGCACTTTTAGCGCTCCAAGAGAGCCAATTATTACTCATGAGTTCATGATGTTTTCTTCACCTTCCTGTTGAAGAGATTATTTAAGACCTCAAATCACTTAACTGGATTGTTTTGTCCTGTTATGAGTCATCTACAAATTCCAAGGCACCATTAGATTCTCCTTCACGGGCTGAAACCAACTCCCCAGATTGCCTCAGCTCTAAAACGTGGAGGAAACGGGGCTATAAAAATTACACCCATCCCCAGACCCCCATCCCCAGGTGTCTTCTAGAGTTCGTGTGAAAGCGAAAAGATCTCACCTCCTCGTATACAATTACTATTTATAAACCACCCCAAATCCACATTACGCTCCAGGCCAAAAACCCTTCTTCCTGTAAATCCAAAGAGACCAAAACAGAGCGCTTATCCGCTGCAGGAAGACAAAAAGAGCTTGGGGGGGGGAGGGAGGGAGGCAGCACGCAACGCTGAACTTTGGTTTTTATTTGTGACTGCTGCTTTTGACACCAGCAGAACCTCTTTACACGCTGTCTGCATTCAGCTGCCTCCCCCAAACGGGGCGGCACGGAGCTGCGTGTCCCGGGGGCTGCGGGCAGAGATCCCCCCACGAGCAAACCTGGCAGAGCCTGAATCGTGGCGACGATCTGGTTCAGCACACAGGCTGTCACTGCGTGCCGGAGGAACGCTTCGCTATCGCTGCAGAACAAAGGTTTACTGTTTTGAGACTCAGCAGTCACAACCGAGTCGCAAGGAAAAACAGGATACAGCACAACTCGCGCCTTAAAATAGTGACTGTTCTTCAGAGCTCCGCTCTATCACCGGGCAGGGAGCCAAGCTGAGCTACAATGTGAACCAAACCTGATTTGCACTGCTTTTAAAAACAAACCAGATCCCATGGCAGTCCCGAAAGCACCGCCCTGCTGATGTGAGAGGCTTTCAGCAGCAGAAAGGCATGCACGTCGCTGGTAATTGGGTGCAGCACTTTGGAGAGGACTGCATGTGAAGCTCACTGATTATCTGATAGCAGGAAATCCCTTGCTTTCTCGACACAGCACCACGCTCAAGGCCTGATTCTTGTCACTTGCTAACAGCACTGTTGGGAGTTGGGCAACATAAGCACCCGCTGCTGGATGGGCAAAACCCCACAGAAGGAATGCCCACTAAAACAAAAACGTCCCCCCTCCTCCTATTGAAATACCTCAGGAAGATGAAATAGAAGCGGAGATGCCCTCATTAAGCGAGATAAAAATAGCTTTTATGCTCCGTTTTTTATTTTTAGCTAAAGGCTGACAATTCAGTTACGTAACCCCCCCCCCCCCACAATGTGTGAACGCCGGGACCGGCAGCGAAGGGGAGCAGCTCCCAGGAGCACGCCCAGCTCCCAGCACAGCACGTGCAGCTGTGCCAGCACCGCCTTCAGCAGGAGCAAAGATGACACCTCTCCATCCTCACCCCACTGCAGCTGCACGGCACTGTTACCTGCACCCATCCCTCGTGCAACCACGAGCCCTTGTGCTGCAGCTGGCTGCTCCGGGAGGACTACACCCAGCTGCCATTAAAGCAACGTTCTCTGAATGCGAAACGCTCCCAACGAGGCAATCGTTTCGCTGCAGGAGTGAGAAACCTGATTACAGTGAGAAACCCACGGGACACGCGAATCCGAGCAGGCCGTCAGGAGAACGCACCGAATGAGTTTTGCTCTCCTCTGCCCTCGTGGAAAAATGGCACGGAGCTGAGGGGAGCGGGGCCTGGAGGGGCTGGGGGTGGAGGACTGCGAGGAGGACGATGGCTGTGTGCACGGAGGAACAGGGGAAAGCCCAGCAGCACCACGACAGCCACGAACACAACCTACACACTTCTGCAAGGAAAGGAAAGAGGTGAGAACTCAACGTGGTGGACAATCACAGTCTTCCCCTTTCCCTCGCATTTTACCCCTTAATCCTGCACAAGGACTCTGAGTGTGCAGCGTGGCACACGGGGAATTTGCAGTCCCCAGGAGGTGACGTGCAGAACACGACTGCCACCAACACTCCGTTACGAGGTGGCCATGAGCTCACACCACAAAGCTCCCACGGACAAACAGGAGCTCCTGCAAAGCTCACATGGCCCAAAGAGCACCAGAGGAGAACTTGGCAGAAATCTTATCCCCAGATATCACAGCACTGAACATCCTATGCAAAGCACTGAGAACGAATCGAAGCATCGTTTTAAACCTGAACTCCTACGCACCATCAGATACGCAAATCTTAGCTAATGAGCTCATAAATACTTACAGCTTGGCTGCCACCTCGAGTTTACATGGAAGCCTTTGGGGCCACGTGTCTGTATGGAAATGCACGTAGTTTAGGCCAGCAGGAAAACAAAGGGAAGCAGCACCAAGGCCACAACTCCTTGCTGCCTCACAATGCACACGGCTGCGAGCTGATGTTCATACAAACATCTTCCTGCCTCCTCCAGCCCTGCCAGTGGCCACACAGCCCCGACTCCAAAGCAGCAGCTCCAGCAGCACCTTCACAGCAACGCCAGCAGACACCAGCCGTCACAACCAGGAGTGCTGCCTTCGGGAAGGAAAAGCTGCTTTCCTTAAGCTGCAGCATCCCGTTTGCTGGGGGATGCAGATCGCACATCAGGCACCGAGCACTGATGGAAAGGACCATTAGAGGCTGATCAATGCCTTCATGGAAACTGTTCAGCCCAAGAAAACACTCCTGAGCAATTAAAAGAAAAGAAAAGCACGACAAACATTACGCCTTTAAGCCAACCTGTGGAAATCCCCACTGACCACGACAGAGAAAACGTCCACTTTTTGCCCAATTAGCATCTCGTTACCGCTGCCATAGAGCGCCCAGAAGTGCCGGGTAATTTCCTGAATTAATGCCAGCACATCACTCAGGTTAAGAAGGAATCAGCTCCTTACATGGACTGACAGCTGTCTGCAGCACATTTGTAGCTCTGACATTTGCAGCTGTAAGTCAAAGCCACCAGCACAACACTGCAATCTGTGAAGACGAGAAAGAAATGGGTGCCTGCCCCTGAAAGCTGTCAGCATCCGAGCTCCGAGCACAGCTCACCTCTGTGCCAACAGCTCTGCCATTCCCCCTGGGAGAAAAGCCCTCAAAGGGGCGAGGAGCTGGCTGCACAGAACTCTGCTCTCTCACTAAAGGAGTAACTTCGAGAAATGCGTGGATGGAAGCATAAAAAAAGTCATTGTGTCCTTAGAAAAACAACACAAGGAAGACCTGAGTGGGCTCCCAAGCAGAAAGGCTGCCCTGCTGAGCCAGGGCTGAGCTCTGCAGCACAGCTATCAGCTGCAGCTCGTGCTGTTTACCTTGGACAGCTCAGGCCAAGGAAGGAGGGCAGAGTGCTGCACAGGAACAGAGATCCTTTGTGCCCCTGCCAGAGTTCATCCTTACACTCACACCGACTCTCCCTGGCGTGAAGTCTTCCAGGCTCCCAGCAGTGTGCTGCTGTTTCAGCCCGTGCAGCCCAGAGCCAGGTGCAGATGAGCAGGGCAGTTTGGGACCCGCTGCTCCCTGACCCACTTCTGGGCCTGGAAACATGCGAGCCCTCCAGCTGGGGAGTAACAGAGCAGAGCAGCAGGCAGAGCCACATCCAAACCAGCACTGCTGCACAGGAGGAGCTCCCTATGGCCAGGAACAAAGCCACCTGCAGCTGGCAGCACCCAGCCCCTGCTCAGAGGGCCGAGTCCTGAATCCGATGCACTTCTTTCACACCTTTCACTCACATAAAAGTGTCGTTCTGCAATCGGAATTTCGTTTGTATCAAATTATTATCGGGAATCACTGCGACACTGCCCTCACCATTAGCGTTCACCATTTTTTAAACTAGAGATTAGCACTGCTGATTGAAGAAGGCAAATGCTGTGCCATTGGCAGCGCTGGAATTCTGCAGCGTGCCATGGCTCACCTGCTCACCTTTCCTCCCCGCATTCACTGCAGCACCAACAGGAGCAGCCCACCCTGCAGCAGCTTGTGGAGCTGGGGGGCTCAGGGGGGGGATCCTTTAGGAGGCAGAGCTGCAAAATCTGTGAGAGGGAGCTCAAACACAGCTCCAGCCCCAATCCCACGGAGCTAAGTGTCTCCAACAATATATATGATACACGAATAAATAAACAGCCCCGGAAACTCGAGAGAGCATTTCCAGCTGAACATGAACTACCTCTAGAACGCAGGTGAGAAGCTTTAAAAACTTAAACGCTTTAACGTATGGCTCTTCAGATGAGATCTGAAGAGCTCAGCACTATCTGTGTCATCTTGCATGGCACTGCCTTATCAACTGCAACTTCAGAAGGCGGCAGCAGCTCTGGCTGAGGGAACACACACACAGCAGCGAGCATCCCCACGCTGAGCTACAACAGCACGGAGAGCAGGCCCTGGTAAACAGCTCAGAAATCAGAGCAGCGCTGAAATTTCACGCTTAGCAAAAAAATAAGGGAACAGAACCATCAGCAAAATACAGGAGTCACACAGAACAAACACCCCCTCTTCTCACCCACTTAGTTACTATGGGACTCGCAGAAATCTCTGGATTATAAACACGAAGGTCCCACTCACAAGACAATTAAGCAGATCCAGTGCTTCCATCAGCCACCCACCTACAAGGCTCCTCGCAAGCTCTGTGGCTGCAGAAAAGCTGGAACGCACACTGCACTGGGCAGCAGAAAGACAGCACTGCTGCTCCTGAGCCCCTTTGGACACCACCATCATTTAATTCTCAAACAAATCTGGAGACGTATATATTTTTACCACCTGAGTGGCAATGGACGAAAATAAAGGAGTTAATATTGCACTCTGTCTTGTCTTGGACAAGAAAGAAGTGTTGCAATGCACAAATCTCAGATGGACTCGATGGTTAAATGGGTGCTAGGTTCCCAAGTGAGAAAGCAAGCCCAGAAACAGCACGGGTATGCACAAGAAATGGTGGAACAGTAGTTTCCTGCCTCTGCTGCGACCAGTAACTAACAATAAAAGAGACAAGAGGGTAAACAGTGCAAGAAGACAATTACTAATAATGAAAAAGCAACAGAAATTTTGGGCTGCTTCCACACACTGAGTAACGCGTTTTCAAAGTGACAGCAAAGTGCTGGCTGCCAAACGAAAACGAGAGCAAACAGCAAAGTTGTGCTTAACCCCTCTCTGCTTTTCTGCAGCATTTGAAACACAGATGAAATCATGGAATTCAGAAGAAGTCGACAAAGGAGACATTTTACTCCGCTGTTCGGTCAGTGTTTCCATCACTTCAGTACCCAGAATCCTCAGACAACTCATTCATCTCGGGTCCTTTCCTCAATACCGGGTTCTTGAAAATGAGAGGGGGTTTGTGTTTGCAACTCCTGGATGAGAAACACTCAGATGTGGGAGCAAGCAGGCGAGCACTGTGACTTACAGACACCCCATCCTGCAGAAGGACCCGAGAGAGAAGGGAAGGACCACTGCGGACTTCACGTACGAGCTCCAGCCACCAAAAGGCAAAAAGCACAGGAGATGGAGCTGCACAGGCACGTTATAGGAACGAGACAACTCCACAACTGCAAACCCCTCCGAACCGTCCTCGTCGTGCTCCCAGCTCAGCATCCCAACGACACTCAGCAGATGCTCAGCACAGCCCCGGCCTCGCACCGCTGTGCCTTTGTTTTCCCTCTGCCCAGCAGCAGCACCATGGTGAGACAAACACCGGCCCTGCCCTGACCCCGAGCACTGAACGGAGAGGTTTTACTGCACATCCAGCGGCACGCTCCCTCGCTCGGCCACAAACAGGCTCGTAAACGTTCCTTAAGCGGTTGGAAGAGAAACGAGAACACTGAGACGAGCAGGTGAGAGCAGAAGCACACGGGAGAACTGCGACAGGCGCGGATCTCGACCAGCTCTGATGTTTTGGCAGAGCCGCTCGTTACGCCGCTAATTCCTAATGATGGGCTTTGCAGAGGCAGCAGCCACGGAGCATCGGGACGCGCAATTCGCACCCACGGGGAACAGAACCGCCCTGCAGCTCCCGCTGCACCTCCGTGGGTCTCTGTGCCCCCAGAGTGGGGGTCCGGGGTTCCGTCTGAGAGGCGGAGACCCCCCCACCCAGCTCCAGGCCTCCCTCAGCAGAAGGAAAACACCCCCTCGGAGCGGGGTTGTGCCAGTGTGAGCGATGCAGACCCCCCCTCAGTCCCTCCCCTGCCCCGAGAACCCCCCCACCCCCACCCCCACCCACACACACACACACACACGGAGCGAGCCCCGCTCCGGGAGCACCGGGACCCGAACCCACGGCGCTCCGGTTCCGCCGGGCGGTGGGGGCGGCGCGCTGCCCCCCGCCCCGAACCGAGAACACCGCCTTCGCCCCCCCCCACCACCCCCCACCGCCAGGGGGCGCTGTTCGCCGCCCCGCCCGCGCCGCTGCCCCCGGGGCTGGGGGCGCCGCCGCCCTTCCTCCTCCTCCTCCTCCTCCTCCTCCTCCTCTCCCTCCTCCTCCTCATCCCGCCCCCCCACCACACCCGCTGCCACCACCGGGGGCGCGCGCTGGGCAGCGGCGGGGGGGCCGCGAGCGGTTTGCGGCGCTGCCTCACCCGGTGGGCGCGGGTCAGGCTCAGGTCCTTCATGACCTCCTCGAAGGCCGCCGTCTCCTCCGCCTGCTTCTGGTTGTGCAGCGCGATCTTCTCGCTGAATTTCCGCGGGTTGTTCGAGGCCGCCATCTTCCCCCGTCCGCATCCCCCTCCCCGCGCCGGAGGGGGCGACGCGCATGCGCCGGGCGGGCCGGGCGGGCGGGCGGAGGGTCTCGCTGCGCATGCGCGGCGGCAGGAGGGGGGGGGGGGGGGGGGGGGGCGGCGAGGGGGCGGAGGGACGCATGCGCAGAGGCGGAGGCGGCGAGCGCGGGAGGAGGGGTCGGCGCCGCGCGTGCGCAGTGGAGGGGCTTCCCTCGACGGCGGCGTGCGCGATTCGGCGCTCCGGTTGCGGACGGGGCGGTCGCGATGGAGATAAAAGCACGGGAGATAAAAGCGGCTGCTGCCCCGTGCTGGTGCATCGCTCAGCGCCGAGCAGCGCTTCCTCCTGTCGCCCAACCCCGCGAGGGTCGGGGCTGTCAGAGCAAAGAAATCAGCGCCGCTGTCGCGGCCGGTATCGATCACCTCTGCGGCCTCGGCTCCGTCGGTTTATCGGCACTGATAAGCAGCTCCTGCCCACGTAAAAGCAGGTGACAGGTACGCACCGCTGCGGGAGGTGGATGGATGGAGCTCAGCAGCTGTCAGCTGAGCAATAAAGGCACGTCCCAAAGCCGTGTGCCGCCCTATGGACTCGCAGTAGTGTCAGTCATGTCCCAAAGCCGTGTGCCGCCCTATGGACTCACAAATAGTGTCAGTCATGTCCCAAAGCCGTGTGCCGCCCTATGGACTCGCAATAGTGTCAGTCATGTCCCAAAGCCGTGTCCTGCCTTATGGACTCACAGTAGTGTCAGTCATGTCCCAAAGCCGTGTCCTGCCCTATGGACTCGCTGCTGTGCACTCAAGAGTGTGCAACGTGGAAAGAGGGAGCGTTGCAGGCAACGGAGCTGGGACTTAAAGACCATTTCCTAGCAGGATCAGCCATGCCACGGCTGACAGATGTTCCTGGACTTCTGACCAGGCGTAAACAGCCAGCACTTGTCTTCATGTGTACATGAACAGCACATGACCTGCAAGATTGGTCTGTCACACTAAAAGCACATCAGCCTCAAGATTTAACACTGAGATACCCATTATCCGCGTTGTTTTTGCTTGAGAAGTGAGATAACGATAAGTAATCTGTTAAATTGCGCTGGATTTAATACTATAGGTGGTAATCACGAGCATCCACAGCCCCAGCTGTCACTCTGCCTTTCGCAGTGCCAAAAGATTAAGTGCCTCAGATGAAACTTGATAAATTTTCCCCTCTTGGATCTTGCAAGATTGAAGAGAGTGAAATCTCCCCTCTGACGGCTCTCCAGCTCTGGGTTTGTGGGGAAGGAACGCAGATGGCCAGGCAGGAGAGGGGGGGGTCGACTTCCTCTCTTTGGAAGATTCCCTTCTCTTATTGTTTCGCCTGTGCAGCTTTATCAGATTGAATTCCATTGTGCAATCTGGGCCCCGCTTCTGATCTTAATGTCTCTGATTTTAAAACAGTTTGCGTAACTAACTTCTCTTTAATACAACACTTGTGTTTGCTGAGCTGCTTCTGGAATTTCTCACCCACTCACGGCTCCTCATTTTGAGGTGTGGGTGGATCTGAATGGCTGCTAAGTGCATGACCCAGCAGACAATGTAAATCTTGACTGCATTAAGACATTGGCAAGGAGACATTTTAGATTGGTGCCAGGTTTCCTTCTTCCTCCACTGAAGGAGATATGCCATGCCTTTGACAAAATGATGAGCTCATACCATAAGTATTATTTATGTCTCCTGCCGTCTTCACCTTGAGCACATATGGGGCCATGTGAGAACAACTTGATCTCACTCGAAAGCTGTGATGGGTTCCCCTGAGACAGCAGTTCTATCTCTCCCAGCCTTCCAGACGTGTTATGAAAAAGTTTCTTGTAAATGAGAATCAGAGCTTTGCTCTGAAGCAAACAAAGAGTCATTGGAGGACTGGGGTGTTGTGTTCACATCTGCTTTTGTTGCAAACAACTCCTCGCCGAGCACGCTGCGGCTCCTAACAGCAGATGCAGCCGAGAGCGAGCGGGTTGCGGGGAGGAGGCTTTGTTTACTTATCACTTGTTTGGTATCCTCTAGATCCTTCGGAATTGCTCTGGCAGATGAGATGCAGCTACTTCCATGTTCTCCCTTAGAGGCTTCAGAGGAAGGTGTGAGGTTGAACAGCTTACACAACAGCACAGCAGTGGGAGCCTGTGCCGTGATAGACAAGCAAGCTGACCTTTTTTTGTTGCTTTTTGCTTACAGACACAAAGATTCGGATCCCTCGCACTTCCTACTTAATGTTCCTGTGGACTGACGCTCCCATTATCCTCAAAGAAAATCCTGTGAAGTCCACAGAGTCCACGGTTTCAGTGTTGTTTCGAACTATGCTCCAACTTGTGCTTTCAGCGGGAGAACATTTCTTGTCTCACCCAGCGTTTCTACTGTTTCTTCAATGTAAGAGATGCTTGCTCCCAAAGGGCAGCACCTGAATTAGCCCCTCTGCACCGTGCATCAGATGTGATGAGCAGTCCAGCAAACCAAACCGCAGTCACGTGGAAAGCTTGGCTCTGCTCTACTGCGTGGGGAGATCCTTGCTCTGAGCACCAGCGTTCCCTGACGATGCCAGCACCATCCTTCCACTTCAGTTTCTTCACCATCCCCTGTAAATTCCAAAATTACAGGGGTAAAAAAAAAAAAAAAAAAGCAAACACTGACTGCTGAAAGATATTATTCTCATTTCTACGAGGTTTATCTTCTGCTGCTCTATAATACCTTGGCAACCCCACAGAGGATTCTGGGCCGGTTATTTTTCCCAGAATCAAGGCCTGGCTTCACGCCACACTGAAGCAAGGAGTATTCCCGTGATGCTACGGTGATACGAGCTGATAAAGCAGGAGCCACTTTTCGTCCTTCCGAAGATAAGCCTTGAATAGGAGGCAAAGCCTTCCATGCGGGCACATTCACAGCCAGCACTCCAAGGTGAGGCACCCTTAAGAATGAAGCACTTTATTGAAACAAACAGGAAACCTGGAAACACTTTTTAACCACTGAGAGACTACACCATCGCAAATCAGAGTGAAAGATCTCTCACCTGCTATCTTTAAGCAGAAAGACACTACAGCAAAAATACAGTGCTGTTAACCATTTGCTTCAATCGTGGCTAATAGGATTCACACAGTTAACTGCCTGCCTACTCCTCTGGTTTATATCCCAGTGCAAAACCACTGCTATTTCCAGGCCTTAGAACTTATGTTTACCTGCTCATCTGATGCATTTTTATGCTGAAGGTATAAAAAAGGGATCCAAGGGTGAAGGAAAATCCGTTTGCAGATAATGTTTGCACGAAAACCTGATGGCCACTGAGACAAACATGCCAGACCAATTCGGGCCCCCCTGGAGCTGGAGTGGTTTCAGGAAAGCAGCAGTACTACAAAAGGTCGATTCCTCAGCCGGCATCTGAGCAGCCCCCACAGCAGTCCCGTTTGCTGCCTCCTGTGACTGGTTTTGTTCTCTCTGCCCTCCACGAACCGAGTTCTTTTGCACACCAAACAAACAAGGTGCGCGGGAGGAACACAGGTTGCTCTGTGAGGACTGCTTTCCTGGGACAGCAGCAGCAGAACACTGTGAGACCAAAGCGTTTCTTCTGTTCTGCAGCCCTGCTTGCAAATTCTTTTGTAGCCTCAAAGTCAAAGCATCTCCTATCTCCCTCCCTCCTCCCGCCACTGAAGCAAAGCAGTGCACTGATGAACTTGCTTACTGGGACAGTTCTAAAGGGCAGACTGTGAGTTTTGTTCAGAAGCCATGTCCCCACCCCAGCAGGTTTCTCCTGTGAAGTCTGCAGCGCAGATCCCGCTGCCGACTGAAGCCATTTGAAGGCTGCCATTCACATCAGCACACGGAAACTTCACACACGTGGCTTTACCCTACCTCAGCAAAACAGTTGTGCCTACATTTAACAGCAAACTCCACACTGGTCTGAAACACCTTCCAAAGTGCCTTACGTGACCTGAGTGCTTTGTGCAACTCGCAGACCTTGGGCCTGCCTTGAGAAAATGCATCTCTGAGAAGCTCCTTTGGCCTCTTGGATGGGAGCAGCGAGTCGTTCACTCCAACTCTTAATTGCTGCTCTGCAAAATCCCCCAAAGGAATGTAGCAACTTGTTTTTCACTGTGAAAATGGGCAAGCTTCAAGCCCTCAGCTGAAAACCTGCTGAACATCTGGCCTGGGATCAAGGTTTGCTTTTATGGTCGTCCATGCCCAACGGGTGGACACACTTCTGGATTAATGCTGCCAACAGAAGCGGGGTGGATGGAGTCCCTCCCTTCCCCCTCTTATCCCCAGTAAGTGCAGCAGCTGAAAGGACACATCGGTCTTTCAGAAAGGCTCAGATCCCACACGAAAAAGCCTAAAAAGCCTCAAGCACAGCATGGCCCCATAAGAAAGCAAAGGAAGGTTACTGCAAGCAGCAATGGACACCTGCCCCAGCACGGAGCTCACGAGAGAGCATACATGTGTGCATGGGGAGCATCCCCTGAGTACTACACCTGAACCCCTTTTACCTGGTACTTGCTTTGATTTTCTTCCTAAGAAACAGCAAGCACATACGTTCGGCATAAGAAAGCTTTCATCATGTGGGATCCTTAAAGCATGCAAAATTAAGGTCCAGACAAGCTAACTGCACCACAGGGCAAACTTCTCTTTTCCAAACCTCAGCAAAATTCATACATTCCTTCCAAATCCAGTTGTGAACCACTATCCTTGAGGCACTAACACTGAATGCGGGCATTGACAGTGCCAAGCAGTAAACCTGAGCCCATAAGGAGGAGCACGTAGTTCAAGCAGAGCCCAGGCCACAGCGAGGGGAAAAACAACCAGCCAACCGAGGGAAAAAGGGTGCACTCAGAGCAAACAATGCAAACCTTGTAGGGAGACACAGATCAGCAGTCTGATAACCATATGTAAAATAGGTTTTTTAGTACTTTTTCAAAGCACTGTGACCGGAAGACATAGATCAAAAAGGTTACACTCATCTGAAAGGATGAGCTCTGCTCTAGGCACTCCAGTGTTAATGTACTGCAACTCCAGTGACTTCAAAGGAATTGCTGCAGATAGAAAGCAGTGTAGCCAGAAGCACTGGCTGGTAGCCTGCATAAACAAGCAAAAAAGATTTTCATTTTTTTAAGAAGCCATATAAAATAGTTCGAGCTAATTATGTGACAGGGGCCTGGGTGTGAAATAGCAACTGCAAAGCCTCAGGGATCAAGACAGGAACCTTTGATTTGCTCTCTTTAGCTTATAAAGTCTCCTGAATACTTTTGCTCTAACAGCTTTTCTTCTCTCCGTTGCAGGCTGCACACGCTACTCCGGTGCTGCTCTCCGGAGGCCCCCAGCACTGCTCTGTACTAAATCTCAATTCTTTGTCTCACAATCTGAGGCCGATTTCAGGTTGCAGAGCTAAACCAGCAGCTGTCTCGAAGCACAGAGCCCATTTCGTGTTCACCTCGTGGAGCAGCAGCGTCAGAGCGGTTGAAATCACGACCACCCCATGAGCAAAGCTTAAAACTTCTCCCTGAAACTCCCCGAGGTTGAAATATTAACCTGGAAAGCACTGAGCTGGTGCTCCTGAAGCTCAGTTTGGAACGAGGACCAAAAGTTCTGGAGCCTGTGGGCTGACACTGTGCCTACTCAGTATTAAAATGCAGAGCAGAATCTAAGCTGTCTCTGCAAAAAAGAAATATCTGTGTAACGTACACGCTCCCAGGTGAAATGCACAGTAACTGAGCCCTCCTTGGAAGGCACTGCTCACCAGCTCTGCTCCTCACTCTCCTGACACGCCGACACACCCAGGCTAGACAGTAAATCCATCCAACCACATCAGTTTTTCCTGGTCCTTAAGTCACAAGTGGTGAAATCTCATTCGTTTGTGCAAGCAACAGGAAGATTTATTGTAAATAAAAGTTCTGCACATTACACAACTGGCTAAAAATCATAATTAGAGTTGCACTGGGAAACATGTTTTATTTATTCTGACAGTAGTCTGGCTTCAATAATCGTAGCGTGATAAATGTTCCTGAAGTTTGCAGAGTTTCAGCAGCTCCAGAGCTTATCACAGACGTGGAAGTGAAAACATCTGAATAGGTTTGATGTGGCTTACGAGGGGTCCTGAGCAGTTCTGCTGCACAGCATCGTTTTACATCAGCACCAGGCTACCGAGAGCTGGTGGGAGTGTCCTCCTTCACTGTAAATCAAAGAAATGAGATGTTCCGCTGCTTCTAAACATCCGAGACCTCCTTCCGAAAGCTGGGACGTGTCTGCACGAATTAGGGAGGTTCTCAGTGTGGGGAGAAATGGCAGTGGGACTGCCGAGCCGACAGACCCTCCGGAAAAGGGTCAGTGACACCATTAATAGGATGCAGGCACTCCCCATCTCTAGCTGCTCTGCACCCTGCCAAGAGTTCTAGTGCTTTCTTCCTTTATAGTTTTAAGTACGATTTCAGGCCCATAAAACATCAGAGAAGACAGAAGCTATTATCCCAGCCCCGACAGGAGCCCCTGACGGGACACGCACGCTCTGTGAGTACCTGCAACCAACGATGCTGTGCTTTTACTGGTCCCCATCTGTTCAAGGGTATTTTAAAATACACCAAATCAGGTTTACCCCGATAACATTTATTGCTGCTCCGAGACTAGTAAATGGCTCCGAGTGCAATCAAATATTTATCTGGCTTTGTTCAATCTTGAGGAAGACAGGAGCCCGGTCTCTGTGCTTCTCAGGCAGAGCATCCTCAGCTGCACTCGCTCCAGTCCAACCACAGATCAAGACCACTTGGATATTCACACACAGCCTGATGTAGCTGCCACGTTCTTTCAGTGCAGAGAACCAAAGCAGCTTATGTTCAGGAGAGCACACAGGTTATGTACAGAACGGCCAGAGCCACAGCTATGCACTTCACAGCAGTGAAACAAACTCTTCTATCAGCACGGATGGTGGCCACTTTCACAAACACTTCAGCCAGCCTGTGCTAAATTTAGAGCAGCTAGAACGCTTCCAGGAGGCGTTATGAAAAATAATGGTTTATATTGCTATAAAAAGAACATTCCAGAAAGCAGGAGAGGTGGTACCAGCAGCATGTGGTTGCAAGTCCCAGTGAGAGAATGTGGAAACTTGCTCTGCTTATTAATTACAATTCGAGAATGGCTTCTGGAGGCAAAGTGACCGCTCCGACCTGCGTGAACGCAGAGGTGATGTTTGTTCCTGTAAGGCTGACACTCAGAGTGATCCCAAACACGCTTTTTCATTTTTTTAAGGATATTCTTTTTCCTCTTCACACCTCTCCCTCCCCCGACGTGCACACATCTTAGAGCTTGATGTGAAAAACAAAGCACAATTCCTTATGGCCATCACAGGGGTCCCCCCAGCTGTGTGAGGCCGTTGTAGGGAAGACACAAAGCAGTAAGTGCTGCCATAGAGCCACCAGAGGCAGGAAGGTCTAAATACCATGGGAAGTACTTCAGGAAAGCAGTGCTGGGGCAGTGGCACAATTAGAGCCAGTAATCGTAATCTGCAAACAGGAAAGCAAGTAACCTTCCATTGATCGCTGAACTAAGAGAGTAGGCTTGGCATGAACAAATGCAAGCCTTAAAAAAAGAAAGCCATTCACTGGTAACTTTGAAGATTGTGCTGAGATACATTTCATCCCTTCAAAACCTGCCTGTCATCTTCCAACACTGTTCTTCAGTGCTTCCAGCTCCTACACCGGGCCAAGGGAGCAGAGGACGGAGTAAGCCCTTGTGTAAGAGTGAGAAAGCAGAGCTTGCCCACTCAACTTCAGCACAGCGAACACCCACAAATGCTTTCCATCCATTTATTGTTGGCAAACCAGCAGACAGACAGAAACACACCAAACGATGCATCACTGTAACGGAAATTTTCAGCTGCAGAAGTGAACTGAGGAACACGTGCCCTCGCAGCACAACGCACCCAGAGGTGCTTCCATTATCAGAGAAAAATATCTTCAAGTGAATCTGAGGTATGGAGTTCATGCTTCACACAGCCCTGATGAATGATTCATCGGCACAACAGACATTATACGTTGTGTCTCTAAAGGTTACAGCGCAGCGTTTATTTAACCAGCAGAATGCAACAGTTTCTCTAAAAGAAAAGGCTGCCTACATCAAAATCAAACTTCCACCATACAAAACAAAGCCCTTGAAACAGAATGCTGATAAGAGAAGGAACTGTAACTTCATTTATCAGTCAAAACAATTAGAAAAAAATGGCTTGGAGGAAAGGACAGTTCGAGAAACAACAGTATTCTGTGCAGCAAACACAGATTTTACAAAAACGACAGAGCCATCTTAAAAGGAATCTCTCGATTTAAAACACCCACCGGCAACAAAAGCCATTCTGCTCTTAGACTTCCATCTCCTTGTGAAACAGCACATGGTGACAAGCCACGAGAGAAAAGCCTCCAGGTGAACCAGCAGCACCCACTGCCCTTCCTGAGCAGAAAGGGCACGCAGCGAGGAAGGCGAAGGCAGCGGGGTCCCGGCACAGACCCCGGGTGCTCTCTGCTTCAGCCTTCACCAGGTCGGCCCAGATGAACAGCTGCTGAGCTCTTATTGCCAGCGAAGCCAAAGAAATTTTTGGCAGTTGTAAAAAAAAAAATCATCGTGCCCGTTTATGTGTAATCAAGTTATCAACATGGCTTTAGTGCTGCGAACCGTGGATGCCCCAATTAAGGGAGAAATTCTGGACAAGAATATCGTGCTGATGTCTGGAGGGGGTGAGGAGGGGATAACTGCAGGGTGATCCAAACAGTGGAGAACCAACAGAGGCCAGAGGTGTGCAGGGGGAAGCACTCCCCTTCTCGGAGGGGGGAAACAAAGCAAGTCACCTCTGAAAAGCAAGAAGATGCTTTCACAATCCAAGCACCTGAGCTCTCCTAGCTCCCGCTGTCCCTTTATTGCTTCTGGAGGTCAGTGTGTTCTATAGGTTTTGGTTTGGTTTTCTTTTTTTTTCTTTTTTTTTGTTTGCTATAAAAACGACACATCGACATAAAATGATTTCTGGAGCTAATAGTAAAAATCACACCTGAACTCTTTTAAACATACCACAGTACTGAGTTACTCCTGAGCTGTCAATGTTTGCAATGCGTAATATCGTTAAAAAGATGGAAAGTTGGCAAAATGCATTCCCACCCCCCCACACGCACACACTTCTCAGAAAAAGAGAGAGAGGAAAAAAAAAAAAAAAAAGAGAAAAGCTTTTTCCAGCTGTAACATCTGCTAAGTCTAACTAGCTGACAAGTGCTTCTGATGAAGCATGCTTGCCAGAACACTGCGTAAGAGGAGAGAGGAGAAGGAGGGACTTCATGGCGGAGGGAACGCAAGCTATTTTTCTCCTTCCCTCGCCCAGAAAATGCACGATACCATTTGCAAACAACACACCATCCCAATAACATGCAACACCCGGTGGTCTCACGGCCAAGCGTGGCCGTGCTCAGTTATCTCTGGGTCGTTATCTGTGGCAGTATCACAGGAGCACATGCTATCCCAGCAAAGGACTCTGGAAAATGTAGGTCCCTTTCCCACTCATCGGTTTCTGTGTTGTACACCTGCACAATGCTTGTGACGTTGTTCAGATGCCAATTGTAACCCCCTACGATATAAATCTTTTTTTCCAGTAAACAGCAGCCAGCTTCCGACTGACCTGCGCGCATCGGGCTCACTGTGGTCCACTGGTCTGTTTCAGGCACGTAATATTCCACAGCCAAAACATCAAAGCAACGGTCAACGTGGTCCATGCGTCCTCCCAGAGCGTAAATCCTATTATTGGCACTGACCATGGCATGCAGGACTCTGGGCTCGTTCATCGGGGTTTTAAACTCCCACTGATCCACAGCCGGGTCGTAGCAGTGCAGGGCTTTCTTATCTTCCACCGAGATCCCATACCCACCTGATATGTACAGCTTGTCTCCCACCGTGGCTCCGGCGTGCCCCCACGTCCTGCGCTTCAGGGAGCACACGTAAGTCCACTCGTTATTTTTGGGGCAGTACTTCTCCACCGAGGCCAAGCTCCCCGAGCGGTTCCGGCCACCGGTGGCGTACACCATGCCGTGGAGGACGTTGAGCTGGAACTGGATCCTGCTCTCCTGCATGGCCTGGATCCGCAGCCACTGGTTCAGGTGAGGATCGTAACGGTAGCAAATATCAACGGCTCCCTCCCCGCTCCGGTACTGCAGGTGCTGTCCCCCCACAATGTAGACGAAGTTGTCGAGCACGGCCACGCAGGAGTGGCTGCTGCCCACCTCCATCTCCGTCAGCTCCTTGAACTGGCGCACGCTGGTGTCCGGCAGGTAGTACACCTTGCAGCTGACGGTGCGGTCGTTGTCGGTGTAGGGAGTGCCACCGAAGGTGATGAGGGACAGGACATCGGAGCGGATGGTGGTGCGAGGGGACTGCATCTCGTGCTGGCGGAAGGGCAGGATCTGGTAATTGAAGGCCTCCAGCAAGTACTGCCGACACAGGACGTCCTCCACCATGATGTCGAAGGTCTGGACGTTGTCCACCAGCTCAGAGGACTTCATGAGCGGGAAGCGGATGTGGCAGAGCACCTGGCTGGCGCTGGCACGGCGAGCGGGGTCGTACTCCAGCCAGCGGACGGCGGCGCGGAACAGGTCGATCTCGCTGCAGCTTTTCAGCTTGTTGCTCTGCAGGAAGAAAACGAGGCGCTCCAGGGGCAGGTGGAGGAAATCCTCTTCCTCGGAGATCTGGAGGAAATGCCTGAAGGTGAATGCATCCACCGATTCCTTCAAGGAGGAGAGGCTGAAGGTGGTGGCCATCTGCCCGATGTTGAGGCACGTTTCCACACTCATGGCAGATTTCAGGAACTCTTCGCACAGCTCCACGACGGGCACCATCTGCAGGAAGACAGCAGCTCCCAGCACATCCTGAATGCAGTCGAGATCAAGAGTCACTTCGGCACTGTATGCGAAGTCAATGATGTGCTTCAGGCCCTTTGCAGATACACCTTTCAGTTCGATCACATCTTGGCTGGCTTCTCTCATCCCGCCTGTGAACATCGCCCTGGAGGTCAAGAACACAAACACAAATTTCCCCCTCTTAAATCACATGTAAATGATGTATTACTTCTCATTTTTCTAAACATACTGAACCTCTTAGGAAGGATGAGGAGGGGGGCGGGGGGGAATAAATCAAGGCTAAATCTCTAAAAGCCAGGAGGAAAAAAAAAAGTGGTTGCAATGACTTATATTCAGCTTGCATAAACAACGTACTGAGAAGTCACACTCGGCTATCACAGTCAGGATTGTCAGTGCTGCTTTGCTGGCAGTGAAATAAGAATGGTTCCCAGGACACAGCATCAGGAAGAAGTCAGAGCTATCAGAGGAGGGAGCGCTGCATGCTGCACCAATGCATCCTTGACATTCAGCAGCCAAATGCAACAGTGGGATCTGCACCGGCACACGTTGGCATCCGTAGCTCTCTAACTACCTAATACCTTCAACTATGCAGGATTTGTGAGCATAAAAAGGAATATAGTTTGGGAAGACATCCTCATTAGGAGGTCAGCAGGGCCTTCAGGCACAGCTTTCTGTCCAGCCCATTGCACTGGAGGTGACTTATCCAGTGCCTCCAACATCGCCATCACAACACAATTCACGGAAGGCTTGGGATCACCACAGCACCTCCTCTCCAACGCTCCTTCCCAACGCCTTCAGAAAACAGGAGTTGCAACCAGCTCAGAAAACGTCTGTTATGTTGCAGTAGGACAGCAGGGGGCTGGAAGGCAATTAAAAATAATAATAAAAAAAAAACAACGGTTTTCTTACAGCACAGCTGCAAGCACATCAGTTGACCAGGCCACGCTGAGATTAGGCCCTCGATCACCTCCTTGGGAGGCTCCTAAATTCCACAGGAAGCACATACCACGCCGAGCACTGCGCACAGGCATCTCATAAAGCGCTCCTCTGGAGCAGGGCTGCGTTTCCCAGACACGGGGCCTGGAGGCGTGAGGGGGACATCACTGCACATTTGTTTTTTATAGGTTTACATTACGTTTCAGCAGTTTTGGTTACATATTGGTGGCTTGGGGGCAAAGGTTTGCGCTGCGTGTAGCACTCAACAAGCAGCAGCAGAGCGATCCTGCGGAAGGCAGAAGTCAAAGCAGGTTGCTGAAGGGCAGTGACATGCAGTTCCACCACCCGGCATCATCAGACAAACACTGCAGCAAGGCTCAGAGGCTGTCACACCAACGGCTGCTCAAACTGCCTGCACGTTTCAGCCTGTTTTTTCACCACTGATAAACCTGCTCGCTCACGTCTGAAAGGTAAAGTCACCACGTCAGAGCTGCAATGGCTCCAAGATACAAATTACTCAGAGAAAATGCTGAACAGACCTTCTTCCTCTTTAGCATCAACACGGGGATAAAGAAATACCTTGGGAACGTTGTCAAAAGACAGGAGTTCCAAGTTTCCTGTCCAAACCAGGCTAGAAGAACTGCTCCCGTCCAGCACAAACCTACAGAAAGCTACATGACCTAAATAAGGAAATATCTGCATATGAAATCAGCTTTCTGTAACCAAGTGACCAGGAACGCTGCTCGCAATTATTTGTCCATACAGCAGATGAGAGCACTCTGCTGAAATCCCTTTGCATATCCCATGTCACTGAACAGCATGCTGCCTGATCCCCTGCCCCACAGGAGGTGCAGACATGTGTGTGCTCATGCATTAGCTGTACAGAGCTGGAGAAAAGCATTAGTGTGGCCACGATGAAGACAAACCAGCAAATAAAATGCCATTCCTTGGAAAAGGGCTATGGTTTTTAAAGTGCTGATGATACAAACGCCCCAGTTTCACTCTTTTCCCTCCCCTCTCCTGCATAAAGAGTATTTTCAACAGCTAGACTGTTCTGCCATTGTTCCCCAGGACAACCTTACTTAAAGCCACAGAACTTACGGCAAGAAACCTACTCAGCAATTGCATTTCCACAGGGAAAACACACTAGCAGTGGCACTACATACAGCATTTATGAATACAAATAGTGCTATTAGCATTTGGTGGAAGATCAGCTCCATCATTAATTGCGTGCCTGTTAGGGAGAGCGATAAGCTTGGAAGGTTTATGTTACCAAGGGGAATCAGAAGGGAGAGAGAAGGGAACAGCCTGGAAAATGCGAGCGTATGTAAGACGGACACCATCGGAGCAGCTGAAGAAATGGGATACCCAAGAGATGTGCCTACATCAGAGCCCCCGTGCTCCCGGTCACCTGCTCAGGTCAGGAAGGAACCTACATGTCAAGGGACTGCTGAATGGAGAGAGAGAACTCCAAGTCTCAGAACTGTTATAAAAGACTTCAACAGAGGCGAGATGGATGAACTCAGTTTTTCACTTTACACTGAACTCCCTGGTCTTCAATTGGTTCATTTGGCAAAGGAAGCTTGTCTGCATGCTTTGGCTTTCTGCGGACACAGAAAGGGACAGTTGTTCACCGTGGGATGGGGAACACATCCTCCTCGAGGCGGCTTCAAGACCTGCCCTTGTCCCACTGACATCTGTGGTGCAAACAATACCTCACAGGGGCTGTGTGTGGGAGTGATGCTGGGGCACGGTGGGGAGGTCGGGGTAGGAGAGGATGGGGAAACAGAAACCGAGGGGAGAGGTAACAATGCCTGCTTCCCTATCAGATTCTCACCTGAAATAGTCACTGCAGGCAGCCAAGACAACTTTATGAACCTGAAACACTTCATTATTTATAGTGAGGATGACATCAAGCAGCTGAGCCTGAGCTCGGAGCGAGGCCAGTCCCTGCAGTAGAGTGGTGCTGTGGCCAGGAGCAGAGAACGTGCATTTCAGGGTGCTGTTCTTGTCAGCCATGCTAAAAACAGAACAAGAGAGACAGGCTGGTTTTAAATTAAAACAATATGTGGTACACCTACAAAGCATGCTGGGGGAGATACTGTAACACGAAGCAGTTTGAAAGCGAATTCCCAGCTCGACAGCCACACAGAACATCATGACATCATGACATCAGTACCTCAGTTGTATTCCCTGGTCCCAGCACGAAAGAGACATCCAAAACGTTCGGTTGTACTGGTGTGTTACTGACAACCTGCCACGCCGCAGCACACGTGGGGGCTTCAGAGACCATCCAAACCTCAGCGAGTGGGGCCAACATCTCCAGGAACGTTGGTGTCCACGCACTGCTGCTACCCCAGAGTCCGCCCTGACCTCGACTTCAACCACGACACTGACTCACAGTGGCTCATTCTTCTCACCACCTAAGCTAAGTGCAGCTGTTAGACACTCCGTACCGTCCAAGGACGGCCCTCCTCGCCCTGTTTGATCCTTTCCTTATGCCTGACCCTCCCGAGAAGAGCAAAAGCTGAATACTGCACAGCACTGGCTGCTCTAAAGAACGTCAACTGTTTGAACTGCACTGTAAACAGTCCCCTCCCAGTGTAAATATTTCCTTGGTTTTCCCAGTGCCTCTCGCACATGTCCCTCGGTGCGTGGAGCATCACTCCTAGGTTCACTTGGCCTCAAATGCACTCGTGAGCGACAACGCTGCGCTTGGAGGCGAACAGCAGCAGCACATCAGGTGAGGTCAGAGCGGTGTCTGTGAGGTGGGACAACAAAACAGGGGATGTAAACAGTCCCCAAACGAGAAGGAACAATGGGCAGGACTTGCAACTTGCCTGACTTATCGGACTGCCATTTCCTGCGAGAACAGGCGAGGCAGAGGAAATCTGCCGCGTTCATCGGAGCGCTGCGACAGCAAACGCAGCTCTGGAGTGCTCTGGGATGCAGCGATGGCATTTTCACAGTCTGCTTCACAAGTGCACCCCAAAATTCATACGGGTTCTTATTGGGATGACTGCTGCTGCTCAGCAGCGCTTCCCTCAGCACGTCTGAAATCCCTCCCTTCAAGTCAGAGCACGCTGACAGCCTTAGTACGGAGCACGGCGTCCAGCTACAACATCCTTCCTCTAATAAAAAGGATTAGCAGAAAGGCAGTTGCTGACAAGACCCTTATCCATTACTCCGAGAGCCAAGAAACATCTCTGCGCTCCTGCTCTTCCCGTGGCGAAGGAGGAGAGCGACTGGAGGGAGCGACCACATGAATATTCATCACGTCCAACTCGTTTTACTCTTCTCTTCAGAGCAATCTGCTGGAGTGGAGAGGAGGAAACGCCGCACACAAGGAAACAGCCCCAACTCCCACAAGGAGTCAAGTAGGATAGTACCCCAGAAAGGAAAGAGGGGGGGAAGACGGGTGAGAAAACAGCTCCTATGGGTGTAGGAAGGGGTCTGCAGCAGAAGCTGTCACCCCCCAGCACAGCCCCACGTGCAGCAGCACCTCCACGCACAGCTGCCTGAAAACGGTGACACGACTGGGACTGTGAATGTGAATGCATCGACATAAGGGTGGCTTTACAAGGACAGAAGCTCCACTTTCCATACGGGAAGAGCTGGAGCGGTGAGAGGCACCTTCGTGGGAATGCAACTGCATCCATAGCACAAATGGAGGTGATGCAGTTTGGCTTAGCGAGCTGGACTTCAGCACAGGCATTGAGAGGACAGAAGACTTGCTTCCAGCAGCCCACTCCAACACCACCAGCACCACTGACACTCACTTTTCAAACAGGGACTGCCAGGGGCAAGTAATGGGATAGAGGATTTGTCTCCGAGCTGCTGCTCTGAAGCCAGATTGCTTTCAATCCTCTCCAGTCACTGCAGGACAGAGCTCAGTACAGATCCGTGACCACAGCTTGGGGACAACCAACGCCAACACACGTGCACGGGGAAGAGGTGAAAGTGAGGGTTAAGGGAGCGGCTGTGGGCAGACAGCAGGCAGGCAGGGAAGGCAAACAAGCCCAGAAATCCTCCTCCTGCCACTGCAGCTATGGCAGCAGTGCGGCCACGCGCTCCTTCCTGCTGCCCCACATCTGTAATGACACGTTCCCGTGCAAGGACCACTTGATTTTGGACCCAAAACAGACGCAGTGAGGAAGCATCGGAACACGGGGCTGGATGCCCACAGGACCTCCAAAGCTGATGGGCTGGGATGTTTTAGGGCCACGAAGAACAGCCCCGGAGCGGTGACGGTGACGCTGCAGCCGCAGTGACCTCGGCCTCACCCATGCTCTGCTCTCGGGACAGCTGGCCCTGCTCGGCCTCCTCTGCTCTCCACAGCACCGAGCGTAATCCAAGATGCATTTCAAGCTAATGAATCATTTCACTATTTTTTTTTTTTAACCAAATCTGTACTGATGATTAAAAACATCAAAGCTGGAATTAAAGGCTTACGAAGCATGAGTTCATATTTCAGCGCGTTCGTAACTCCTGCACAAGTACAAACACCAGCCCAGATTCAGCATTTCAGCACTGAATCAAAGGAAAAAAAATCCTCTTGATGCACACGCTCCTGTCCTTTCACTTCTCTGCCCTCATTACATGGTCCTCTGTGGAAGGAGGGAGAGTTCTGGTGCCAGCATCCCTCTGCACCCCTGCTCAGCATCCCTCTGCACCCCTGCTCAGCATCTTTGCTACATATCCACCCACGTTTTCCCACTCTCAGGGCAGGTGGTGCTCAGCAATGTTTCATACAGGAGGAACTCAAGGGGCTTGGCAGGATTTCCACGCAGGGCAGCCGTCCAGCAGCCAGCCTCTACAGTAAACATGAGCTCTGAAGGCAGGACCCCGCGGGGCATGGCTGGGGTACAAAAGAGGACAGAGGAAAAGCAGCAGCTCGTGTGTGTTTGTATGAGGTACGCGGTGCCACACAAAGGTTTGGGATGGCAGAAGAGACGAAGAAATGTTTTATGGCGAGAGCAGAAGAACCAGCATGAAGCTGCAGAGTAACTTTATTTAGCACACACGGTATGAATATTAAGGACTTGCTTTAAGAATCTTTGAAAGGCAGCATTATAGATACTTTAATAATGCAAATCACTTAATGCCCTCCGTTTCATGCCTAAGTGAAAAACACATTTCAGGTTCTGATTTTTAAACTACAATTAAGACACGTGAAATCAAAACAAAAGTCAAACTCCCTCAGATAAGTCACTGGTAGCCATGGTTACTGCAACATTTCGGATCCTTCTGCTCAGGATCACATGCCCCAGTGCTGAAGAGGAGTCCTCAGCACCTCGAGCTGACAGCACTGCACAGGGGCACATCTCCAGGGTGCACTGGGAGCACTGCAGGCTCCATCCATCGGTGCTCCTGTGGCCACAGTGCTGCACAGGAGGCAGTTGGGGGTCTCCTCCCACCCCCCCTGTCCCACAGCAGAGCTGTGGGTGCAAGGCAGAGCTGCACTGTGTAAGGATACCTGCCCTCAGGACCCACTGCAGGGCAGCAAGCAGGCCTGCATGCCACCAGCACCCCCAGAAACAACACCTGCCACGGAGTCCTTAGCAAATGCAACAGCAATCAGCATGGCAATTAATTAAATGTTAATGCATCATCACGAGAAAAATTTCTTTGCTCCCTTTTCCACCTCCTTCCCTTAATTCCTCTGATTTCCCTCCTCTGCCTCCACTCCTGACACCCTCTTTTTCATCAAAGGCAATGAATTCCAGCTGAAAGCCCGAGACTAACATCTCTATGTAGAAGTGACTGGCAATTTGGAGTGCTCAAACGAAGACTGCATATGGGTTCAGGTTTGGAAGGATTAATACACTGTGGGGAAAAATGGTCTTCTGCAAAATGACTCCAACTGAACAGAGAGAATTCAGCAGCGGTTTGAGAAACCTTTTGTCTTCTAAGATCCCAAAGTCTCAAAGTTAAAGTTAACGCCTGGAAAAGGGAGAACAAGTCATGGTCACTACTTCTAGTTCTGAGTCTCGTCCTCCTGGTGCACTGACTGCTTCCCCTTCAGCATCCTTCATCCCACCTGTCCCAAAGGAGCCAAGGACACCCCCAAAACCCAACTGTAAGGCAAAGGTCCCTTCCATTCTTGACTTTAGCATTACTTTGTGCACCATGAGACGTCCCAACATTTCTGCATCTCTTTTTCTTGCTCGCTTTCCAGCTGCGTGCAGGCAGAGCCCAGCACACACGTACACACGGCCATAATCTGCCCAGGCCTCCATCAGAGGTTGTCTGCGTGCCAAAGGAGGTGGGATCTGGGTTTCTGCTACAAGCACTAATGAAACTGGATGTCTGTCAAAAGCTGGCCGCTGAAACGGTGCACTGGAGCATGGAGCAGAAAAGAGGAGGGTGAGATATCCCAACACATTACACTCCGTGCCACCTCATGGAGTTCCAACGTGAGGGAATGGTCGGTACACGCTGTACCCGGGGACAAATGGTGAGAAAAAAAAAAAAGGAAGAATAAGATCCTTAAAAATGCCTCTGACACAGAGCAGAGTTCATCCCTGTGCTGCCACCACCACCACCAGCACCGACCGCACTTCCAGAGTGCCCGAGGATGGGAAGGTGCCCCCAAACCTTCCAGCAACTGGATTCCTATCAGCTCCAAAGCAAATCCCAGAGCAAACTGAGCCAACACGAAGATCAGCAGGAGCACATAAATGACCGTGGCAGCCACGGAGGAGGGCTGCCCCCTCCTGCTCCCAGCTCCAGGACCACCCGAAGGGCGGTGGATCTTACACTGCGTACCCGCAGTGCACCCTGTGCTGCTGTCTAAGGCAGCACTCTCAGCAACAGTTTTCTCCCACCAGCTTGAGAAGAAAGCAAGCTGCAGCCAGACCAAATCAGCAGTGGCAGAGGCAGGCCCACCCTCTGCAGCACATCCCATCCTCGCTTCACCCCCTGAGCCGCAGCGGGTGCCTCCTGCACCCCCACCCACTGCTGAGCAAAGGCCGGGAGGCACCTAGTGGTGCTGGGACGCACAGCACAGCCACCGAGGCCACCCCAAAGGGACACTTCCACCCGCAGCCCCGTGCCTGGGCAGCCGCCTTCAGCACAGCTCAACATCACAGGACCACTTCTTCACGTTCACAATGAGAGCTCAGCTTCAAAGCCCAACCCTGAGCTCCTCGGAGCAGCACTCGCCTCAGCCTGCTTCTGTCACACCCCAGTGTACACACCCAACCCTGGGAGCAGCCTGGGATCCTGAGCAAAAGCAAGGCGAGGTGATGAAGCAGGAGGCAAGAAACCCCACCATCCCTTTCACACGAGCTGCAGAAAGCACTTTTTGCAGCAGACGTGAGCAGCTGCCCCAGAATTCCAGTTCAGTTCCACAACCAGACCCACTCACGGCCGCGTGCAGCCGCTTCCCTCGTGTCCTAGACCTCCTCACGTACCTCCTGACAGCCGTGGGCCCGTCCCGAACACCTTCATGCTTTCCAGCTCTTCCTGGGCAGCTCACACCACGACCCCAGGCAGCCACAGCAACAGCCCTGCCCCGATGCTCGTGAGCTGCACTGGTTGCTCTGCAACTCCCAAGTGCATCTTCCATACAAATAATGAACTGGAAAAGACAGTGCAGCCTTCTCCCCACGACGTGGGGCACTTCCTTGCAGAGCCACTGACACTGAGAAGCACTCATAGGCAAAAAAAAAAGGCCTGTATAGAATGACTGGAGTTCTCTTTCGGCCTAAATAAATCCTCCAGCTCAGAAGTCTCCCAGCACTGAACAAGAAAGCAGCAGTTATTATTATTTTTTTTTTACAGTGATTCAATTAGAGCATAAACATTCACACCCTACCAGATCTAACAACTGCATCTGCTCAAACCACCACGTGGCAGAGGACAGAGCACTGAAACCACACGAAACTTCTCGTGAGCTTCAGAAAGAAAAACTCAAAGTGAGGACCGAAGCTGTGTGACGTTACAGCAGCACGGAGCCGAGGCACAACCAGCCCACACCACCATCCTTCCCCCCACCATCCCACCCTGCCCTCCCGCTGCTCCTTTGGGGGCAGTGAGGTCAGGGGACTTCAGGCCGACTTTCTCTTGATGTGAACCACAACGCACATACTCGCAGATAAGACAGACCCGCAGGTTCCCCCCCCCCCCCCTCCCCTCCGTTGCTCCAGGTTTTGACAGGTGGGATTGCTTTTCCCAGCGTGTAACAGCATTAGCAAGCTTTCTGAGATGTGTTTGTACAACCTGGCTGCCTCCCTTTCCTCGCGGGGTTAAGCCAAGCTCGAGAGACAACAGCCCTCCCCAGCAGCACCCATTCACTCCTGCTCGACGGCCTGCATGACACCACCCCATCCACTCCCCCAAGGAAGATATTTCCCCCCCAGCTCTCGGTGTGACGCTGCTCTGTGCCCCGCCAGCCCCACAGTGCACAGCTCACACATCTCACTGCCCGCCAAAGCCAAAGAGCATCTCCAGGAGCAGCGCTGAGGGCGGCTTCGCCCGCAGGGCAGGGGACACACACACAGTGCAGAGCAGTGGGTGCACCCCACACCATCGCAGCCCAAACCTCCCGGCCACGCTCAGAGCTGCGGGGTCCGCACGGCCCCTCCTGCCCTGGGCTGGTGCAGCACGGGGAACCGGCCTCAGCCACAGCTCCAAAGATGGAAATTCTGCCCGTGCCGTTCGGGTGACAGCACCGCGGGGATGGCATGGAGGAACGGGGTGGCAGCGCGAGGTCGGGAGCAGACGGAGCTGTTGGAGGCGGCGGTGGGACGGGACAGGGCCCCGAGGTTCTCCTCTTACTGCGTGGAGGTGCATCCGACGTCCCCCGCCAGGTTTCTCCTCCTGAGCTCGCTGTATTCTCCGACAAATCCATCACTTTAAACGGGAGCCCGACGTCCCGTTTAGAGCGGGTCCCGCGTCCCACCGGGCTTGAAAACCACCCGAGAAAACACACACACACACACACACAGACACACACACACACACACACGCGTGCACAGAGAGCACCGCGGAGCTGCAGCCCCACTCCGGGCCACTGCTCACGGCCCTGAAGCAAAACCGCTCCCACCGCTCCGTGCCACGCAGCGACCCACGGAACACGCACAGCCCCCACGGAGCACGCACAGCCCCCACGCACAGAGCCCGGCACTGCACCGCGGGATCCCGCGGAGCTCGGGCGGACCGGCGGCACGGCACCGAGGACCCCCCCCCCCCCCCCCCCCCCCCCCCATAAACTCCACCGGGGAACGGGGAACGGAGCGCGGAGCCGCGTCCCGAAGGACCGAAAGCGGATAAACGAAGGGATAACGAAGCGCGGCCCGACACCGCGCCGTGCCCCGCCCGCCCCCAGGCCCACCCGGCCCGGGCCCCGCTCCCCGCTCCCCGCTCCCCGCTCCCGGCCCCGCTCCCCGCGGCCCCGCCCCGACCCCGCTCCGCTCCGGGCCCCGCTCACCTGCTCGGCCGCTCCGCGCCGAACTCGGCCCCTCCGGACTCCGCCATCTTCGCTGCGCCGCCGCCGCCGCCGCCGCCGCCGCCGGGCCCGGGCTGGGAGGCGGCGGGCGCCGCGTTAAAGGCGCAGCAGCGAACGGCGCCGCCGAACGGCTCCGCTCCCCCGGGACCGGAGCTGCCCCACCGGGACGTGCGGGGCGTGGGAGGAGCGCCCGCGAATGTCTCGGTGATGCTGCGGGCACGGGGATGGAGCGGCAGGGAAAGCGGGGCGGATTTGGGTCCTGGATTTTTTTTTTTTTTTTTGGGGGGGGGGGGGGGTTGGGGGTGTCATTGTCCCCCGAAGGATGTGGTGGCGGAGCGATGCAGTCGTCTGTTTTGTGAGAGTGGCTCAGACGCCCTCACGGTGGCCCGTGTCTGAGCGCTGAACGATTCTGTGTGTTCAGTGCCTTCTGGGGACAGCAGCGTATGTGTGGCCCGTGTTCTGGGGACAGCCTGCCCGGCACGAGGGCAATCAACCCAGCATTCAGCCAACCCCAACGACCACCCGACCCCAGAGACCACCCAATGACCCCCCAGCCCCAGCCATGTCCCCGCCAGCCATCCTGGGCCATTCTGCAGCACCCCGCAGAAAATGCCGTCCCGCTGGCAGAGCTGATGCCCGCAGTGCCTTTCCATGGCCGGGGTCGGGGCCAGGCCTCGCGGGCCGTGTAATTTCCCAAGCCGCCGTGCATCTGGAGGCAGCGGACGGGCGAGGGGGCATTCCACTGCCAGTGGAAATCAGGAAATTATTCGTCCTGGTGGCTCTGCCAACGAGCGTGGGTAAATCCCTTTGATTTCCCATGCCTCGGCGTCCACATCTGTATAAGGGAAAGGGGGAATAAACGGGCTTGGAAAGCCATGAAAACACCCTTTCAAGTCAGCCTGATGAAAACTTCATGTTCTACAGCCCTCTGCTTCAAGGAGAGGAATCTATTTCAGAGGCAGCGCTGTGTATTTTTCCTATTTAAACCTTCTAAATCTGCCGGAGCATTAAAAATATTTGGCATTTCCACAGCACATTTCATTCCCAGCTCCAAATGCGTTTTACAGACATTCATTAATTAAGCCCCATAAAACCTTTGGGAGAAAGGGAAGCGGGACTTATTCATTTGCTCGTTGCGTGGTGCCCGCTGCTCTTGGCTGCGTTTTGGGGTCCCCCCTTCCACCCACCCCACTCATCCCCCCCCCCCCACAGCACCAGCTCCGTTCCGTACCTCCCGCTTTCTCCTGGGGCCGCCTCATCTCTACACACCCCCCCTCCTCCTTGTCGAGGTTTACACTTCACACTTCCACGTGTCGTTTTTTTGGGGGGCCGTATCTATAGGATTTTAAGTGCTTTTGTTTCAGGGCCCCGCTGCCACCGGGCCCGGAGTGCCGCACCTCCGCTTCCCGACTGGAAATGCCTTTCACATGTTCCCCAGATCCCACTTAAATGGAACCCCAGAAGTCTCCCAAAAGCATGAAAAAACGCATTTCTACCACGCTGGAAGGAAGATGTGTTCCAGATCGCTCTGCTGACTTGTGTCAGGGAACCGCAGGGGGTATTTCGTGTTGTTTCAGGCGGCCGATGGGACTCCGTCTCTCTCGCAGCAGATCCAGGAACTTCCTCGTTACCGTTATGGTTTGATTTTATGGCCCATTTGCTGGCTGTTTTCATTTCTGTTCGTTATTTGTTGAGTGCACTCAGCCCCGTCCCCACGGAGCCTGACTTATATCTAAGGTGATTTTTACGAGCGGCGTTAGCGCGGCAGCCGAGCGATGCTCAGTGCTTTCATGCACTGATCCCAAGCACACGGCCCTCGGTGCGGCCCCAGAGCTCCTACTGTGCAGTGCAGCCATCCCCCCTGAAAGCACACATCCTCACATGGGGTAAGAAACAAAGCCGTCGGCCCCGGACTGCGGCCGTCCCTCGTTTTCCTGATCACTGCTGTGAGATGCGGACGTGTTTGCGCCCTGCCCGCACTTCTTTCCCCCCATAAAACACGAGGCCCAGCACCGCCACAGCCCCAGCTCCACACCTGCCCCCGCACTGTGGGATTCCCCACGAACTCGTGGGCTGGGGGCAGTGCTGTGAGCGGAGGCAGACGACGTCTGCAGCGTTTTTTCCCAATTCTTCCTAGATTCTCCCCAGCTCGTGGCAGCCTCCCATCGCAGCGCAGTGCTCAGGAGCCATGGGGTGACCTCTCTCTTTCCCTCTCCGTTCCTGCTTGGCTGCTCCCTGCTAATCCCCATGTAATCCCAGCGAGCGCGTGAGCTGGGGAAGCACGTGGCCTGGGGTCCGCCTGCACATGCCAGCGCTGTCCCTTCCTTCCATTTCGGCCTGCTTGCATCTCCCCACCACTGTGCCCTGTGACAGAGAGGTTCCCAGTCTCTCCTGGGAGGCTCTGAGCATGGGACACCCCCTCCTCCCCACTCGTGATGCTCCCACAGGGCACGGAGCTGCCCCTATCTCCACTGCAGATCCAAAGCAGCAAGCATGGCCATCGCATCCCGTGCAGATAACGGCTGTGTGCACACACCCATCGGTGTCAGCATCGCTGTGCCTGCTCTGAAGAGCAAGGAGGCATGAGCAGAATCCCAACGTGGGCTCTGCTTTGCTCCTTCCACTCCCAGCACTCAGTGCTCGGTGCCGTCCCCAGTTCGGAGCTCCATCCGCAGCGCAGAGCCGCAATGCAGCCCCACTCGGAGCACACACACACACTGTGCCCGCTGAGCACTGGGACGGCTCCGGCAGGTGCTGCGGGCGGACCGTTCCCACCCGCGCTCCCCCTGACCAGCTTTGGCTGCGCTCCTCACCTGGCAAGAGAACACACGGCAGCGAGAATAAACACGGAGGGAAACGCAAAGCCCCTCGCGGCCCAACGCACGCCGTCTGTGTTCCAAGAAGTAATGAAGCCCAGGGAATGGAAAATGCATGTCACTTGGCGGCGGGCGGAGGCACGCAGCGCAGTGCCGGCTGTGGATGGGGTGCTCCGGCCAGCGGCACCGCGCCGAACCCTGCGCTTGGACACGGGGAACGATTCGCCTTTGTTGCCCCCCCTTTCCCTCCCTCCCCGAGCGGTCCCTCGAGCTGGGCTGGAATGTGCGTGGTAGGGACAGAACCAATCCCATTAGCACCAGGAGATTGTTTTTCGTTTGGTTTTCCTGTTGCTGAATCACCCGCAGCTCCGCTCCTCCTGGGCGTGGGGAGGAGGATGGGGAGCGGATCCCCGCGGCCAGCAGCTCCGTCCGACCCATCCTCATCCTCACTCCATCGCTGATGAAGGTTTATCCCCACAGGGCGCCAGGCTGATGGAGGACAGCAGCGGAGAGCAGCGAGGACAGAGCCCTTCCCCGGATGAGAAGGAGCTCGGGCTCTCCTTCCATCATCTTCAAAACACGCGCTCTGAGAAGGCCCCAAACCGCTGCTGCTTCCTCCTCATTGTGTTCCCTTATCAAAGCCCTTCATTCCTCCACCGTGAGACACAGAGAGGCCGTGTGTGGCTGCTCTGTGCTCAGCATCACCCCACGGCCGGCCCTGCTGGGGGAGGGGGGGTGGGGCAGCCCCAACCACCACTGCTACACGGAGCTGGTGATGGACATAGCGGGGTGCAAGATTGGGACTGCTGGGGCCCTTCCCACCCCATCCCAACCCCGGGCTTTCAGCCCCGACAGCGCCCGGGGAGGGAGATCCGTGCGTGAATGCACTGCAGTGTGCGAGCGGCAGTGGAGCAGAGCCAGCTCCGTGCAGCTGAGATTTCGGGGGGGTGGGGGGGATATCTCCCCGGGGTGGGGGTGGAAGGGCGGCAGCAGCAGCACCGGACCCAGCGGGGCTGAGCACAGCGGCACCGCACGAGCCGGGCGATGCTTCGGGGTCCGCCGAGGGGGGCTGGGGGAGCAGCTGGCCGCCTCCCCCCGGCTTTTTGGAGGCCGTGGGGCTGCTGCTGGCCGCAGCGCGGCTGACAGTCCCCACCTACCGGCCTGCGCTTCCCTCCCGAGCGTGGCTGAGCAGGAGCGGGTGGGGAGGACGTGGCCCTTCGCAGCCCCCGATGCCCACCGCGAGGTGAGGGAGCGATCGCACCTCTCCTCCGCCCGGCATCGCTCCCGGCACACGGGGCCACACACTGCGATTTTTGATTTTTTATATATTTTTTTTTCTTTTTTCTTTGCTTTCCCCGTGAAAAACCTCCAAGGAGAGGAGAGAGGAGGAAAAAAGGCGTCGGGTGGAAGTCAGCCCGGCTGCCTGCGGGGGGGTGGAACCAGCGGATTTCATGCGTCTCTCCTCTCTGCAGCGGGGTCCCTCCTCACCTGCTCCTTCCTGGGCACGGCTCCCTGCACCCCGCGCCAGCACTGAGCAATCCGATCCATCCTGAAGGGGAGGATTCTGCTCTCAGCCCCGTCCCAGGAGGGACCGCCGGAGCCCGCGGCACGCAGGGTCTGCCAGCTGTCCATCCCACATCCCTCCCCCCCCCCCTCCCCCCGGGCTGAGGGCACTCGGGAAATAAGGGGTTAATGGGTTGTGGGGGGATTGGGGCCACCAAACCCTCCCCGGGAACACCCCACCTCCCTTCGGATCCATCGGCGCTTCCTCCCGCACCGCTCCGGGTCCGACCCCAGGAAGCACGGGACCAGCCCTGGTACAAACCCTTTATTTCTCCTCCCGCGTCCGACCCGCGCTCTGCTCGCAGTGTGGGGCCGGGTCCCCCCCCCTGCACCCATCCCAGAGCCGGGGGGGACCGCCTGGAGGGGCTGCACCCCCGGGAATCTGCAAACTTGGGGGGGGGGGGGGGACAACACAGGCTGCACCAACAGCAGAGCTGCCAGGAAGTGACACCGAGAAGTTCACCCCGACCACGGACCCCCCCCCCCCAGCCCACTCCCCAGATACGTTGCACTGTGATATGGAGCAGCACAATTATTGGTGGGGCCGGAGGAAACCCCCAGGGACACCCCCTCACCCCACAACGACACACAGCTTGGCCCCCCGACATGGGGTGAGCGTAGAAACTGACAGGGGGGGTGGCACGGGCAATAAGTTACTCTGTACACACGTGTTAGGGGGAGGTTGGGGGACGGGGGTGCCACCATGGGGTGCCCGGGCCTGGCGGTCTGCATGCCGGTGCAAATCAAACACAGGACGATGCACAAAGTGATGGAGATGGGGAGATGGGAGATGGCACTGCTGCAGGGGGGGGGCTGCCCAGCGTGGCCCCCCTGACCCCCGCTCCTCACCAGGACACAGAGCCGGTGGCACCCGGTCCTGCCCCGTGGGGTGCAGCAGGGATGTGAGGGATGGAGCATCCCAGGAGCACGAGGGTGGGAAATGCCACTCGGTCCCTGCCCGGTGCCCCCCATCGGTGTCACGGAGCCGTCCTGGAGTGCTCTGCAGCCCCCCCAGGGCCCGGCCGGGTGCTCACATGGGCACGGGGGCGGCGGATCCGCTGCTCTCTCCGCTTTGGCTGCCAACACCAAATCCATTGGCCACGTTCCGGCTCCCGCGGGGCCATCGGCGGAAGGGAGTTCCCAGGGCCGGCGCCGCAGGGGCTCAGCCTGAGGTGGGGGCCGGGCTGTGCAGAGCCAAAGCCCCCCCAGGCACTGCCCCTGTCCCGCTGGAGCCGTGCCCAGAGGGGGGGCACAGGGCTGTGCTCCCCCCCCTTGCACGCTGGCAGTGGTCGCTGGGATCTGGGCAGTGGGAGTGCAGCAGTGCTGATGGAGGGGGGAAAGCTCCAGGCTGTGCCCCATGGAGGCAGAGGGATGGGGTCAGAAGGGGATCGGGGGCACCGGCACGGGGACAGTGGCAGTGAAGTGATGGGGAGGTGATGGGAAGGGGTGGGGCACTACAGGATGGTCTTGTCCAGGTCGACCTTGAGCGGCAGCGGCCCCACGTCATCACCGTGTGTGGGGCACAGAGTGACCGCAATGACGGGCGGCAGCGGGAACACACTGGGGCCACGCGGGTCCTCCAGGCACTCCCTGTCCCCATTGATGCTCAGAGACTGCAAGAGAGCAGAGGGCAGCGTGTGACCCCGGGCCCCACTGTCCCCAACGTGGGGACACGCCACGCAGCACCAACGTAACGGTGCGCCCGGATCCACAAACACCCTGTGGCCACATCTCAGCCCCATGGCACAGCAGGAGGACACGGGGCAGTGGGAACCCCCAGAGCTGTGCCCATACCGGGGTCCTGACGTGCTGCTCGGGGGCGGTCACCAGGCTGGCGCAGCTCAGCCACAGCATCACCACAATGGAGAGGAAGAGGCAGGCAGCCAGGATCCAGCGGGGGAGGCCCGAGCGCCTATAGCACCCCCACACCCCCAGAGAAATGGGGTCACTTTATGGAAGTGCTCTGGTTACGGGTGGGGGTCCCCGCAGCCCCCCTCGGCACCTACTTGGCCATGCAGCCCAGGAAGTCGTGCTCCGGCTGTGCTGTGTCTGCAGGTTTGGCTTTGCCCCACGGCTCCTTCCCAGGGGGGGACTTCTCGTCCTTCTGCTGGAGGCCTGGAAGCAAGAGAGGCAGTGCTGAGTGTGGGCATCACCGTGCAAAGCGCAGGAAGGAGGGTGCATGGTGCGTGGTGCAGGGTGTGAGGTGCAGGGTGTGAGGTGCTGGCCACGTTCCCCTGGGGTCCTTGCAGCACCTTGCAGGGGGTGCCATGGGTTTGGGAAGCAGATCAGAACCACCATTTGTTCCACCCTGGTGGGATCCGATGCCGCCAGGAGGGCTCCTGCCCCAGAGAGCAGCAGTGCGGTCCCACACCTGTGTGGGGTTGGGGGGAGTGGGCATCGTCCCCTGGTCCTGGCTGCTCCGGTTGGGTCATCTGCGCTTCGGGCAGAGGGAACTCCACATGGGGCTGCGACTGAAGGAGAGGGGAAGCAATCAGCACGAGGGTCCCATCCCCCTCAGCCCCCCGTGGGGAGGACGCGGGACCCCCACCTGGAACACCACCACTTTCCCATCATCCGCCTGCAGGTAGAAGGTCCACGTGGAGGAGATGAGGCTGTGGGCAGAGCTGACGATGTCGGAGCAGAATGAGGAGAGCAGATCCAGCACCGAGAGCCACGGCGCCTTCACCTCTGAGCTCTGCGGAGCGGTGGGGACACAGCGTCACCGCGTCCCATCAGACACAGCCGGGCTGAGCCCCGTTCCCCCACCCCACAGCCACCAAAGGGCTCCTTTGGGGCCGACCCCCACGCACAGCCCCCACAGCCGTCCCCACCCCGCGGTGGCGGAGGCGTTCCCATGGCGGTGTCCCCATGCCGCGGATTTTTGGCCGTGGCGGCGGTTTGTTATTTTTAACGCATCCCTGCAGGAATCCTCTTCCCTCCCCTTGCACGGTCAGAGCAGAGCACGGGGAAGAAATAGGTCAGATGCTGCTCCATCTGCTCGGCCCCAACGTCTGGGAAGCGGAGAGCAGCGCTGGGGGCGACGCTGGGTCCGTGTCCGGGCTCTGCCCCGTGGAAATGGGGTGGGATGGGGTTTTCAGGGCCCTCTGCTCCCTCCAGCACCGCCTCGCTCTGCCTACGGTGCCAACAGCCCCCAGCCCGGGCCAAAGGCTTCTTTAATTAATTGGGCAAAAGCTGCATTAATTAAACACGGGAGGGAAAGCGTTGCTAATTGCTGGGAAGGATCAAAACCGGGGGTACCCACGCCAGCACTCGGCCCACACCTCCCACCCCGGGGACCCACACTGGGGCCGGGCGGCACCGGGGGGGCACAACCCCCACCCCCACCCCCTCACCTCCTCCCTTTGCTGCACGTGGGGCAGCTGCTCACGGCACCCAGTCCTGCAGCCCCACTGCTCCTCCGCTCCGACGTAGGCCTCGGCGCACGCTGCGGGGAGGGGGCGCGGGGTGAGGATGCGGGAGGGGGCAGATCCCAGTGCCCCCCCACCCCTTAAGCTCTGCTCACCTGCCTCACATTCGGCCCTGGTGGTGTTCAGCCCCGCGCTCGCATCCACGAAGTGACAGATGGAGAACAGGCGGCAGCCGCGGTGACAGGCGCTGAGCACAGCGTCCTGCGGGCACAGGGCACGGAGCTGGCACACAGCACGACCCCCCCTCCCCCCCATGGGATGGGGGCTGCATAGAGGGGCCACCACCGGCCCCACTGCCCCCACAGAGCTGCCAAAGCAGCGAGGTGTGCGTCCTGCGAGGACGTGGCACGTCCCTGTGTTGCTGCTGGGCGTCCCACATCTCTGCACGGGGGGCTGGCAGGGCTGGGGGGTGGGGGGGGGAGGGGGTTTTTTGGAGGGGGCTGCACGCATCGGGAGTGCTCTAAGTGCATGGGAGGAGGTTTTCATGCATAGCAGGGCTGTGCAGGCATGGGGGGGGTTGTGTGCATGGGGCTGTGTGTGCATTAGGGGTGTGTGCACAGGGGCTGCACATTTGTTGTTTTTTTTTTTTTGGGGGGGGGTTGGGATACACTGAGAGGCTGTGAACATGTTACTCTGTGTGTGTGTTGTGGGGGCAGATGCACCATGATGGGGAGGGGTGTGGGGGGGGTGCCGGGGGGGTCCATGCAATGTACAGTGGGCCCAGGGGAGTTCAGCTCTACCCCCTCCCACCCGGCAGTGTGGGCCAGGAGCAGAGTGGGACCCATCTGAGCCGCTGTCACAGATCTGCGGCCACATCAGCCCCATAGCCGGGGTCGCACCCCCCCGCCTCCCCCCCGCCTTCAGCCCCACTATGGCCCCGTTATCCCACCCCCGATCAGGGGCTCTGAGCACTGACTTCTCATTCCACCCCCCCCCACAGACACCCTCAGCCCGGGTGGGGGCTGCCGGGGGGGCTCAGCGGGGGCACCCCAACCCCCAGCGATGCTCAGTGCACACAGACCCCCCCGAGAGACACAGGCCCCGTCTTCCTGCGGGTAACATTGCCCGGTGCCGCCGGTCGTCCCCCCCCCCCTCCCGGCGCTCCCGGTACCCGGTGCATCCTCCGGTGCCACGGCTGCTCCCCCCCACGCAGTGCTCCCTCCCGGTGCTGTTCTCCCGATACCCCCGCGGCGCTTCATATTCTCCCCCTCCCCCCCCCATCTCCATCCCCCCCCCCACCCCCCCAGGGCCCACTCACCTCCGCCCGGGGCTGCACGCTGCGGCCGCACTGCCGCTGGCAGGGACCGGTGTCCCCGAGCTGCGCCGAGAACGGGTCCCCCCCCCCGGCGGCGGCGGCGGCGGAGAGAGCGAGACCGAGCGCGATCAGCGCGGGGGGGTGCGGGGCCGCCATGGCGGGGACGGAGCGGAGCGGAGATGCCACCGCCGCCGTTCGGCCCCGCCGTGACGCGCCGTGCGCCGGGCGGGGGCGGCGGAGAGAGCTGGGGGGGGGGGGGGGGGGGGGGAACCGCAGTGCCGCAGCTTCGCCGGTACCGGAGCCCCCGGAGAAGGGGGAGGGGAGGGAGGATGGGGGGGGGGGGGGGGTGGCAGGAGGGCACGGGGAGTAAGGGGTTAATTGTGGGGAGGGGTTGGGGAGGGGGGTGAAAAGGAATGAGGGGGCGTATGGGGGTGCTCGGAGATGCGGAGGTGTGGGAGGATTTCGGGGGGGGGACTCCGGGGGTGCGTGGGGATGGGGAGCTGTGTGGAGAGTGGGAGGTGCGGGAGGACCCCGGGGATGCAGGGGATTGCAGGGAGCCGGGGGGGGGGGGGGGGGACTTGGGGAGATGGAGGGGGAATGGAGAACGTGGGGGGACACGGGGGGGTCGCAAAGCGATGCTGGAGACCGCGGGGCGTGGGGGTACTGGGGCCGCGGGGGGACACAGATGCAGAGGGGCTGGGGTGCGTGGGGGGACACGGGGACGTGGAGGGGGGCTGGGGTGCGTGGGGGATGCAGAGTCCTGGGCTGGGACGTGCAGGGTCTGGTGGCCATCTCCCCCCCCCCGGCAGCACCCCGCACATCTTAGCTCCCCGCGGATTTCGGTTCCCCCCTCCTCGGTGCAGCCCCAGATTTACGGCTTTTATTTCGCAGGGCTTAGCAGACATCAAAGCGTGGGCTCGGCCTCGCGCTCCCGGCCCTGCCCGTCTCCCTTATTGATGGCAGCACCCCAACGCGGAAGGGGGGGGGGGGGAGAAGGAGGGGGGGGGGCTCCACCACCCCCATCCCTAATGGGGACCTCATGGCCGGAGCTCAGCTGGGGGGGGGGCTCTGCTGGGCCCCCGTGGTCGGTCCGCTGCTCCTCCGGCCCATGCGCTTCATTTGGAGGGGTGGGACAAACGTGCTCTGGAGGGGCTCGGGTTGGCTGCGCTCCCCCCCCCCCCCCCCAGCCCTGCAGCCTCGTGTCCGGCACCGCTGACAAATGGCGAAGTAAATGGGACAGATTGGGGACTGCTGCCGTAAATCACAGCGCGGCGCTGCAGGTGGGAACGCATCGGCTGTGGGGCAGAGCTGGGGCTGCTGCGAGATGGGGGGGGGAGGGGGAGGGGAGATGGGGGGGGGGGGGTACAGAACCCGACGGCCTGGGCGCTGGTGTCAGCACCTGGGACAATGGGGCACTGGGGGTAATGAGGGCACTGGGAGCATTGAGGGGACACTGGGAGCACTGGGAGCGCTGCCAGAGCCGCTCCCCACGCCTGACACCGCCCCGCACTCTCAGCCCCTCCACTCGTGTTTTAATAGAAATAAAAAAAAGAGCCCCTCCCCGGGCACCAACACCGCAGTTGGCAAATATTGACCCCCCCCCCCCCTCCCCGGAGCTCTCCAGAGCCTCTCGACGCCTTTTGCATTTATCAGTGACCCACATTCCTCTCCGCAGCGCTCCGTTCCCGATTGGGAGCGGCGATGTCCCCACGGTGCCCCCACTCCCCCCCCCCCCCCCCCCCAAAACCCCACTCTCAGCGTGATGGCATTTTCCCACCGGCACTGTGCGGGCGGGGGCTGCGGGGTGGGAGGGCGGCACGGAAGGGGTTAAAGCGGTTATAAATTACCCCGACGGACGGACGTGGAAATGCTACAGAGAGGAATAGAAAGAAAACTCGGACCGCTGGATTCTTGGCATTTCCAGCCTCTTTATTTGTCCCACAGGTCACTTTAGAAGGATGCAGGCGGTCAGAACGCTCCATCCCCGGGCCATGTGTTGGGGTGGGGGGGGGGGGGGGAGTTGGGGGTCTGCGTCGTGCACCCCGACCCCCCCCCCCCTTCCCGCAGCCGCGTGTGCCCCTGTCCGAAGAGCATCGCGACTAATGGGGTTCATGCGGGGGGATGAGCAGCGGGGGGGGGGGGGGGGTGGGAAGGGGGCGTTACGTTGTGGGGTGACACCGGTGGGGTGGCAGCACGTCGCGGCCCCGTCGGGGCGCGCCCCCGTCCCCCCCCCAGCCCCGCTCGGTGTGGGCAGAGCTCCGCGCACTCAGCGCTGCAAAGGTCACCGCCAAAGGGCAGAGCTCCGCGTGGTGCTCCGCTGACTCAGACGGCGCTGCTGCGGTCACCGCTGTGTCCCCGTCCCCACACCGGGTGACACCGCCCAGAGCCCACCCCGCTCCCTGCCCCGGCGGGGACACGGCGGGGGTGACCCCCTCCTCAACACCGCCTTCCCTCCTCTCCCCACGACACCGCTGTCCCCCCGCCCCCCCCCCCCCCCCCGCCCCCCCCCTTCACCCACGGGGACCCCACGCGGCCCCGCTCGGGCTGACCCCCCCGGCGCTGGCAGGCGCGGAGCTGGGGCGGCACTTTCCCATGCTGGGTGTCTCCCTCAGGCTGACATTTTTGGGAAATTTCAACGAAAACACTTCAGAAGGTTCCAACAAAACGGGACGATGGGAAAAGGCATTGTTTGGGCTCTTTTTTTTTTTTTTTTCTTTTTATTTTTTATTTCCTTTTCTCTTCCCCCCCCCTCCCCCCCCCCCTTCAATCTCTGCCGTCCCTTCTCATGGGCTCCGGCAGCGCCTCACACCGCACCCGTTCCCCACGGGTGTCACCTCTGTCCCCACGCGACGTCAGCCCGTCCCCACGTGGCGTCACCCCGACCCACAGTGACAGCCCCCACCCCACGCGGCCCCACGAGCGTCACAGCCACAGCATGGGGGTGAAGGGTGGGGGTCTGAGCCCAATCCTCACTGTCGCCCCATGGCTCAGGTGTCCCCTGCCGCCCGCGGGGGGAGGGGGGGCACAGAATCCAGCGCTGGATCCAGCGGTGGGCAGCAGCCCCTGGCTCAGCCCCCCCCCAACTACGGGTTCCCATCCCCAGCCTAAGTTCAGGGTCAGGGTCATGGGGTCCCTCTCACGTCCCCTCCTCTGGGGGAAAGGTTGGGGACGGTTGGGGTGCAGTACGGCCCAGGTGTCCCCCATCGCGAGGGGGGGGTGGCTCTCTGGGCACCCCCTGTGTCCCATCCCACTCTCCACTGCCGCAGGGACACAGAGATGGGGACATTGCCACCGCTGCTGACCCGGGGCTCGGTGCCATCGGGTCCGGACGGGGACACGAGCGGGGTCACCCACGGCGTCACGTCCACCCACCACCGAACCCTCGTGATCCCCGGGGACGCGCGGAGCCCCGACCCGACGGCCCCGCGGAGCCCCTCGGGGCATCTTCTCCTCTTTTCGTTGTTACGGAGGGGAACCCCCGAGGTTATCTCGGAGGAAAAAGACGGGGTTTAGGGGGAAAATCTTCCACAAAACCAAACCCGAGCCAGAAAACAGCCCCGAGGGCTCCGCCGCACCACGCGGGGATGAGGAGCGGGGGGAGCGGCCCCGAGGGCGCAGGAGTGTCCGGACGGCAGCGCTGAGTCACGGCGGGACGGGACGGGACGGGACGGGACGGGACGGCTCTCCGTCATCTACCGGGCGGGGGGGGATGGGGACGGGGCACCGCATCCCGCAGCGGAGGGGCAGCGAAGACGGCGCGCTCTGCGGGCACAGAGCCGGCACCGGAGAGGCCCCGGAGGACCGGTGCCTTTCTGCCCCCCCGGGGGCGGTCCCGGGCCGGGCGGGGCGGGGCGAGGGCGGCATTTAGGGCTTTGGCAGAGCGGGGGCTGCTCAGACTTGTTCGCGACTTTCCCGGACGTGCCGGTGCGTTCCGCCGCCGCGGGCACCGACGGGCACCGACCCCACCCCCCCTCCCCCCATTCCGGCCATGCCGGCCCTTCTGCCGCCGCTGCTGCTGCTGCTGTGCCTGCGGCTGCTCCGCGCTGAGCCGCCCGCGTGTGAGTACCGCCCGCGGGGGTCCGGGGGGCCGTGCCCGAGCGGGCGCCGTCGGGGCTGGGGTTGGGGCAGGCTCTGCGCGGGGTCCCCCTGGCTCCGTGCCGCCGCTCTCCTCCTCTCTCTCCTTTCTCCTCTTCCCCGTCCCTCATTCATTTCGGTCATTGTGGCCCCCCCCCCCCCCCCGCCTTTCCGGGATGTGTCCCCTTTGGGCTGCGTACCCCTCCCCCGGGGCGATGGGAGCCCCCCGCCCCACTCTCTCCCCGGGACGGTGCCTGACGGGAACCCCTGACAGCGCCCGACCCTCTCCTTGTGCCCCTCGGAGAACAATGGGAGCCCCTCCGCCCTCTCCCCCACCCCGGGGAGCAGTGTCCCCCACCCATTGCCCCCTGGGAGCCACGTGCCCCCCCCTCTCCCCATAGCGGACCTCCCCCCACCCCTCCCCCCGGATCTCCGTCTCCTGCAGAGCAGCGCAGCTCCGCTCCCCCACCCCGGACAATGGACCCCCCCCCTCCGGCTGGAGAACAATAGCGAACCCCACACGGCGATCCACGATCCCCCCGGTCCGCAGGGCTGACCCCCCCAAACCCCCCGGAGAACAATAGGCGCCCCTTCCCCCCCGTGGAGAACAATAACCCCCCCCCTCCCTCTCCCCCTTCCCAGAGAACAATGAATCCCCCCTTCTCCCCCATCAGAACAATAGGGAGCGCCCACCCCTGTGGAGAACAACGGATCGCCCCCCAAAAAAGGGAGCGGGTCCCTGGAGGGAGGGGGTTCTTTGCTGCGGAGGGGGCGAGGGGATTGGGGACAGACGTGGAGGTGCTGCATCTGGGGTGGGCTCCGCGCTGGGGGTCCCGTGGCGGTGCCCTTGGGGTCCCGCGGGGCTGCGAGCGTGGAGCGGCCCCGTTCCCAACCGCTGAAGTTCGGCTCTTCCCGGAGAGGATGATTTCTCTGGGCGATGTTCGCCCAGCGGGTCCCGGCCCGGGGCGGCACAGCGGCGGCACCGCGGTCCCCATCCCACCCCACGTCCATGGGCACGCGTGGCCCGAGCGCCGCGGGTCATTAATGGGAAGTACCACGGAGCGCTGATCGCGGCAGGGCTGCGAAAGCAGCTGCGAAGGGGAAGCAAAACGCGGGGCGAGCGAGAAGGGAAAGTGCTCTCCGGGATCCCACGGAGCCCGCCGGGCTGTGGGGCAGCACGGCGCTCCAGAGCCCAGCCCCACCGCGGCACCCCCACCCCACGGGGACCCCCAGGTCCCGTCCCGCCGAGCGGTGCCCCCGCGGTCCCCACCTCCTTTGTCCCGCGGCCGGAGCTCGGAGCCGCGGCCCCGACGTGCGGCAGCGCTGGGACGGGCGCAGCCAAATCTCCTTTTAGAGAGCGAAGTTCCGCGCTGGAATGCCGCAGCCGAGGGCCGGGCACCACAACCGCCATCGGCGGAGGAGAGGGCGAAAGGGGGAGCGCAGCTCGACGCGGCCCCGACGCTTCACACCCATCGCTCTTGATTTTTTTTTTTTTTATTATTATTATTTTTTTTTTTTTTCAGCGCCGCCCAAATCTCCTTTTGTTCTTCGGAGCAACCGTTGCTTCGGATCCCCGCGAGCCCCGATAAATGGGACGGAGCTCTCGGATCCTGAGCGGAGGGTTTTTCCCTTTCCTCTCGCAGCCCTTAAACCGCTGCCGCGTAGGACCGAAATGCAAACCCGGCCCTTCGGAAGCGGAACGCGAACGTTCCCGGCACCCTGGCAATGTGCTTTTACTTTATGGCGTTACTTAACACCTGATCAGCATTTTTTTCATTCATGATTTTACGGCGTTATTCTTTTTTTTTTTTTTTTTTTAACGATAGGAACGCCGTAAAACCCCGCGCAGGTATTCGCGCCGCGCATTCCACCGCTCCGCTCCCATCTGAAAACTTCACACTTTTCCCTTTTATGACACGTGTTCGGCCGTGAGAAAGGAGGAAAAAAAAAAAAGAGGGGGGGGGGGGGGGGATTGCTGAGAGAGGAGAAAGCCGAAGGGACGTGGCCCCGCACGCTGTGCTGCCCGCGGTGCACTCAGAGCTGGGGGCTGCCCAGGGGGGGATGGAGATGGGGGGGGGGCTGCGGCCCACCCGGGTGCGGGGGGCCCTTAGGACCCCCCTCCCCGTCCTGCAGCACTGAGGGGTCGCAGCGAGCTGCCGGCTGCTGCTGAAAGCCGTTTGGGGCCGCGAGGTCGGAGGGGAGCGGAGGTCGAGGCGCTTTCCGGGAGGTAATTAGCGATATGAGCCCGGCACGCGCGGCCCTGCAATGAGAGCTGGGGATGTCAGCCCCGCAGAACTCGCTCTGCGCTGCGCCTCGAAGCCTTCGGGTGCACGGTTTGCTCCCCTTCCAAAGCTGCAAAGGGGGTTCGGGGGGGTGGGTTCCCCCTGTGACCCCACAGCGCACACTGCGGGCGGACACCGGTGAGCGATGGAAACCAAACCACCCTGAAACATTGCACTGCTGTTTGCAAATGGAAAGGGGGGGGGGGAAGCCCGAGCCCCCCCACACACACACCCCAGCCCCCCACCCCGGGCACGGAGTGATGCACGCCAGCGCCCCACCGGCACCGCAGCCACCCCGATCCCGCGGGGAGCGCCGTGCATCCGTGCTGCGCCGCGCATCGCTCCCCCTTCCCGTTGTCTCCGGCCGCAGACCCGGCGGTGATCTCCCCGCAGGACCCCACGCTGCTCATCGGTTCCTCCCTGACCGCCACCTGCACCGTCAGCGCCGACCTCCGCCTGCGCGCTCAGGATCTGTACTGGACGCTGAACGGCCGCCGCCTGCCCGCCAACTCCTACACCGCGCTCGGCCCCACCACGCTCAGCGTGGCCCTCGCCCGCCTCAACGGCTCCCGGCAGCAGTCAGGGGACAACCTGGTGTGCCACAGCCGTGACGGCGGCATCCTGGCCGGCTCGTGTCTCTACGTCGGACGTACGTTGGCCGCGCGGCGGTTCTGGCTCCTCGCGCTGAGATTGCAGTTGTCCGAATCAATAATCGTTAAGATTTTATCTCGGGCTATTTTAAGGATGATTTTACGTTCTAAGAATACAGAGGCCGGACTGGGAACGGAGTGCTTTGGTTTCGTTATTTGTTTGTTTCGGTTGCCGTTCCCGAAAGGAGAACAGTTCTGGAGCTCAGCGCAGGCTGCAGCCCTCGGGCTGCTCTGTGGGGCTGCTCTGTGGGGCATGGCCAAGCCCACCCCACGGGGATGTTGGTGGCACCGTCCCCAATAGGCACTGGCTTGCAGACACAGTCCCTTTGGCTGCTGTTCACGGATCCCCTATATGTCCCCGTTGTCCCTTTTTTCCTCTTCCAGTGCCCCCGGAGAAACCAGTCAACATCTCGTGCTGGTCCAGGAACATGAAGGACCTCACCTGCACGTGGGCCCCGGGGACGGAGGGGGAGACCTTCCTGCACACCAACTACACGCTCAAGTACAAGCTCCGGTAGGCGCCCGCGGGTGGATTCCTCCCCTCCCTCCCAGCGTGAGCGTGGGATTTTGAGGGCTTGCAGGGGGAGCTTTGGGGCGGTGCGGGGATGGAAACCCAACACCGCTGCTGACGGCGTTAAGTGGTGGATAAATGAGGCGCAGGGCCGGCGCGGCGCTCTCCTCGGGCAGGTGTGCGGTCCCGCTGGGCTCACAGCCCCAGGGCTGTGTCCGTCACAGGTGGTACGGCCGCGACAACACGTGCCAGGAATACCACACGGCCGGGCCCTATTCCTGCCACATCCCCAAGGACCTGGCCCTCTTCACGCCCTATGAGATCTGGGTGGAGGCCTCCAATCGGCTCGGGGTGGCCGTGTCCGACGTCATCATGTTGGACATCCTTGATGTAGGTGAGCAATGGGTAGCAGGGCCCTGGAGGGAGTGGGGTTGGGCTGAACCCATTACTCGTTGCAGCCCTGAACCCATTAGCCATTGGGGATGGTTGGGATTGGTCCTGAACCCACTGGGGATGCCTCCTGTGCCCGCAGTCACCACTGATCCGCCCTCCGACGTGCACGTCAGCCGTGTGGGTGACCTGGAGGACCAGCTGAGTGTGCGCTGGAGCTCGCCGCCGGCGCTGAAGGACTTCCTCTTCCAAGCCAAGTACCAGATCCAGTACCGCGTGGAGGACAGCTCGGAGTGGAAGGTTGGGGGGCACCAACGGGGGGGTGCTGCCCACCCGTGGGTCGGTGCCGTGGTTCCGAGCCGTGCTCTCTCCCCCCCTGCAGGTGGTGGACGACGTGGGCAACCAGACCTCGTGCCGCCTGGCCGGCCTGCGCCCCGGCACAGTCTACTTCGTCCAGGTGCGCTGCAACCCCTTCGGCATCTATGGCTCCAAGAAGGCCGGCATCTGGAGCGACTGGAGCAACCCCACGGCCGCCTCCACGCCGCGCAGCGGTGAGCGCCGCCGCCTGAGCCCCCTCCCCAGCTGCTCCCCCCCTTTCCTGTGCATGAAACTGAGGCCGTTCCCGCTGTGTGCCCGGCACCTGGATTTCTTGCAAAGGAGCCAATTCCCCGCTCTGATTTCCCAGCGGGGAGATGGAGAGCCACGCGTTTCCCTACCCCAGGTCCTCCCTGCACTCCTCGTGCTGGGCTGAGGCCGCCGGCACTGCCCTGAGCCCCCGTCCCCTCCGTCTGTCCCCGCAGAGCGCACGGCGGGGGGCTGCGACCCCAAGGGCGGCGAGCAGAACACGACGCTGCGCCGTGAGCTGAAGCAGTTCTTCGGGTGGGTGAAGAAGCACTCGTACGGCTGCTCCAACCTCAGCATCAAGCTGTATGACCAGTGGCGCGTATGGCTGCAGAAATCCCACAAAACACGCAACCAGGTAGGTAAGGAGCCTTTCACACTTCTTTTTCCCCACCGCGGGGCTGCAGACCCCCTTCCCCCCCTCCCCTCCCCCCCGCCGTGTGTCCCCCTCTCTGAGGGTGGCCTCGAAGCAGGGCCCTGCTCTCTCCGCAGGTTCTACCCGGCGATAAGTTGTAGCCCCCGCGGGGCTGAGCGCCGGCAGCACCGCACCGGGTGCCCGAAGCCCCCCCGGAGCCGCCCGCCCCATCCCTGCCACCACAGCGCACTGAGGGGGGGCTCAGCGGTGGCCGGAGCTCGGCGCGGCCCTGCAGCCCGCTGCAGAGGGGGTCCCCTGGGGGGGGGAGCCGGCCCTGGCAGCCCCCTGGGGGTGGCAGCAGTGCCATGGGCCCCCCAGGAGCACAGCCCCCATGGCAGAGAGGGGACCCCCCAGCCTCGCCCGGAGCCTTTATTACTTAACCACGACCTGGAGCAGCAGCTGGGGTGAAGGGGGGGTGGGGGCTCCCCGTGGCCCCCAAACCCAGGAGGTGCAACCCCCCCCCACCCCCCCAGGTTGCAGTTTGGGTGTTTTGGAGGGGCCACGGGTGCCCGTGGGGCCGCGTGGGAGCGCACGGGGGGGGTCCGTCCCCAGAGAGCTGTGTGGGGCTGGTTTGAGGCTGCTGGGGTTTGCCCAGTGCCTGCTCCAATTTTGATTCAAACCAGCCTTATTTTGGTTACATTTCAGTCAATTAGGAACAGATTTAAGCTTAATGCCAATAAACCTCGTTAAACCCCACCGGGGCCTGCGTCAGTGGAGCAGCAGCAGCACACGGGGACGGGGACACAGCGGGCAGCCAAGCACTGGGACAAGGCCACGTCCATGTCACCACGTCCCTGGGCACCTCGAGGGGACCGAGCTGGGGACACAGACACGATCGGTGATAAGGGGGGAGGGAAGGGTACAAACCCTTTAAACCACACGGCTCAGGGGATGTTTTTTATTGGGGGTGACCACAGAGGGTGCATGCTGGGTGCTGTCCCCATCCTCAGAGCCAGCCGGGGGACAGCGGATGTCCCCGGGGCCTGGGGCAGCAATGGCACTGCCTGTCCCCACGGGGACCCCCTGGCACCCAGAGGGCTCAGAGCCCCACTGTGCTCAGCAGAGAGCGGGCACAGGTCCAGCCCTGCACGTACCCACCTGCCGAGGGATGCTCGGGACGTGGGGGGACTCCCCACGCGAGGAATGGGGCCGAGGAAGGGGGGCAGGTGCCCACCTCGCTGGGTGTGGGAGTGGGGCAGGGGGCCCCGCAGCGCTCCGCAGTACGGCCCCTTCAGCCATTCCCATGGGGACGCCCATCACTCGGCTTCTTCCGAATCGTACTTGAGGTCTTGGAGAATTTCGCTGATTGCCTCGATGGTTTTAATTAGCCTACAAGAGCGGATGGAAACTATAAATAAAGCCCATATGGAGCGTATTATCCGGGCCGCCTCACGCTCCCTGCGCTGTTTATGAAACACTCAGCCCGGGGAGGCTGATGGGAGCGCGGCCGCGCGGCATCGCCAAACAATCCGAAGAGCTCCAAACAAGAGCTCTTTTGAAGGCACCATCTGGGCCCCCTCCGGCCCCGCTGGAGGAAAGGGAGGGTGGGGAGGGGGCTCTCAGCCCCAAAAGGAGGGGACCAGGGGGGTGCCCACCGACCTGTGCTTGAGCTCCCGCACCTCCTGCTGATGGGTGTCCACGCTGGGCTCATCCTGCACCCTCTGCTTGGCCAGCTGCAGCTGCGCTGTCTGCAGGGGGACGCACGGGGGCTGAGCCCACCCCATTCAGGTGGCAGCGGGACCCCGCTCAGCACCCCGGGGGCAACGGGACCCCCCAGGGCCGGTGCTCACCAGCTGCAGCTTCTCCTGCTCGCGCTCCTGGAGGCGGGTGAGGTGCTGAGCCAGGTCGGGGCGGCCGAGCTCACCCCGCAGGCGGCCCTGGAGCTGCAGCACCTCGCGGGAGATGCCGCTGAAGGCCGTGGTGACCTCGTGCACCAACTGCCGGTAACGGGGGAAGTCGTAGTGCGGAGCGCTGCTCAGGTACGCACGGTGGCCTCTGGGGAATAAAGGCAGAAACAAAGGACCAAAAAAGACCTCTGTTGTCGTAACTGAGAGCGTGCTGCCACCGGGTGTGACTTTTGGGGGGTTGTTTCCCGTTGCCCACGTGGGGAAGGAAACCACACGGATTGGGGAGCGGCTGTCCCCCACCGGCTGCAGCTCCTCAGCGCCCGGCGGCTCTTCCGTACGGATGCACAAAGGATGGACGGGGGAACCCATCCCCGTGGGGTCCCGTCCCGGCGGCCCCCACTGCCGGTACTCACTCGTCGAAGAGCCGGTACGTCTCCACGCGCTCCCCCTGCAGAGCGTAGAAGCGCTGAAGCAGCGCCCGCAGCGCCTCGTCGGTCTGCAGGGACAGAGGGGTTCGTGGGGCACCGGCACAGCGCGTTCGTCCGCGCCGCGAACCGCTCCGCGTGCTCGGATCCGCCCGTCCTCCGCCGTACCGCTAGCGGAGCCCACGGCCACGCGCGCACGGCTCGATCCCGCCGCCTCGGGACCCCACAGCCCCGGGAAACCCGACGGTAAGCGGAACCCCCCCGCCCCGCTCACCATGGCCGGGCCGCTCCCGGGGCGGAGCGGAGCGCGCAGGCCCGACGGGGCGGAGCACAGCGCAACGCGGCACCGCCGCCACCTGCAGGCACCGCCGGGCAGCACCGGGACACCCCACAGCACCGGGAACATTCGGTCCCGTCCCGAGCGCCGGGACAGCCCCCAGCGCGCAGCCCCAGCACGCTCCCCGTGCTGCAGCCTCGCGTTTATGGAAATCGGCCCCAATTTGTGAACAAGAGACAGGACGCGGTTGGGATGCAATGCTTTATTAGGAGAGCGCAGCAGCTCTACTTGACCTTCTTCTTGGGGCGCAGGTTGTTGGTGTGGCCGCACTTCTTCTTGCGGCAGTTGACAGCACGGGGATGGAGCCGAGCGTAGCACCTGGAAGGGAGCATAGAACCCACCACTGGGGGGACCCCAAACCTCTCCTGGGGGAGAACTGATGAACCCCAGCGCGTGGATACCACGGGGGGAGCCTGAGGGGTTCAGACGGGGCGATATGGGTATCCCCCCCCCCCCGCCCGCCGCCGGGGCCGTACTTGCGGCAGATCATCTTATCGCAGTTGTACTTCTGGGCCAGCTGCCGCAGGGAGGGCTCAATGATGCCCCCGCGCAGACGCAGTACCAGGTGCAGGGTGGACTCTGAAACGGAGATAAATATCACCGAGGGGGGGGGCCGAGAAGCAGCCGGTCCCCCCCCCCCAAAGGGGGCCTGCACCGGCACCTTTCTGGATGTTGTAGTCGGCGAGCGTGCGGCCGTCCTCCAGCTGCTTCCCCGCGAAGATCAGGCGCTGCTGGTCGGGGGGGATCCCTGCGGGGGAGAGCCGTTAACCGGGGGTGGGGGGGGTGGGGTGGGGGAGGGGCAGCCGCTCCCGTTCCAGCGCACCTTCCTTGTCCTGGATCTTGGCCTTGACGTTCTCGATGGTGTCATTGGGCTCCACCTCCAGGGTGATGGTTTTGCCCGTGAGCGTCTTCACGAAGATCTGCATCGTGGCACCGGTACTCCTGCGGGAGGGGGGGGGGGGGAGGGGACGGCCGCGTCAGCCCCGCGCGGTTCCCGGGGCGGCACCCCGAGTTCCTCCCCCCGCTCCCCGTTCCCGCTCCCGCTCCCCGTTCCCGTTCCCGTTCCCGTTCCCGCTCCCGTTCCCGTGGCGCAGCTCCACCGCCCCGCGCGCACCGCACGCACCGCGCGGCCGAGGAAAGAGCGACCGGAACCGGAACCCGCCCGCCGTGATGTCACATCCGGCCTTCCGCCGCGCGCAGCCGCAGTGCGCAGGAGCGGCACCGGCACCGGCCCCGGCACCGGCACCTCACGGCGCGGCGCGGCGGAGGTCCGCTCCATACTCTGTCCCAACCGCGGCCCCCCCCGCTCCCCAGCACTCTCCCGGGCGCTGAGGTACGGCGCGGGGCCGGGGCTCCTCCGGCGGGACGGGCACGAGGCCGCGGTGTTCCTCGAGGAGGAGCCCCCCCACACCCCTCCCCCCCCCCGGGCCGCGCGCTCCGTGCCGGCGGAAATGAGAGGCAGGGCTTCGCCGCTCGTATGGAGAGGCAGAAGGGGTCCTTCTGTCCCAACCCCTTGTAGTAAAAGCTTTTCCTTGTATCTAGATTAAACCTCTCCTCTTTTAGTCTGGATTTCCCCTCGTCCTGCCCCAGCTGAGCAAAGCCCCTTTTTCCTACAGCCCCCTCAGGCAGCTCTCAGCCCTCCCCTCCTCCAGGCTGCACAGCCCCGGCTCCCAGCCCGTCCTTCTAGGGAAGCTGTTCCATCCCTCGCGCCATCACTGTGCCCCTCCTGTAGGTACACCCCAACAGCTCCGTGCATCTCCTGTACCAAGTCTCCGCATCCAGACGCAGCACTCCAGGTGAGGTCTCACCACAGCGGAGGAACAGATTCCCTTCCCGCTGGCTGGCCACGCTGCTCTGGGTGCCCAGAAAGCCAACCACATCCTGGGCTGCGAGGGCACGCTGCTGGCTCGTGACACGCACACAAGAAAGGACAGGAGGCTTTTCAAATCCTCGTTTTACTCACTTGCCCATATCATGTTGCAGGGTTTGCGCTACAGCGGGAGGTTTGAGGCAGCACGAGGGACCCTTCACCCCTTTTTCCCTCAGCCATCTCTTCCCAAAAATAAACGGCCAAAGGGACACACAAATATAAATACAAGGTAGAGAGTTCTCGGAGCCACGCGCCTCAGTCCAGGTCGTTGGCAGTATCTTCGTCTGTCAGACTCTGTCCGTTCACGGCCGGCAAATCGTACTGGCCCTGTGATAAATCCTCAAAATCCTGACTCATGGTGGGAGAGATGATGTCGGGGCTCGTGTCGCAGGACTCCGTGCTCTGCTCAGAGGTAGCGATGGTGGTTGTCGTGCTCTTTGGAACCGGGTCGAAGTCGTCGTCGTCTTCTAGGATAGGAGACTCGTGGATGTCTGGAAAGGAAGATGCAGATGTTAATAACTGATCCGTCTGCACACCACGGTGCGCTGCAGGGCCGGGTGCAAGGGGTGCTCTCACAGGGGTGCTCTTGCAGAAGGATTTGCTCCTTTGCTTGCACCAACCAAAAAACTGATTGCACTTAAACGAGCAGCTCTTGGTGGCTTTGTCATTTCCTGCACCCACATTCAACACAAGAAAAAAGCTCTCCAGACTCTTAATGCAGAAGCTGCGTGCTGGCAGCCCCAGAGGCCCCAGCTCCCACAGGCAGCGCTGGAGCCGCACTGTGGGGAGAGGGAACCTTCGCAGGGGGAAAAGAACCGACGGAAGCGCGGCAGAAGCAATCACTCACTGCTGAAAGCCTCCGGGTACTGCTTGGCCAGCTTCCCCTTCAGCGTCCTGCGGGAGGAGAGAGCCGGGTTCACACGAGGACACCTCCCACTCAGATCCCCCCCTCGAGCCGTGGGGTCCCCGGGGGCCACCGGGCCACCCCCTCCCGCCACCGCCTACCGGATCCGGCGGAAGATGCTGTCGAGGTCCTTCTTCATCTCCACCAGCGTCTTGGTGTGGTGCAGGAAGCGCTCGTTCATCTGCTGCATGCGCAGGCTGGACAGGTTGTTGAAGTTGAGCAGCATCTCGTTCGTCTTCTCGAAGCGATCCAGCCTGCGTGGGGAGCGGCAGCTCGCGGCGCTTCCCACGGATACACGGGGAGGGGGGGATCGGGGGGGGGGGGGGGGGGGGCACCGGGGGCTGCCGCTCGCGCGGGACCCCGCTTGCCCCGGGACTCACATGTTCTTCTGAGCCTGGATGATGGCGTTCACGTCCTCGGCGTTCACCATGCCCAGCACCCGCCCGCAGAACACCCGCGAGGCCGTGGGCTCCATCGCGCCGCCGCCTGCGGGACCGCGCTGCTCAGCGCCCCGGGGACCCCCGGCCCCCGCCGTGCCCGGTAACGGAGCTCTCCCCTCCCCCACCCCCCCCCCCCCCACCCGCTCGAGCCTTTCCCGGTAGCCCCGCCCGTCCCGCGCAGCACCGGGGCCGCTCCTTTCCGTCTCCCTTCACATGACGGGAGCGGCACCGGCGGCCGCGCCTCGCTTCCGGGCGCGGGGTCACGTGCAGCGCGACCCCGTGGCGTCACCGCGCGCGTGCGTCACGGCGCCGGGCCGGAAGTGGCAGCGATTGGGCCGAAGGAGGGGACCGAGAGCCCCGGGGCCGCTTCGGTAACGGAGCGCGGGGCCGGGGGTGTCCAGGGCGATGGCCCGGCCGCGCAGGGCTTGAGAGGCGCGGTGAACCTCCGGGGGCCTCCGGCACCCCCAGCCCGCGGGGACGGAGCAGCGGGAGCTCACCGGGACTCCGGGCGCCGTTAAGCAGCCCCTCGGAGCAGGTGCGGTGCGGCGGCCCCTTTAAGTCCTCGGCGCTTCGATGAGGAGCGTCGGCGCCATCCAATGGCGTCGGTGGGGCGGGAGGCGGCGGTCCAATGGGAGCGCGGGGGCGGGGTTAGCGACCTCGGCTTCGCGGGCAGGTGGGAGCGGCGGGGGCGCGCGGCGGCCGTTGCTAGGGGGAGTCCCGGCGCGTGACGGGGACGGTGACGTGGGGACCCCCGCGGGAGCGCGCGCGGGTGAAAACACGTGGGGGTGGGGGGGGAGGGGGGGAGCGCGGGGCGGTGCTTGCGGGGACCGGATCCGGTGCTCGGGGCCTCCCCGGTCCGGCCCCGGCTGCGCTGCCCGTAGAGCCCCGCGCGCTCCGGGGTCGCTCGGGCAGCGCTGGCGGCCACACCGTAGCACGGCTGTGCCTCTCTCCCGCAGGTCGCCGCTCTCCGTGCTTTGCCGCGATGGCTTCCAGCGGGGAGGAGACGAGCGGTGGTTCCCCGGGCCGGGCGGGCACCGGCACCGAATCTCCCTGCCCGGAACCGGCCGTGGCTCAGCTGGACGGCGCGGAGGATTTCGAGGTTCTGGAGGAGGACGAGGACGACCTGAGCGAGCTGCCGCCGCTGGAGGACGTGGGACGAGCACGGGGACCATTGCGGGAGAACGCCCAGTCCTCGGAGCAGGACCCGGGGGAAGCAGTTGAGGACCCCCAGGAGTGGCTCGATGTCTTGGGTGAGAGCCGGGCAGGAGGGCGGCAGGGCGCTCCCAGGACGCTGTGACCACCGCAGAGGCTGAGGTTGGGTTGGGAGTGAGGTTCTCCCCTTCCCTGCTATGGGCTGACCTCCTCCGGCTTCTCTTGGCCCAGGGAGCGGCTTGCTTAAGAAGAAGACACTCGTGCCAGGTCAGGGGGTGGAGAGCCGCCCCCACAAGGGCCAGGAAGTGACTGTCCGTCTGAGGGCCACCCTGGAGGATGGCAACGTGGTGGAGGAGAACCCCAGCCTCACCTTTACCCTGGGAGACTGCGATGTACTGCAGGTGAGGCTTGGAGGAAGCCGCCCTGATGTGTGCAACTTCACCCTGGGGGGAGACTTGGGATTAGCAGTGTCCTTGTTGGAGGCAGGATTGGCCCCTTTGCTCACCTTCTCCTGTAACGTTGTTCCTTGTAGGCTCTGGACCTCTGTGTACAGCTTATGGAGATGGGAGAAACAGCTTTGATCATGTCAGATGCCAAGTACTGCTATGGTGCGCAGGGCAGGTGAGCGTGGAGGGTGTGAAATGGGATCAGCTGTCCCCACTACCATAGCCTGGGCTCCTGGAGAGCCCCTGTGGCTCTGCTGTCACCTCTGGGATTGGTGGAGTTTGCAGCAGAGCCAGGTCTGAGCATGGCTTTGTGCCACCGCAGGAGCCCTGATGTCCCACCCAACGCAGCCCTCACGCTGGAGGTGGAGCTGCTGGAGGCTCGGGACGGACCAGACCTGGAGCTGCTCAGTGGGAAGGAGAAGATAGGCCTGGCCAACCGCAAGCGGGAGCGCGGTAACTTCTACTACCAGCAGGCAGATTATGTGCTGGCCATCAATTCCTACGACATCGCTCTCAAAGTCATCAGCTCCAGTTCGAAAGGTACCCCCTGCTGCTGTGAGTGAGGGCTGCCTGCGCTCCCTTCCTGTTGTAACACACCTGTGGGGTCTTTGCAGTTGATTTCACCCCGGATGAGGAGGCTGAGCTTCTGGACGTGAAGGTGAAATGTCTCAACAACCTGGCAGCCTCTCAGCTTAAACTGGACCATTATGAGGCAGCCCTGAAGTCCTGTAACCTTGTACTGGAGCACCAGCCAGGGAACATCAAGGCACTTTTCCGAAAGGGCAAGGTGAGGTGCTGCCATCCCTCCTCTGTGGCAGGGTTGGGGAGGGGCGGGGGGCACACCTCAGTCACATCCCTCAACCCCCACCTTGCCTTCCAGGTCTTGGCCCAGCAGGGCGAGTACAGAGAGGCCATTCCCATCCTAAAGGCAGCTTTGAAGCTGGAGCCTTCAAACAAGGTAGGCTGGGTGTCCTCAGGGCTCTGTCCTTTTGGTCACGTCCCTACAAACCTCAGTGTCCCCTATAGCTGTCACCAGTCTCCTCTGTGCAGGGCCAGGGCAGCTGTGGGGTGGTGTACCATGTGCCAACAACCAGTGCTGCAATACCTGAACGTGGCTGAGCTTGTGGGCTCCTTATCTTCATGTTGCGAGACTTTCTTTTTGTCCTTTGCCCCTTGTGGTAGCAGGGCTCTCTGCCAGCCCATCCCTGCTTCAGCAGCTCTGTCTGCGTGGTCTGGCTTCCCTGGTGGCTTGTGCCATCGCTGTGAGAAGCAAGGCAGAGCTAACTTGTTGCCACCTTGCTCAGCAGCCCGCAGCGTGATTCATTGGGCGGCCCCAGCAACAAGCCCAGACCTCAGTCCAGAGCCCAGGCCAGAGCAATCTCTGGGTCAGGAATTTCCTGTTGGTTAATGATCAGCTGCAGGACTGAAGCCTCAGGGAAGTCAAAAGCCTCAGCAATGCTGGGAGATGGCCCCAGCAGGAGCAGGGCTGGGAGCAGCAGGGGAGGTGCTGCCCGCAGTGGGGGCTGTGCTCCTGCATTAGCTCCTCGGTTTTATCCACCTCTTTCCTGGGCATTTCACCAAAACATCACAGTTCACCTCGTGTTCCCTGGTGCCTGAAGGTCACGGGCAGCTCGGGGCCCTGCAAGTGCTTGATGGCCTTCACATCACCCAGGCACCTCGTGCTCGTGGGGAAGGGCATGCAGGTTCTCAAAGTAGCACTTAGGCAGAGCAGGCAGCTTGGAAGAGGTGGGGGAGCAGCACTGGGACTTACAGGGATGAGGGATGCTATCCTGCTTGTCCTTCACGTCATTGCTGCTGGCAGGGCTGCAGCTCATCAACCCAATCTGGGTGAAGCTTTTAATTGAAAAGGAGCAAAAATCAAAATGCCCAGCAGTGACGTTACTGGTGAAACCACAAACAAATTAGTGGCCTCTCCAGCTGCTTGCTGGGAGTCGTGGGGATGTGGCAGTGCTGCTCCAGACAGCAGTGTTAAACACGCACTAGTGAGTCACAGCTATGGCTACTGGTGGTGGAAACAGACTCGAGAAATGCTTAGCTCCACCTGCTCTTGGATGGGGAAACCTGGTTGACTGTGGCTGCCAGTGCCTCCAAACTGGTGCAGACCTTCAGGTTCCTTTCTAAGCCCTTGGAAATTCACCTTTGTGGAGATGCTGCTTGTCCTACATTAAAGTACCAAGCCCAGCAAGCTGCTGGGGTGTGTTAGCAGAGCTTCGTGTCCAGGTGCCGTGGCTTGGCCGTGTCCTGGTCACTGCTTTGGAGCAGCATCCCCAGCAGAGGGCACAGCACAGCTGTGGCACCTGTGTGCTGCCACCAGCCTGTCCTGCTGTCACTGCGGGCTGAGGACATCGGCCCCTCCGCCACAGAGTGGGTCCCAGCGCAGTGCAGGATGCAGCAGGACATCCAGGTTTTGCCATAGTCTGACTTGGGACCAGGCTTGGTGTAAGCCTGCTTTCCAAGACTGAAACGTGGGAGAGCTCTGACTGGTCTGTCCCTGAGGCAGAAGCTTTTCTGCCTCGATTAAAGGAGAAGATCCTTTCCTGATGCCTGCCATCGGCTCCAGGCTCCTCTCTGTGCTGCCAGCAGCAGTTCCTTCATGTCACTTCCACAGGAAACAGGCTGCCAGCAAGGACAGCTTTGGTGGACAAAAAGGATGGGGCATGCCTAGAGCTCCTCAGAGCTGCATTTTTAGGAGGGTTTGGCAGGATTGCTCCAGAGGGGATGATGAAGGTTCTGAGGGTCCTGAGCAGGCAGGAAAACACGTGGCAGCCTGGTGCAGCCCCTCCGTGCAGGGGGGAGCGGGGCAGCAACATCTCCTGCATGGCCAGGGGGGCTGCAGTCTGCTGTTATCTGCACTGTGATCCCTGTCCTCATCTGCACCCCAGGTTTGATAACCTATGCTGCACTCTCCTCCCCAGACCATCCATGCTGAGCTCTCAAAACTGGTGAAGAAGCACGCGGACCAGAAGACAGTGGAGACAGAGATGTACAGGAAGATGCTTGGGAATCCCAGCACTGGCAGTGCCCCGGTGAAGTGCAAAGACAAGCTGCCCTGGGTAAGGGCTGGTGCTGGCATACAGCGGGATGGCAGAGAGCGTTGGGGCCGCTCCTGGGGCGGGGACTGCAGTGGATGGGTCCTTTAGGACCAATGCAGTGCTGCTCCTGGGCTGCCAAAGTGAGCCACCCCAGGCTGAGGGCCAGGAAATCACCGATAGCCGCAGTGCTGCTGCCGCTCTGCCCTGCGATGGCAGCTGGAGGCTCTGGACTTTGCTCTCAGCTGGCTCTGCAGGTGGAAAGCGCTGTCAGCTGGGCAGCACATGCTGTCCCCTCGGACGTGCCGGCCACGCGCCGCGCAGAGCCGACGCAGCACTTGCCTTTTTGGGCTGTGTTATCTCAGATGAGTGTCAGGAGCTGTGCACTGCCCCGCGGCCCCGTGCCAGCAGGCAGGGCTGCACGTCCCGGCTGAGGGGCATCCCATCACGGTGCTGATTTTTCTCCCTTTCAGTCCATCCCCTGGAAATGGCTCTTTGGTGCGACAGCCATCGCGCTTGGTGGCGTGGCCCTGTCTGTGGTCATCGCGGCGAGGAACTGAGGACGGCGGTGGGGAGCCCAGCGCTGGGATGTGCCTCGCTCCTGCCAGGGGGTATCCATGGGGCTCTGCTCCCCACCCCCTTCCCTGTGGACTCGTGGTACAGATGCTCTCCTGGCAGGAGATACCACGTGCCCTCCCACCCTGACCATCACCCAGCACCCCCACAACTCATCCTGTTGGAGACAGAGCCGCAGGCAAAGCAGAGACCCCACAGCCCTGAGTGCATCAGGGGCAGCCTGACCTCCTGCGAGTGCTGCACGCTGTGACTGTCCCCAGCAGGGTGTCCCCAGGAGGACGCAGCAAGCCATGGGGCTGCTGGAGGAAGCGGGCTGGCTGTGAGCCTGCTCCGTAAGGGATGTGGGGTGGATGTGCCTGGGGCACAAGCAATGAGATTCCCCCTGAGCTTGGGGGGAGGGGGGGGGTGGCTGCTGGGGAGCCCCCGCTCTGCCCTTCCACTCCCCCCTCAGCAATTCCCCAGAGCGTGCAGTGCCCACAGAAAGCCAAAGAACCCCATGGAGCGAAGGACACGGAGAGGAGCGCTGGTGCCTGAGTCCCAGCTGACCCCATAGGTCCGGCCCTGCGGGGTCCCCCTTTTGCCCTGCAGCTCCCCCCAGCCGTGGGCCCGCAGCCGCCAGCCCCGCTCTCAGCTCTGCTCCCAGGGGCCGCTCGCACTGTTTGCCCCCCGACCCTGAACCAACTGTGAGCTCCCAATAAAGGACAATTCGTGCACGGCTGGGCCTTGTTCTTCCCAGCACAGGGTGCAGCACTGCAGGAGCAGCTGGTTGGGGGGCGGCGGGGAATCGTCATGGGTTGGGGGGTGGGGGGGGGGGGGGGGGGGAGTCACGCACGTGGGAATAAAACCCACGGGTAATGCTGCCCCTGGGGGAGGTTTCCCCTGCCCTTAGCAGGACTGGGGCCTGCGTACCTGCAGGCCGTGCCCAGAGGCAGATGCTCCGCGGGAAGCACGTGCCTGGACCCCTCGGGGCGGAGGAATGGGGCTTTCCCCGCCCGCCTCCCGGGGACCCTCCGGGCAGCGCCCGCCCGCCCGCACCCCCGGGTCCCCCCGCGGCCGCCCCGAACCACCCGCCCCACCATGCCCCGCGGTCCTCATTTGCATACCCCCGCCCCTCTCGTCACCCAATCCACCGCGGCGCCCCGCGGACCTCGACCAACGGGAGCGCGCCCTGCCCACCTCCTTCCCCCAGCAACAGGCTCGCCGAGTGGGGCGTGGCTTTTCCGAGCTCCGCCTCCCGGCGCCTTCATGAATAATGCACGAGGGGGGCGTGGCGGCGGCGGAGGCCCCGGCGGCCCAGGCGCGGAGGGGGAGACGGTCCCAAGATGGCGGCGCTGCAGGCGGAGCGCGGGTACGGGCTGTCCTGCGGCCGGCTGGGCCGCGGCACCCGCGTCTCCGTGTTCCACGTGAAGCTGACGGAGAGCGCCCTGCGCGCCTTCGAGAGCTACCAGGCGTGTAAGGTGAGGGGCGGGGGGGCACGGCGCGGCCCCGCCACGAGGCTGCCGGCCGGGGCCCCGCGGGAGGCGGCGGTGGGGATGGAGGTGGGGGGGGGGGGGGGGGTCTCAGTTCGGGCCCCGGCCCCGGCCCCGGCCCCGGCCCCGGCCCCGGCCCCGTTTTGGAGGCTGGAGGGCCGCGGGGGGGTTCTCTGCGTCCTTCGGTTACGCCTCAGGTTGAGGTTGGGGGGGGTGAGGGGGGTGTTTCTTGGTTTTTCCTCCTGCGGTGTTGGGGGTGTCTGTGTGCCCCCTCCCGGGGATGAGCGGGGGGGGATCCTCCGTGAATCCCTGAGGAGGGGGAGGTGGGGGGGGGGCTGGAGGCGTCATGTGCCCCCCAGGGGGTGCCCGGGGGGGGAAGGGTGGGGGGGCTGAACTGCCGGTCATACTCCCCCCCCCCCCCCACGTAAACGGCCGTGGAGCCCCGGGGTGGGGGGGCCAGCGTCCCTCCTCCTCCTCCTCAGTGACCGCGGAACCGCCCCCCCCCCCCCCTTCCCCCACCCCTCGGGCTACGTGACACCGGGAAGCACAGGTCCCCCTCCCCCAGCGCGTGTACGGGTCCCCGCCCCCGGTTCGTGTGTTGGGGGTCCCCCGCCGCCCCCATATCGCCGTTCCCGACCGCCTGCGCTGAGCTCTTTCCCCTTCCCCCCCCATGCCCCCCCCCGGCTCTCGGCCTCCGGTCCCGGCTCTGTGCTCTCATCCTCTCGCGTTCTTTTCCCCCTCTCAGTGCCGCCCTTCACCTTGGCAGCAGCCGGAACCCGACGCGCTGTCAGAGCCGCCCCGCTGCCAGCTCTGTAGGATAAACCATATGTTGTCACAACACTATTTTTAATTTCGGGTGTGGGTTACATCACAGCCCCGCGTTGGGCAATCTCCGTGTGGGGACGGACGTAATTACCGTCCCAGGGTTTATCAGCTCGGCTTTTTAACGAGCGCTTATCGGTGTTGTGAGAAGCGAGCGGCCCTCGAAGGGCTCCGGGTGGGCTGAGGGTTTGGATTGTTTTTCTCTTAACAAAATAAATTGGATGGGTATATATGAAATGAAAGCAGCGAGGGCTGTGTATTAGGGAGGTCTTTTCCTTTGGGGGAGGGCGAGTAGGACGGCTCCGGGCAGCTGCGCTCAGTATTTTGGGCAGCTATTCTGGGTCGCGGCGCCGTGAATAGTGGTGTTTATTTTCCAAACGCCGTTCGGTGGCCATCGGCCACTAATGAACTTTGCTTCCTTCCCCGCCACCCAAAGGAGCAGGAGCTGCTGAGCAGGGAGGGACGGCAGCGCTGTTTGTGCAGTGAATAACGCGGCAATTAGCGGCCGCGAGCGCACGCACTGCGTTGGCTCAGTGAGTTTCCCCACTCGGCGATGGGGCAGCGGTGTTGGCACACCCTGGGGCGGCTCTTTGCCTCTCTGGGCCGTGATTTAATTTCAGTAAATGGAAAAAATTTGCTCACTTCTGCTCGGTTTGAAGCAGAACGGCGGCGCTGTCGTCGTGTGGTGCCCCGACCCGACCTGTTGTGGCAGTGGGGTGGCACGTTGGTGCAGCAGCCACAGGTGGGACAGTGGCTTCGTTTGCTCGAGCTGTTATTGGCCTGAAGGATAACGCACTGTGGTGGTATAATCCCAAAATGAAGGCCGTGCTGGGCCTGCTCCTTTTGGGTGGGAGCGCAGCGCAGCGATGGAGAGTGATGCCTGACCCTCAGGCCATGGGATCTGCTGGGTCACTGTGTCCGGTCACAGTGCATGGAAGGAGCAGAACCTGCATTGCCTGCTTGCACCTCTCAGCAGTTATTGCCCGCTAGGCTCTGCAGCTGAAGGCTGAGCATTGGGAAACGTGTCCTGGGCCAGCCTGCGTGCTGCTGAGATGGAGCCGGGCTTGTCCTGCAGCCTAAAACAACGCTCAGCTCTCCAAGGAATGCTCTCTGCATTAGTTTGTCTGCGTTAGCCACGCACTGGATGGGCCCAGGCTGTGCTGGGCCTCCTCGTGCAGCTTCTGTCCCCTCCGCTCTGCCAGGCTGAGTGCCCCTGCCCTGCTTCCTCAGGGTCTCATCCTTCTCTTACAGTGACAGCTGTGGTGTTACCCCTCCGTTACACCCGGGTACCCCTCAGCACACAGCACTCATCCTTTGCTTCCCACCCCTGACCTCTGGCAGTGGTTCTGGGTGGACAGATCTCGACTGAGCACCACACACAGACCCACGTGCCGCCAGCACTCGGCGCGTGCCGTGGTGCCCATCAGCGCTGGGGCCGTGCAGAGCTGCTGACTGTTCCTGGAACTTCCCCGGTGGGAATTTCCCATATTTATCAGAAAACGACTGTGGTTTCAGGAGCAGCACTCACACGGCGTTGCATTCTGATAACAAGTGACGTGAGCGCGGCCGTGCTCCTCTCCCTGGTACGTGCTGCTGTGATGGCGGCTCTGCTGCCGCTGTCTGAACGTTGGCAGGTGCATAGACACTCAGCGTGGGCTGAGCTGAGCTGTCCCCAGCTCTGCCCCACACCCTGAACCCAGTGTGGGAGCCGTGCTCTGCAGCTGGGGCTCCCCACGTCCCCGCAGGATGGTGTGGCAGAAGCTGTGTCCCGAAGGGTTAATCAGATCCTTTGCAGCCACTGGTGCTGAAATAACTTCCCCAGAGCCTGGTGTAGGGTGGACTTAAAGCACCAGCTACAAAATGAAGGCTGCTGCCATCGTGGGGTCCGTAGGGCAGCGCTCAGGAGGAGAGCACTGCTCCTTCTGAATCAGAGCTCATTGAATTATCTCCGGGTTTCTGCATCATCCCTCCTCTCCCGTAACCTGTTTTTTCCTGTCCTATTAACTCACTGATGCTGTCGTCCGTCAGAACTGAAGCTATTACGACATGGGGAACATGAGACGGTGACATGACCGAGTGAATCAGCCCGGAGGAGGAGGAGCAGGCTGGGGAAGGAAGCTGTGCTCCAGCTCAGCCATCAGCAGAAATGGGCCGGGACGTGCGGAGCTCAGCGCTGACCCACAGCTCAGCTGGGGCAGGGGGCACGGGGACGCTTCGCATCGTTCCCGAGGAATGCTTTGCCCTGTGGTCGTTTCCCTCCATTCCCTCGGCCCTGCACGGTTTAGCTCTGCTCAAATTATAGATCCATCTCTGTAGTTTTGGAATCGCACGGGGAAGGACCGTCTGTAATTTACATGGAAAGTGACGTTCAGTTGCTATGGGATTCGGTGGCAAATTAGAAACCCATTATGCTTTTTTCTGTTTAATGCTGGTGGTAGCGGGCTCCAGCAGGAGTTCTGATTGGTGATGTGCCAAAGGAAAACAGGAACTGTGGGGCAGAGTCCCTGTGACCGAGGCTGCTTCTCCCCATCCCCCCCCCCCCCCGGTTTTTTTTTTTTTTTGGCCATGCTCTGGTTTTTATCACACACCTCGAAGGGATGCATTGATCAGAGAGGTTGAGTTCAGCCCTTTGGTACCTTTCTGCTTTCTAACAGTTCTGGGGGGAGCACGCTCAGTGTCGAGCCCCTTTGGTTTCTACAAGGCTGTTGTGGTTTTTTTTGTTGTGTTCTAAAGCGTTTTGGCACTCGGATCCATGCATCCAGCAGCTGGGTCAGGTGGCTGCCCAGCAAGACTCAACCTGTGCTCACTCTGTCGCTGGTTTCGTACTGAACTGAACCAGCAGCGAAGGTGGGAATGCAGGCTGTCATTTCTATGGAAGCTGTCAGCATCAGTGCAGGGCCCTATGCTGAGAGTGTGCTCAAGGCTCAGGCTGTGGGGCTGGGCCCGTGCGGGCGCTCCTGGGTTATGGGACAGCACAGAGTGCTCTGTCCTGTTCCGTGGGTTGTGTCAGAGCTGCTTGGCACGGGATGGGGCTGTTGAAATCGCTCGCTTTGCACCGCGCTGCCTGCTGGGGTGGGGGACAGATGGGGGTTTGCTCAGAGAAGCATCGAGATCTCAGAGCTGAAGGAGCACAGAGCAGGAGGTGTACGTGTTTAGGAGCTCACATGTCAGCTCAGCGCTGTGTGTAACTTAAGAGCGTGAACTTGCAAAGCATCTCCAAATCCCCGGTGTTTGTGCGTGTTGAAAAATGGGAAGAGACAGCCTGCATGCGTCACTCCCGTGCTCGTTTGTGCCAGCTAATCCACGGGAGGAGAATACGTTTTGGCTGACGGAGTGGTTTTGCTGCTCGTGCACAATAGAGCACGTTGGGATGGAGGTGGCACAGGGCTGGGGTGGGCGTGCGGCCGCTGCGTGGCACGGTGGGGAGGGGTGAGGATGGAGTTCTGTCCAAGCGATGGAGGCAAACGCTGTGAGCTTCTGGAAATGAAATGCCCGATAACGTGGGCTGTGCTGATATTTTGCCAGTGCTGTGCTCCTGGGCCTGACCCAGATGCGTTCTCCAGGAAAGGAGCTTGGATTTGCTGATAAGAGTTTTCTGTAGTAGCTTAGGCATTGCTTAGAAACCTGCAGTGTACACAGGGCAGCTTCTGCCCTCCGTGGTAACCCAGCATCTCCCTCTGACTTTATCACAGCAGCTCTTCAGAAAATAAAGGACCTGAGAGCCCCTCCGCGGTGCACAAGGTGCCCGCCTCCCTGCTCCGCTCCGGCAGTCTGGAAAAGCACAGCTCCGTGCACTCAGTCCCTCCTTTCTTTACATTGGATCAGTGCCTCTTCAATTTAAAGAAACTGCCATTTGTTTAACTCAAAAAGAGGTCACCGTGTGCGGGTGTGCTGTGAGGCCCGCGCCGTTAACCCTCCTCGGACCACCTTGCATGCAGGAGAACCTCTCCCAAAGCTTCCCTGGAAACCAGGGCCCCAGTTTGGTCCATGGGTGCCCCCAGCACCAGGTGAGCCCACTTGTCAGCTGTGTTCCTTCCAAGCCCAGCAAGCAGCCGTGCAGGATGGAAGAAACACAGCTCCATCCATGTCACTGTGCCCAAAGGATCCATATTTTTCCCAGACCAAAGTGGAGGACGCTAATTTAATCTTCCCTCCGTGTTTCTGCTCAGCCAGGGCCCGCTCTGCCACGGGCTGTGATCAGTGTGCTGCGTGCCAGTTGTGGCTCTTTGAGTCATGTTTCCACGCTGCAGTGTCTAGACCGGCTGTTTGTGTGCGTTGTGCTGTACCGCTCCGGCGCTCATTTCGGTTAGTTTTGGCTCCTGGTTTCTGTGAGGAAGCGAAGTGGGCTGTGCTGCTGTCTTCCACGGCCCCTAGAAAAGGGGGGGAACGTGGGATATGGAGGAATACATGTTGCTTTGCTGTCTCCTTAAAGGATCCGTGCGGATGCACTGCTGAGGGACTGCAGGGCAGCGACTGCGGGTGCATCTCCATGATTCCTCTGCGGGGAAGAATGTGCTGTGAGCAACAAAACCTGCAGTCAGCACTCATTGTAGGAATCAAAAAGCTGATAATCCACGTAGATAAGGGCGTCTGGGGGACTGAAGCTGCCTTTAACAGATGAGTGTGTGGTTGGTGAGCGGCTCTCCTGCATGCACAGGGGTTTGGGCCGTGGTCCTGGGGCAGAGCTGGCTGCACGGGTTTGCTTCGGAGAGCAGAGCTCCTGGTGTACAGTGACATGAGCTATGGATAGATGGGTGAAAGAAATCATGTTCGCAGCTTGTAATTAACTGCTGCAGCTCGCTGCCATGAAATGTCAAAGGCTTAAGTGCCTCTGAACGAGGAGCAGCGGTATGCAAAGCTCAGGGCTGTGGTTGTGGCTGCTCCACACATCCCTGTGCCCCAGGACCTCTCTGAGCCACCTCTGCAGCCCCAGTGCCATGGGGTTTGGGTGGGGGGGAGGATGCCAGCTGTCCCACCGTGCCCCATCCTGGGTGCACAGAACCCAAGCGAGCTGTGTGTGCTGCCTGGGGCATTCACAGGGCAGTGCAGCTCAGCGGTGTGGCTCAGAGCAGAACTGGGGGCAATGGGAGCTGCACTGGGGCACAGCTGTGGGGTTGTGCTCCGTTCAGGCCCCGCTGGCAGCACTGTGGCTGTGCTCTGAGCTCCAGCTCTCACCGTGGTGAAGCGGGGTGGGGGAATGCCAGCAGTACCTGTCAGTGCTTCCAGCCCCAACCGTGACCTCTGCTCTGCCTGCCTGCAGAGCTAAGAACCTCTTCTGCTCCCATAAATAGTTTCTTAAGCAGCGCGTAGGAGCTGGGCTGGCCAGTTACTTCTGCAGAGTGCAGTCTGCCACAGCATCACTGCTGGTCCCGACCCCGCGTCCTCCTCCCACTGCAGGGGATGCTCAGCAAGAGAAGAGCCACAGTTTGTGGAACAGTCAGGTGCAGCGCGTGTGCATCCTGTGCTGCTGTGTGCCCTGGGCAGCAGCAGTGTGGTTTTGCTGTTCTTATCTGCAGTCCTTTTTTCATGCTCATTTTTGGAGTTTGTTGTAAGCGTCCTTGCGGGGTGCAAAGAAACATCTGGTTTCTTACTTCATTTTGTTTTTTGTACGGGTAGATTTTGCCAGTTCAGAAGAGTATGCTCTTTCTTTCGCTGTTTGTCGCTTTATTTTTGGAGCAGGTTTGTTCCCAACCACCCTGGCAGTGCAAATAGAGATGCAGCTGAAACAGAGCGGGTTCTGTGCCTCCTTAGCAGAGGGAGCACCCCACACCTGCGGCCCCATCTGCCCCTGCACCCCTGTGCTGGGAGGGCACGGAGATGTGGGGCTGCACCGCAGTGGGTTTGTTCATGCTGGCAGCTGGACATCTTGGGGGCTGATGGATAATGCTGTCCTTTGTGACTGCTTTGTTGCTTTTGTCCCACGGATCAGGGGATGGTTTGGATTGCTAGGGTCCTTCAGCATCACAGAGCCATGGAGCAGTTGGGTTGGAAGGGACCTTACAGACCTCCAGCCCCACCCCTGCCATGGGCTGGGTGTTCCCCCCCAGCTCAGGCTGCCCAGGGCCCCTCCATGGCCTCGGGCACCTCAAGCTCTGGGCAGCAGTGCTGGGGCCTCACTGCCCTCGGGTTGAAGGATTTCCTCCTTGCACCTGACCTAAATCTCTCCTCTTTTACTTTAAAGCTGTTCCCACTTGTCCCATCCCTACAGTCAGGTGGCAGAAAATCCCATTCACTCAGTGACGTTAGTGTTGAACGTTGACATCGACGTTGCGTTCCCCAAATTCCCATCGCCCCTTCAGGTATCCATGATGCCCAAAGCAGCGTGAGCCCCTCGCTGGGGCATGAGGGGCAGGCAGGGCATGGCTGGTTGGGGTCTCTGTGAGATCCCTTAGGGTCCTTTCAGCTCCACAAGAGGTCTGTCTTTAGGAAGAGCTCAGGCAGAGCTGTAGTGATGCTTCCCTTGAAGTGTCAGTGGGATGGAGCTGGGCACGAGGAGCGGACCGGTCCGGGCTTGTTTTCCTGCACTCAGCAGTGCGTGTGCTGGGTGAGATCTGTCCCAGACCAGTTAGTCAATCTGAGCTCTATATTGCTTTTCTATATTTTCTCTTGCAAGAAAAGCAGCAAAGCCTCGTGACCGATAAGGATCACCCCGGTGCTTCAGAAACTCTCCTAAGCCGTCCTCTGAGCGCGTCTCAAGTGAATCAGCCCCGGTGTCTTCATACATCCGAAAATAAATGACACTTTCGTAAGCAGTGGGACGGAAGGGCTGTGTTTTCTGTAGGATCGCAGTGGGGATAAGGCTCGTTACCGGGCGGCCTCGGGGCAGCGTTGTTCATTAACCAGCGCCCGCTGCTGTTTACCCCGTGCGATAAGGACGGCGCGGAGCGCTGCCGTCACAGCCGCCCTTTGGAGAGAGCTGCTCCTCTTTATGGCTCTGTGCTGCCAGGTGCCTCTGCGTGCTGCCGGGCTGCTGAGCCCCTCGCAGTCACAGAAGCCAACTCTTCCTTCTGTTCCTCGCAGCCTGGTAACGCCGTGCTCGTGGGGCAGTGCATCCCCACATCTCCGGGCAGTGCTCGGCCCTCACTTTCAGTGGCATAATGGGGTTTTGGTTTCTGGTATGCAAAGCAGTGCAGGTGTCTGACAGCAGACCCCCTGTTGTCTGAAGCTGAATCTGGCCCTGCTCACACAGCCGCGCTTCCAGCGTGTGGATAGAGCTCCGGGCAGCCATGGTGGGTGTCCCCCCACATCCGAGTAACTGGAAACACACAGGCTGGTGGAGCACACAGGGAATATCAGAAGTATTTAGCAGTATTTCTTTTTAACGGGGCATTCTTGCTGGCTGTACCCATGCAGGGTTTTTCTCAGGCTGCCATTGGAGCGCTGCTCAGAGCCGGAGCGCATCAGTGCTCAGCAGAACCCACTGCTCAGCTCAGGAGTGCCCCTCTTCCTTTCTCTTGGGCAGGTTTGGAGCTGGCTTACGAGCTTGGAATACTTTGGCTTTTTGAATAAATGGCATTTAGACAAATTCTTAGTTTTCAGTACAGCTTAGAAGTTGGGTTTTTTAAACTCTGCCCTCGCTGATGTCTCGCAGCTTTCCGGAGCAGTGAGTTAAGTGGTTGGCCCATCCTTAAGGTGCTCCTCATTCTTTCTCTGCACCTCTCCTGCTGCTCTGAAACCCACTCGGGGTGCAGGGCTGACCCCAAGCTGTGGTGGTGCTGCCCGGCTGCATCTGTGTGCTGTGCAGGGCACAGCTGGGGCTGGTGCTGTGGGGCAGAGCCACGTCCTGAGCTGCAGGCGTGGGGAGGTGGCAGTGCCCGAAATGCTTTCCTTAGGATGTCCAGAAGCTTTTTGCTTTCTTTTGAGAGCTGCCCACACCTCCGGATGTGACAGGCAGCCAGCCGGTCTCCCTCCCCTCTGCAGGAGGCACAGAAATCTTCTTTCGTGGCATCTTCTGCAAGGGGACTGCTCCTGAAGTGTCAGGAACGGAGAATCTGAAGCCCTGCAATGACTCTTGGCTCACGCAGCTGCTCAGTAAAGCCTTTAGGGGAAGCAGAGCCTCTGTTCACCTTTTACAGAGTTGGGAATTGCGGATGATTCAGTTTCCTGCTGCCAGTTGTTTTGGTTGGGTTTCATTTCAGCCCTTTCCCAACTGAACGCTATCATCCGATGGCTCCGTTAGCGTCGTGCCCTCTGTGCTGTGTGTGAGGGGCTGTGCTGGGTGCTGCTGGACACAGTGCTGCGTGCAGAGCTCTCTGCAGAACGCTGCCTTCAGAGTGCAGATGTGCAGGGTTTGCTTTCCTGCACCTGCTCTCAGAAATGCTGATATTTACTTTTCCGTTTTCCTGCCTCTCTGTAAGCCCGGGCTGTTGGAGTGCTGGAAGCAGAGCCGTGCTGATGCTGAGGTTCTGCCTTGATATTGCAGCGTGAATCCTCTTTTTCTCCCCTCTTTATGTCAACAGAATGGATAGTGCCAAATAGTATTGTATTCGTGATACATTACAGATGGTTTAATTAGAAAGATTATCACAATGGAAAGAGACAATCAGAATAAAGGGAACCGCTCAGCCATGCCCTAGGCTTGTGGTAGGAAACTCCAGAGGAGCCATCTCCAGAAAGAGACCCTTCCCCAGTGCTGGTCAGCCCTTAAGTGGGGGCTGGGAGAGGTGGGGCCAGGCTCTATCTCTTCTGGTCACACAGGTACACTGCCTTCACCTGTGCTCCTGTGGCTGACTCAGGATCCATCACTGGTTCAGGCTGTGATTCAGCAGTTCCCATACATCCCTCTGAGCAGATGTTCTCAGTGCCACCGTTCTTAGGAAGGGGCGGTTTTAGGGCTGTGTTCATCTGACATAAAAATGCCTTTTCCCGAAGCTCTGTTTCAATAGCTTGTGAGTATCAGTGGGACCTGTTTCTGGTTCTGTGCTTAATCTTTCACCACGGATTTGCCAACACAGCGTTATCTTTGTGCAGGTGCTTTGGGAAACGCTGTTTGGACTTGTTGAGTGCTTTCCCAATGTTATCTGCTGCTTCTGCTCTGGGTTACAGTAGCGAGAGCCTTCCTGGAAGAGCAGCAGTGCCCCATCTCTGCAGCACCGAGCAGAGGGGCAGAAAGCACAAGAATACAGCGAAGGGAGCTTCTCCTTTCAGGGGTGACACGTAGGTGGTATCAGAGCTGTACCAGGGTTTGTGCTCCAGGAGTGACCTCCTGGGTGTCCTCGTGGGAACGGCTGGCTGCTCTCGGGTGGTTCTGCAGTAGCTCTTGTGTTCAGGATCAAGTTCATCAGCAGCCTGCTGCACAGGGATGCAAACATGCTCTTTTTTTTTTGCCTCTGATCTGTGCACCTCTGGAGGTGTGGGAGTTGGCCGTACAGCGCAGCGTCGCTGGGTCGCCCCACCTCGTTAGCAGTGAAATTGGTGGGAGGCTGTAATGATTACGCTGCAGATAATGATCCTCGGCACAGAGTCAGTGCTTTGATGATCGCCTCTCATCAGCCCTAACGAGCAGGTCTCCCCGAGCGGCCTGGGAAGCAATGGGGACACAGTATTGCACCAGGGGTTGTGTCCCCCACCCAGGCAGCTCTATGTGGAGCCCAGGGGATGAGTCAGGAGTGCGGTGTCACGCTGCTGTGTCCCATCATTGCCCGTTTCTTACAGTGCACGTTGCCCTTCGGTGCAGATCAGTGCTGCTTTCCTGCTTGAACCCAACCAAGAACCTCTTTGGGGTTCTCAGCTCCTTTGTCTGGGAAAACAAAGCTTGCATTTTCTCTGGGGACGGCTCATTGCATCCCGATTGTCCATTTAGGGTTTACTGGAGAGCTCTTTTCTGGGCCTCCCTGCCTTTGTTCTGCACAGCTGCTTGCCGAGCTCGCTGGGGAAAGCCTTTGGTCGCTGCAGACGCAGAGCACACGCGTGTGCTTTGCACGGCAGCTGTGCACCGTGCTGCAGGCAGAGCTGTGCTCACAGCAGTGCAGGAATGGGGGTGCTGCCGGCGAGCAGAGCGAGCTGCAGGCGAAAACACTTGTAATAACTCCCCGAAGGAACTGGGCCTCGTTCTTTAGTGTCTCTCTGAAAGGCACTGCCTATAGACACGTAGCTCTTCTTTTTGGTGGCAAAGTGCTGCACCCCACGGAGCCAGGATCCCCTGCTGGTGTTTGCCATGGGGTCCTGCACCAGCACTCACCTGTGGGGCAGTGCTGTGGGGCAGAGCCTCGGGATGCAGTGCTCAGCTGTTGGGCTTCGGGTCCTGAGCCCTTTTGGATGGATCCCACGCAGTGTTCTGTGCCCAGAGAGCTCTGGGGTGGAAGCACCGAGGTCCCACCACATGCTCCCGGTAGCACTGCTCCTCCAGAGCTTTGTGGAGTGGCTCTTATAGGGGCACTCGTGGCTTCTGAACCTTCTGAACCCTCAGACCTCTGAGGAAGTGACGCCGGTGCGTCGTGTTGCACAGCTGCAGGACGGCAATTAGAGCCGGAACACGTCCGGCCTCGCACTTTGGCTGACATCAGAGATCTTTATCACTTTGCTGCTGCTTGTGCTCCTGTCTGGAGGCACTTTGTGTTCACGAGTGTAGGGAAATCAGGGTTTGTCATGAGTGTGATCCGTGGGAGCGATGCGTGCGTCTCCGCGTGGATCATTGCCATGGGATGGAGTCCCATTGCCATGGGATCCCCAGAGCGTTTTCCTTGCGCTGCAGTGTGTGGAAAGGTCTGTGAGGTTTTGGAGTTGAGGTTGAAAAGCAACAGAGCGGTGATGGGGGACTGTAACTCAGGTCTCAGCAGGCTCTATCATCCGTGTACAGCATCCTGTGTCCTCAGCTCCCGGTGGCAGATGGGTTCTGAACCACAGGGAGACTATGTGGTTCTGAGTGATGGGTGTGATGGAAAGAAGGACTGTTGAGGAGGTTTTTTCTCTGGTAGGAGGTAAATGCAAGCCTGGGGGAAGTGGAACGTCCTGGGAGAGGCCCTTTGTCTCTGTGGTGCGTTCAGAGGTGTTTATTTCCACCGGGGTTGGTATTTCTGGCTGCTCCTAATGAACCCTGGGACCGTCGGGGCGCTGCCTCTGCTTGCTTTGGTTTTGGTGGCACTGCTCGAAGCATCGAAAACAAAAAACAAACGCGTGAAACAAAAAAGGACGAGTGCCAGCTGAGTTGTGCTGGGGTCTGCAGAGCACGTCTCACAGCTCTGTAGCCTCTCTGTGTATTTATTGGTATTCCTAATGTTTGCATGAAGCTTCATGTTCTGAAATCCATCGCCTTGTTCCAACGTAAACAGGGCTGAGCTCTCGTTTGCTCTGTTTGCTCCCTGACATCGGAGGAAATGGACAAATACATCGGTACTAAGTATAGTGAACACTTCCCGTGCAGTGCTGCCTCCAGTACAAATTCCAGTAAGTGCAGAACAGAACTTCTCGAAACAGAGTATTCTTTAATCATGTGCATTTCCCTGAAGAGATGGGAGGTGCTCAGCTGCTTGCCTGGCCCCCGGGCATGCACCCCTGCCTGGAGCAGCACTCTGCTCTGTGTTACCCCTCTATTCCACTGAAGTAATCCTCCAGAATTAATTGCAGACCTTCCCCGATCTGTAATTAACTCTACACGATCCTTTTCCAGGCTTTTTTGGAGCTGAGATTTCCTACAGTGCGTTGGCTCCGGTGCGGTCTGTGCTGCAGGAGGATTGAGGAGCTGTGCCCGGCTGAGTCTGGGGGGGCAGATGCTGGGAAGGAGCAGGCAGGAGCCGCCGTTTGCTTTCCCATCCCATTGCCAGCTTTCTGCTGGAAAAAGTTTGCTTTGCACATTCTCCGTGCTGTCATCAGTTTTCCCCTCAGATGTCCACTGTTTAACTCAAAACTCACATGAGCGCTGAGGACGCGCGGCGCTCCGCTCAGTGCTGGAGGAGTGGTTCAGGGCTGGAGGGAAGCGACCACAGGCGATCTCAGTACCTCCTCTGAGCTCTCCTTGCTCTGGAGGTCAGTGGCTGAGAGCTGGAGCTGCCCACACTGCTCTTTCATCCTTTTTCTGGCTACAAACCACTGCTTCTGCAGTTCCTACGTTTTCTCACTGTATATCTTTGAGCCTTGTTCTTTAAAAAAGGAAAAAAATATAGGTGGAAAATCCAGCTGACTTGTTCGACAGAGCCCTGTGCTTCTCTAATTCTTCTTTTATTTGTTTTTGTAGGATACTGTGACTTCAAAACCGGTAATCCAGTTTCAAGGAAGCCAAGGGGTAAGTCAGCGCAGGGGCCGCCTGGGGGAGCGCGCACCGGTTTGCTTTTGCCGTGGATCTGAGCAGTCTTTGTCCGTCTGTCCCTCTCCATCCCATTCCAGCACACTCTGATTTCTGCAGGTGGCAGCTGTGGGGCTCAGAGCTGCTCTGGGGCAGAGCTGTGCTGCCCACCATGCAGCCAGTCCATAAGCTTGCAGCAGGAGCTTGGTGCTGGATGGACTCCAAGGTTCCTTCCAACCTGAGCCGTGCTGCGATGTGGAGATGAGATTTATCTGTCTTCTAGATACAGAAAGTCGCACGTTGAACTCAGGCACTCTGCGTAAGGAGAAGGAATTTAAGGTTTGCAAAGGCAGCTGTGAATAAGTAGCACTTTTGTGGCAGCCCAAGTGGAAGTTTCAGATGTGCTAGAGCGCTGAGGTCGGGCAGTCCCTCCCTGCCTATGTGTCACTTGGGTCCCTGGTGCTCCAGCAGGCGAGTGAGCAAGCTGTGTGCCATGCTGCTGTGTGAGCAGACAGCACGGGTCTGTGTCTGCCCCTTCCTGCACTGCTGCCTGAGCTCAGCCCAGGCTTCCTCTTTCTGTAGTCTTTCTCCTCCAAGAGAACACAGTGGTGAAATTAGTGAGAGCAGCTCACACAGCCCCGCTGCTGGGGTGGGAAGCATGGCTGTAACCTGGGCAGTGCTGGGAATGAAGCATCCTCAGGAGGAGGAGAGCTAAAACAGCACCAGAAAAAGGGGATGGAGTACCTGAGCCCTCTGCTCACAGAGCAGCGCTCCGGTGCCGCCCCCAGCTCCTCATCAGCGGGTGAATTAATTGTGCTGTCGGGGAGAGGCCAAAGGTAGAGCCAGAAAGAGCCCTTTGTCCCCATGTTGTGATTTGTATGGTGCTGGGGGGGGGCTGGCAGCTGTGTCACCATCTGGCTCTTAGCGGAGTGCCCGCTCGTGGAGCTGGCACTTCCTGCCCACGCACCGCAGAGATAACGGCATCGATGGGATGAGCTCTCAAATTCAGCTGATTGCATTAAAGCATTTTCGGTTTTGGAAGACCCAACTACAGCAGCTCAGGGCTGCCCCTCCAGGAGTGCTCCTAGGACAGGCTCAGACTGCAGGAGAGCGTCCAGGGGAGGGCTGCAGAAAGGATCCAGGGGCGGCACACAGCTCAGTGAGGAGCGCTGAAGGTGTTTCTGTTCTGGTAAAAGCCCATAGAGAGTGAGGGATGAGGTTGGTCAGATCTGCAGGTGCTTATGTGGGGGGGAAGCAGAGGAGGGGGCACGGAAACCTTCTGGTGCTGCATGTGCTCCTGCAAACTGTTGGGCACGGCTCTGTCAGCCCGACGTGAGCGGAAAATGTGACGTTTCCCCTCTTTCTTGGGATGAACTCGTTTTGGTATAAATAGAGGAAGGTGAAATTGCCATTCAGAATGAGCTGTACACAGATGAATATTACTTGAAAGAAGAAACACGAGTCACATCTGTGCCGAGCTATTTTTAAGTGCCCATGGTTACTGGTGTACGACTGCACCAAAATTAGGGCTCCCTCAAAGCAGTTAGTGTGCTGATGTGGTGGCTCGAGAAACCTTCTGGTTCAGCTAAAAATAATTCCTCGATAACGGCCGCTTTGCATGCACTGCACATCTCTGTGCCCGGGCAGCTCACAGAAGCTCTACGAGGGCAGTGAAGGCACAGCTCTGGGCTCAGCCATTTCTGCAGCAGTGCCACGGTTCTGGCATGCGTTCTCCAGGTTTTGCTTTGCAAACTGCAAAGCAGCCCCACTTTGCTCCTCTCGCTCCGTGGGCTTAGTGCACAGAGCAGCCCAGAGCTGTGTGTGTGCTCCCAGCTGGGGGCAGGGGGTTGTTGCCCCCCCTCTGGGGTCGTGGGTTGGTGCTGTGGGGCAGGTAGGGGCTGGGCACGCAGCAGGGCACGGAGTGGTCACAGCACTGGGCTGTGAGTGCACTGTGCAGGGCTGGAGCTGCGTGTGAGTACAGATGAGTGTGCCTCTGGAGCAGGAGGGAAGCAGATCTCCCGTTGGTGGATCTGTATTTGAGGCCTCAGTTTGCAGAGCGGAGCTGGGGGAGGAGCATGGTGCAGGTGCTGCGGAGAACACTTGATGCTTGATTAAATATTTAATTTAGCAGCCACGTCACGCACCACTGTGAGCCATGAAATCCTGTTGTGGAGTTATAATCTCTTAAAAAAAAGAGTAAGCATGCTGCCTGGTGCCCTGGCCCGTGCTGTGCTAAAGAAACAAGTCTCAGGTGCTTTAAATTGAACATAAACAGGGATTGCAGGTCTGTTTTAAGCCTGAATCAATAGAATTGGGTCAGATTCCCAGGAAAAGGTGACTGTGGGCTCTGCTTCGAAAGGCAGCGAGCTCCCAGCTCCAGCCTCTGTTCTGCTTCACTCATCTTCCTCTCCTTGCCTCCTCTCTTACCTTCTCACTGCTGCACCGTGACTTGAATCCCTGCAGCTTCCCACCAGCCCGCACTTCTGCGGCCTCCTGTGCAGCACTCCATCTGCTTTCCTGGGATTGAATCCCAGAACAGCTCAGAGCACACTCACTGCCAAGAAACGGACTGTTGTGGCACTGGGGGTGACCCAAGCTTTTCTCCTGAGCAGCACATCGCGATCCCCAGGCCAGACCGCCCGACCGAAGTGAGGACCTTCACGTTTTATCTCTCCAACATCGGCAAGGACAGCCCCCAGGGCAGCTTTGACTGTATCCAGCAGTACGTATCCAGGTGAGTGGGAAAACCAACGCAGCCGTTTCTCACCTTATCTTTCGGAGAATTGTTTCCCTAACAAACCCGAGCAGAGCTTTGTTTCTGGAGCCCTTGTAATCAGTTTGTTTGCATGTGTGTGTGTGTATAAGCAGAACAATCTGGCTGCCTCCTAGCAGCTCTCTGCACCTTCCTGTTCTTAGCCAGCACAGCCGCGGCTGTTTGCAGCCACGGGAACATCTTCTGCACTGCCTTTCTTTTGCAGCAATGGCAACATCCACCTGGATTGCCTGGGGAGCATACAGGATAAGATCACGGTGTGTGCTACCGACGACTCGTACCAGAAGGCGAGGCAGAGCATGGCACAGGCGGAGGAGGAGACGCGCAGCCGCAGTGCCATTGTCATTAAACCTGGGGGCAGATACGTAGGTAAGCAGCACCGGGACGTGGGGGCTGTCCTCGCTGCCCCTCCAGTTGTGCTCGTGTCTGCTTTGCTGCCAGTGCCTGGGCTGTGAATGTCTTGCACCAACATCTGGTAGTGCTTTAGGGTGTCTGGTGAGTGACAGTGTCGGCCTCCTCGTGCTGTGGCTTCTTGATGGTCTCAGTCTCCACTTGAACCTGTGGTGCTGCTTGCTTGGCTCTGGGGTCACGGTGGTGGAACACGCTGTGTTGTGTCCCTCTGCTGCCTGATTGCACAGCATGCAGCACCAGGAGATGGTCAGCCAGGAGGCACAGGCAGAGCTGCTGGCTGCAGCCTCAGGGAAACCATCTTGTGGTGCCAGCAAAGGGAGAAATCTCTGCCGAGAGAATAGAAGTGTGGCGAGTTATCAGTGAGCTCCAGAAGGAGCTCATGGAGACCCAGCACTGGGCTCTGCTCCCTGCTTAACCACAGCCTGGCTGCGGAGTCAGGGTGTAAGGGCTGTAAGCAGTCAGCTGTGAGCAGAGCCCAGCTCCTCCAGGCCCGTGGGATCTGCAGCCTGCCCCTTGGCAGAGGATGTCTGTGCTGAGAGTGGTGCGTTGCAGCAAGCAGAACTGATCCTGACTCATTGTTTTATCCGCCAAGTGCTCAAAACTGAGAAATAAGATAGTAATCAGGAAGGAAATGCATTGATTTCCTGTAGACTAGAGGACTGTTTTGTTTAGCTTATATCCGAGGACGTTACAGTAAGTGGCTGAAGTTGGGCTTGTAAGATTCTCAGAGCAAATTGCTTCCCAGGGAGAGGCAGCCCAACTTTCCTTGTAAGAAAACGAGAGCTCAGAAGTGGGGGAGTTGACCTGAAGCATCAGCACATGGAAGCAGGGAGAGCAGGAGGGCAGCACGGCTGTGATCTGATGTGTGTGTAGGCAGATGCCTGTGGGGCTGTGCTTACATGCACTAAGTGGTGTGTGTGCACTGCTGTATGTACAGACACACGGCTGTGATGCAGTGCTGTGCCCTCACTCAGCTTTGTCCTTCCCCTACTGCTGCCCGTTCTGGCTCTAGCCCCAAGTGGAGATGTCACAATATGTTTTTGCTGCTCACGACCTGGCAGGAGCGAGGGGAGCTGCAGAAAGCTTGTAAATGTTCCCAGAGCCCCCAGCCAACCGCTGTGCTGGGAAGTTTGACGTGTGAGCCGTGCTCTCTCCAGCACAGCCCCGCTGCTGCTGGGTCGAACTTCTGCTCCTCAGCACGGTGCGTAACAGCGAGCCAGGAAATGGGGACTGGGTTATGCAATCTGCATTTCAGCAAAGCAAACAGCACAGACAGTCACCAGCATCTCCAGATGACTCAGTTGAAAACATTGCTTCCTAGCAGTGCAGAATCACCATGCGGAGATAAAGCTCCCGACTCGCTGCGATAAATTCCCAGCGAAGGTCACTTTCCTGAGCCGAAGTGCTGCTGCTGCATCCCTGCTTCTGTGACCTTGGGACCTTTGCATCTGTTTTGATTTGCTCTTTGTGCTGTTGGTGGTGGGATCCCGGCCCCGTGAGCTGTTCCCATGTTCAGCAGTGTTGTTCTCTGAGTTACGTGCTCCGCTCAGTGCTGTGGGACCTGTGAGGATTCCAGTTCGAGTTGGTTTTTCAATAGGAATGGGAAAAATGAACTCTTGTAAGAAAGCAGAGCGGAGGGAGCTGGCTGCAGGGCTGGGCCGAGCTGCTGGGAGCAGCTCTCACTGCCGTGTAGCAGGGCTCTTCTGTGGGAGCAGTCAGCACTAATGAATAGGGAAATGTGTCAGCGTTAGACCCCATTCACGTGGCCGTGTGGCAGAGAGGAGGTGGACCCGGCCCCATAAAGTTCCTATTGTTCTAAAGCAGAAACATCTGCTGGAGCCGCGCTTCTGCTGAGCTCAGCAGCGGGGAGCCGCGCGCTGACCGCTTCTCCTTCCACTCCTTGTTTCGACTCCTCTGCATAATAATGCCAAACTTTCCTCCTCCTGGGGAGGAAAAAGTGGTTGGATTAACCACGGGGGTACCCGCACTTGGGATCAATGCAAAGCTGGCAGACAAAGGGAGCTTTATGCGTGCTCGTGGCCAGGAGCGCTCGGGTCTGCGCAGCCTGGTGCTGCTGTGAGCGGGTGGGGTGTGCTGTGCTGGCTGTCCTTCACTGTTGTCATCTCGGGGCACTTGGGAGCGTGTGATGAACTCAAACCTTTGCAAGGTGGCTGCTGCAGGTCACTGTTCTCGTCTCATTTTAGGCAAAAAGGTTCAGGTGCGTAAACCTGCACCGGGAGCTTCCGATGCTGTGCCCTCCAGGAAGCGCCCGACGCCCGTCAACCTCGCCAGTGCAATAAAGAGAGGCAATAGCGCGATTTCTCAGAGGCCCTTCAAAGACAGGGTTGTGCACTTACTGGCACTAAAGCCTTATAAGAAACCTGAGCTTATTCTCAGACTGCAGAAGGATGGACTTTCTCAGCAGGACAAGGATTTGCTGGACAACCTTTTGCAGCAGGTTTGTACTCTGATGGAGGCAGCTGTGTGGGTGAAGAGAAACGTGTTCCCAGAAGGGCAGTGAATTCTACAGGGGTGCTGTGCTGCCTCGGCTGCTTTTAAGGGGCACATTTTTGCTTGGCACTGGGGAAAGGACCCTAACAGAGGATCTCAGAGCAATGGGAGTTGTTACAACCTATAAATCCACTCCGTGTGTCTTTAGGAAGCAGCGTGTGTGCCATGTTTCCTACGTGCAGGAGGAACGTGTCCCTCCACGCTGAGCTTTGTGTTGTTCAGTGCCTTCCCTGCTCAACAGTGCCCCTGCTTAGGTGTGAAGATTGTGCAGCTTCTTGCTAACCACGTTATTTGTATGCCAAGTGGGAAAGCTGTCTCCTGGCTGAATCAGTCCCTAATGCTTTGAGTCATGTCGAAGGTGCCATTTTAGGAGCTGCAGTGAACACCTTTATTGCTGAGGCAGGAGCAGACACACCATGGCTATTGTGGAAACACTGCAGCTGCCCTCATCTGCCTTGGATTGTTTTCTTCCTCCTCCTTTCCATAGCTGATGCACCAGCTGAGGGGTTGGTTTGCCCGGGGCACAGAGCAGCTCGCTGGAAGTGGCTCCTGCTGGCACAGCTCACTTCTTCCTTTGGTTTTAATCCCTCAGCCCTTTGTTTTCCAGCAGTGCTACAGCGCTTTGGCACTCCCTCCCAAACGCTGTGAGCACGTTTTGTAGCACTGTGTCTCCTGGCAGTGCTCTGGCAGCCCCCAGCAGGTGGTGGTGAGCCCAGCTGTGGTTGCCTGTTGCCCTGATGGGGCTCAGTGCTGTGCTGTAAGCTCACCTCCTCCAGGGCCACCAGCGGGCACCGAGCAGCTGGAAAACAAGGATGGACAAGCTGAGCTCCAGCCATGAGTTTAACTGCATCTAGGTGTGGGCTCCTCTGTGCTCTCGCATCGCTCGCAGGACTCTGTGTTCCTGCTGTGGCCTTTTTGCCTCCTTCTGCGAGGTTTCTATTTTTGAGAGGCGTGGGGTGGAGCTTGCAGAGCCCAGCACGGCGTCACAGGGAGACAGCAGCTCCAGGCTGTGTGCAGAGCAGCACAGAGCTGCATCCACTGCAGGACAGCCCTGCTAACACTGCCTGCCTTTGCTTTCTCTTGCTTGCAGGGCTGTCTGTGTGTAAAATGCAGCTCCAGCCTTCTTGCATTCTGGCTCGGGGTGTTGGAAAGCTGACAGCTGAAAGGAAACGCAGCGCTCGTCGTGTAAGGCGATCACTGCTTATCAGGAGCATTCGGCCGTGTTTAGTTTTCCAGCTTTCTGCTTTCAAGTTGATAGATTTTTTTTTTTTTTTTTTTTTTTTAATACTAGGTCAGAATCTTCCTAAAGGCCAAAATAGCAAGGTTAACTGGTTGATGGAAGACTTCCCGCTCCCTCACCTGCTTTTCTGGGGTTATCTCATTGCTGTGCAGGTATCAGAGACTCAGAGCCATCACCAGGCCCAGTGTCCCTTCTTACATGCACAGAGGGCTTTGCTTTCTTTCCAGCCCCGGTGCTCTGCGGTCTCCTGCAGAGGTTTGGCTCCAGCAGTGTGGTGTCTGTGCCCGTTCAGTTCTTGGTTTGTGCTGTCATCATATTTTGCAGACAGGCAACCAGCAACAAGAGGTTAAACGTTCAGTCACGCTGTGGAAAGACTGATTGAAGTGGGATAATGCACAGCACGCTGTTTCCATCCTAGGACAATGCTGCCAGTTCCAGCGCTGTTTCCTATCCACGTAGGCACCGTGCAGTTCTGTGGGGAGGAGAAACACAATGGGGTTGGATCAAGTGTCAGAAAGCTGCTCGTGCAAGTGCTCCAAAGCTGCGGCACGGGACTTGGGCACGATGGAAAGCCCTGTGTTATAAGCTGGAAATCACTGGCTTTGTTGTTCTCTCCCTAAAGCAGTCCTCAGTGAAGTTCTCCTCCATAGAAATGCAGCAGGGGACCCTACCACGCCGAGCTGCAGCGTGACCCCCTGCAGAAGGCAGCTCGGTGTCTGCTGTTGGGCCACTTCCCTCCTGCAGCCTTCCCATCCTCACCCTGCACTGGTGGGGCCGCTGGGAGCCGTGTGTTCCCACTGGGTTGGCTCCCAAGGATTACCACCAACTGCTGCTGGACTGTTCCAGCTCATCCAATCTGAATAATCTGCTTGGGTTCAACTTGTTCTTCAGTTTCATCGTGCTGATAAGGCAAAGCAAAGCGCAGCTGGAGTAAATCTACAGCATCTGGGGGTGGTCTTCGTATTATCCCCTTGTTCTGGTGCTCCTTACTGCCACTGAGTGCTGAGTGCATCTCATACGTATGTCTCTTTTGTCACAGCAAAGTGAGAAAACAAAACTCTAATAGTTTTTTTTGCCAATCCCTTTTGTTGCAGGTGGCAAATCTGAGTGCCAAGGACAGCACTTTCACACTGAAAGATTGCGTCTACAAAGAGGTGCAGAAGGACTGGCCTGGCTACTCAGAAGGGGACCAGCAGCTGCTGAAGAGGATCCTCGTCCGGTAATTATTCCCTCTCCTGTGATATCTGCAACCTGGGGATGCTGGGCCAGGTCGGTAGCTGTGCACAGGGACACGTGGTAGAGCTCTGTAAGTCGAGTGTTTCTTAACGTCGAGTACATCTGTTTGTTATCCAGATGAAGTTGGTTAAGCTTGAGAGTATCAGAATGGGCACAGTCTTCAGATCTCGTGCTGCCTGCTGCGGTGATAAAAGCTGCAGAACAAACCTGGATGGGGTGAAGAGCTGCTGCCAGGAGAGGTTAATGGTGACTTCAAATGCTGGAGTAAGGCCAGCGTGTCCAGGGCAGCTCCATTGAAAGTCTCCTTTCTTTTTTCCCTGTCTCCTGGTGCACTGCTTCCTGTGTTTGCTCAGGGCAGCAGAGAACCAGCAGAGCTCTGTGTACCTGCGCTCTGCTCCTGGGGACGGCCCCGTTCCTCCTGAGCTGTTTGTTTGGAGAAGTGCTCCTTAACTTCTGCATTGTTCTTTGGGTGCTTTGCTGTGTTTTTCCCCGTTCGTTTTCCTGTGGGGGTCAGAGGTGGTTGCAGCAGGACGTGTGTGGCTGCAGAGGCAGCAAGGCACTGCTGCAGCATCCCCTGCAACACACATGGTTGTCCTTCTGCCCATCAGGTGCACTCTGTGCTGACCAAGAGCTGCACACCCCACTGCTCTCACCATCTGAAAGCGACCCCTGACAGTCAGTGCAGTGATGGCTTTGTCTCATCACTGCCCCGATGCTGTCAGCTGGCTGCAGCAGGGAAAGGGACCACAGCTCCCAGATCCCACCACAATCCTGTGTTTGTGTGTGCAATTTTTGGCGTTGCTTATCCTGCCGAGCTTTTGTCACACGGATGGGTGCTCTACCTGATTTGTTTCTGAGACAGATCTTCAATGCAGAGTGCAATAAAGCGAGTAGAGCATGGGCTGTTTGAGAAGTTTCCATGCTTTGAAAGCACAGCTGGCTTGGAGGTGAGGCTTTCTCCAGCCATCCTGTGCTCCAGGTGCTTCGGCGTGCTGAAGAGAAATCCAACTGATGCAAGTGGTCTCAATGTTGAGTTCTGATTAAATAGAAAAAGCTCAACTGCCGTGCAGTCTGTATGGCTTTCAGAAAAGGCAATTTCTCCCTGCAGAAGGCAATGTTTGCTGCTTTTTGCTGGAGTTGTGGCACTCAGTTATGCGAGGGCCTAAAAATAGACCTTGGAAAGGATGTGTTCCACTGCACAAACAAAGCCCTGCTCAGCGGGCAGGTAGTGGGGCTGCAGAGTGGAAAAAACACGTCGGGCTGCAGCAGGAGGAAAACATGGGCAGGAGAGCACAGGGCTGCATCCCACTGTGCATCCAGCACCACTGGATGATAATGAGTTTGGGAGCCCAAAGGAACCGTGTTCAGGGCATCCCCAGCAGTCAGAGCAGACATGAGGGCACTGTGCTCTGCGGGCAGATCTGTGTGTCTAAACAGCCCCAAATTCTGCTTTGCAGGAAGCTCTGCCAGCCCCAGAACAGCAGTGGGTTTCAAGGAGAAGCACCTTCCCTGAGTCCACCGAAGGACACCACCAACTCCGGCTCTCCTCCGCAGGTAGGCACGGCCTCCCCAGCACAGCCTGAGCCTGCAGCTCGTGCTCAGTCACTGCTGGTCGGATTGTTCCCTTAGGTTTGAGCCTTACTCTGTCTTTCCTCAGCATTTCTCCCCTGGCTGCAGTTCGGTGTTGGGCTGTGGGGAGGATCTCTGAAGGTGTGCTCTCAGCTTTAGTTCAAGGGCTGGATTTTTTAGAAGTGCCTCCGTCCCTCTTGGCATTCCAGGGAGAATGCGAGCTTGTGTTTTACTCATTACTGATAATTGACTGGAACGAAGCAGTAATAAGTAGCTCCCAAACACAGCTGAGTTATTAAAAACCTTGACCTTTCCAAGCTAATTGCTGTGACAGATCAGGAGCAGGTTGGTCTGCTCTGTGACTTACTGAGATGCCAGTGCACGGAGCTGTGGACATTTTAGCTGGGTTTCCATGGCTGTGAGCTGGGAGGGAGCTGCAGTTGCTGGTGTGTGAAGCAGCGTGTCCCACTGACTCTGAGCTCGGCTGTTCTCGCTCGTGCTGTGAAATGCTGCCTTCCCTTCTCTGCTGTGGGTCAGCCCAGACAAGTTGGGTATTTATTCTCCTCCTGCCAATGGAATGTGTAATGCTTACTTGTCTGGACAGACGCACTGGGGATTAGTGGCAAGGAATATTAGCAGGTAAGGAAATTATGTGCTTTCTGGCAGTGAGAGGTAAGCAATTCTCCATTGAGAACAAGAACCACGCAACTTGTTTGCCAAGTGCCTCATTCCAAACGCACTCCTTTTCTGCTGTGGGCACGGTCCTGGTGAGCAAGGAGTGGTCCCTTCGAGTTGGCTGGGAGTGGTGGTGCTCTTAGCAGCTGGGCTTTGTGCTTCGTGTAACATGAACAGGATGTGCTCCTGATGGTCCCAATCAAACTGGGACTGGGTAGCCTTAAATGCAGAATATTTGGGCACGTTCATTTGTGGAAGGAAAGCAAAGCATGGGATGGCTTGGATTGGAAGGGACCTTAAGGATCATCGGGTTCCAACGAGAACCCTTCTATACCCAGAGAGCTGGGATTGGCAGAGAAGGGCTTTGTTGGCTGTAGGATGAGGAAAGGTGGAGAATGGCCACTGTTGGCTCTGTCTGCTGCTGGGGAGCTGTGGGCAGAGGGGACAGCCCCTCCTCTGGGAGGTGGATGGCTGCAGTGATGCTGATGAGCCGGTCCGACCGCCCCTGGGTGGCAGCAGCAGGATCCTCACTCAGTGCTGTCCTTGTGACCCCGCAGCTGGCAACGAGAAATTGTAACTGGGGAGAAAAGAGGCAAATTGGCAGCTCCGGTGCAGAGCAGCTGCTGGGATGGAGCAGAGTTTCCATGTGCAAACAGCCCTGTCTGAGACAGTAAAGAAAGCAATGAAATAGCCAAAAGAAATAGCCCGATCCATCCCTCGCTTTCCAATGGGCAGAGGTGGGCAGCAACAGGAAACCTCTGTGCTCCCTCTGCTCCGTGGGTAAAGGAGGGATATTTGTGTCTGGAGCCACGGGGTGTCCTGAAGGCATCACCGAGTCCAGCCCTGCTCTGCACAGTGCCGCTCAGACCCAATCTGCAGGAGGGCACATGACATGCCTCAGTCGGTCCATGGCAGCTGGTGCTTCCTCACCCCTTCTGGGAAATGCCCTTCGAGAAGAGGAAGGAGGTGTTGGGAGCTGGGGGCTGTCCTCCAGTGCTGCGGGGCACACTGCAGCCTGTGCTGCTCTGGGACGAGCCCTGCAGGGCTGCTGGGGGGCACGGGTGCTGTGTGCTGCTGTTCTGCAGCCCCGCACCACCACCTAGCGGCCGCAGCCCGAGCTCTGCCGGCGCTCAGGGATTTCCTCCTCCTTTTTTCCTCCGCAGAAACGCTCCCAGCCGCTCGAGTTCATCGACCCCCTGGCCAACAAGAAGCCCCGCATCTCGCATCTGGCTCACCGAGCTCAGCCCACCTTCAACGGGAAGCTGAACGCCAACGGGAAGGACGTCCCCATCCCCATCCCCTCTGCTGCGCTGCTGCCGGAGTCGGTGAGCTCCAGCTCCAGCCTGCCGGAGCTGCCCCGTCCCCACGACCCTCTGGCCGATGTCAGCAACGACCTGAGCCACAACGGCAGAGACTGCGAGGGCTCGGAGCCGGCCGACAGGCTGAGCCTCCCCGCGCCCACAGACTGTCCGCAGACGAGCAAGCACAACTGCAGCTCGTACGTAAAAAGCAAGAAAAAATCCAAAAAGCACAAAGACAAGGAGAAAGAGAGGAAGGAGAAGAAAAGCGAAGAGAAATGCAAAGAGGAGAAGCAGGACTGTGAAGTAATAAAAAATGCTGACTTAGTTAGTGACCCGCAGGACGTGCCAGGTACGTGCCCAGCTCGTGCTGTGCTGGTGCTGCTCCCCTTTCTGCCCTCAGTTTGTGTGAGGGATGAGCTCGCCGTGTCGCTGCGCACACAGGCGCTGCGTGGTTGATGAGGTGTCAGCAGCAGCCCTGCCTGCAGACCAGCAGGGCTCTTCCTCTCCTCAGAGGCCGTCAGGTTTTTCCTGTCGAGGCGCTGCTCGGGCCGACCTCAGTCCACGTCATGTTTCTCCTCGTTAAATTAAAAGCTTTAGTAATACGTAGGGATGAAAGGCAGGCATCAGGACCTGCTGGAAACGCACAGTGCTGCTTCGTTACCTGCAGCCCTTCTGCTTGTGGTCGGTGTTGTGATGATTGCTTGATTGATTTGTAACTCTGCCATGGGAAGTTAGGCACCACACTGAACGTAGAGGAAGCGATAGCCAGGTCTGTTGGTGAGAGCTGTGCAGGCACCTCCTCCAGGCTGGAAGCTTCCCTGCTGCCACGCTGCTCCTGAACTTCTTGCCCTGAGGAGTAGCAAACAGTGCAGCTGTTGCTGTTGGATGCAGTGGAGGTGTTTTCCACCAGAGCAGTGTAGTCCTGGGGCTGCTCTGTGGACCCTTAGAAATGTGAGCAGGTTCCTCCTCATGTTTGGTACGTGACAGTCACCCACATCTGTCTCAGAAGGGACAGCAACTCAAAACCCACATTAATTTGTCACCTCTCCAGTGACTTCCAGCTGCTGTGTGTGCTGCTGATGTGCAGACGAGTTCTGTGCTCTGCAGCACAGTGCTCTCGTGGAGCTGTGCTTTTCCTGCTCTGAGCTGTTGCCAGCCCTGGCTGTCAGTGTCACTCAGTGAGCAGCAGTGCAGGTCTCCACCGTCTGTGTGTGGATCTGTGCCCCTTTTCGCTGACATTTGTTCGGTTCCATTGGGTCTTGATAGTGCGGGGACCCTCGGGGTCCCATCTGCAGACAGTAGGTGGCACTCACAGGCAAAGCAAACCTTCCTTCTCCACCCCCATCTTCCTCACTCGTATTCTGCATCGTCCCACATTCCTTTCGGGCCCCTCTGTCCTTTTCTCAAAGCCCTGGGATGTTCTCCTTGGGCCACACTCCTTGGAACAGAGCAGTTTGCTCCCCCTGCGGAGCTGCAGGAGCCAAATGCCACAGACCTCGTGGGCCTGTGCTTATCCCATCAGGATCTGCAGTAACACAGCTGCCTTCTCCTCAACTGAAGGCAGAGCCAGAATTCCTTTAGAAATCAATATCTGTACGTTGCAGACAGGTTCAGGAGTGCACAACTGGATTGCACAGAGACTCAGAGCTGAGGAGCACCTATTACAGAGGTTTTTTTTTTTTTTTTTCAGGTTTAAATGGGACATGCAATAACTCTAGTGTACCCACATCCACTTCGGACATGCCGGATTATTTATTGTAAGTTGCTTCGGGGTCACGGTGTGAGCTGAAAGTCACAGCATCTCGGTGATTTGGGCTGGGCTTGGGTGGTGCAAAGCCTTTGGTGCTGATGGGTTTTTGCCATCGCAGAGGGTTTGCTGCAGGAGGTCGGGTTTGGAGTCCTGCAGTCAGGAAAGGACTGCTCTTTTCAGCGTGCCTCAAAGGTGCAGCTGTTCAGCGTGAGCTCCGTGCTGGTCTGGGTCACACTGGGTACCTTCAGAAGGTGCTGGAGGTGCACTCAGTCTATTCCATGTGCTTTCTCACCCTGCACTTTGCCACACGATCGTGCTGAGCGTTTTGCAGCCACAGCTGAGTGGCTCTTGTGCTCCTTTCAAGCCTCTGTGCACAGAGGCATTGTGCTCCTGCTGTTCCAAGGTCTGGCACAGATGCAGAACTGCATGTTCCATGGGACAGCAGGAACTAGAAGCGCTGCAGCGCTATCAGTGTCCTCCCACACCCTCAGCTGCTCCCGGGCTTTGCTGTACCTACACATTCCACCCCTCCCTGCGCTGATAAGGAGTGCCTCATATCACAGGGAGGTCAAGGCAGTCATGCTGGCAGTTGTCTCTGTGCTACTGCAGCTCAAATCGCAGGAGACCGCCTTGCTTTGCAACATGTCCTCCTGCTCTGGCACCCAGTCTGGAGGGAGGACGTGTAAAGCAATAACACACTCGCTCTCCCTTAGAAAATACGCGGCCATTTCCTCTTCGGAGCAGCGTCAGAGTTACAAGAACGACTTCAACGCGGAGTACAACGAGTACAGGGACTTGCACGCCCGGATAGAGAGGATAACGCGGCGCTTCACGCAGCTGGACTCCAAGCTGAAGCAGCTCTTGCAGGGCTCTGAAGAATACAAGGTAGAGCAGGGAACCCCTACAGGGGCTGCACCGCAGGCAGCTCCGTGGGCTGTGCTCACAGCAGCTCTGTGTCGGTCGGTGCTGGAGCTGGAGTGTGCATCACAGCACGTGCTGACAGGGGAAGGCCTCGCTGAGACAATCGGCGGCCGCAGCCAAAAGCTGCTGGAAGTGATTAGTGTATCCCAGCCAGAAAACACAGTGTGCACGGATGGGAGCACACTGGGACCGGGGGGAGCGGGGCGCGGGCGTCTGCTTCGCTCCCACCTTCCATCTTCATCGTGTTATTCAGCTCATCTGGGTGGTTTTAGAAGAGCTGTAACCATTTGTAACCTTAGGAAGTCTGACAGTGAGCAGATCTGTACAGGGAGCGTGCTGTGCTCAGCGCTCCCTCGAGCATCCTTGGAGCTTCGGGTTCCCCAACACAGTGTCCTTCGTATCTCAGGGAGAAATGAGGCTGAGCCGTGGAGGAAATGTCTGGTGCTGTGGGATTTCATGGCTGGGGGCTGCAGTGGGGTTAGGGTTAGGGCTGCAGGGGTTAGGGTTAGGGTTAGGGCTGCTCCTCACAGTGCTTGTGGGGGGAGCAGGGTTTGCTCAGAGCTGCACGCATCGTGCCTTTGCTCAGCTGTTGCTTTGGGCTGCAGAGCTGTTGGCTGCTGAGAAATCAGTCCTTTCTCTTTTCCTTTTTCAGACCATCCACGATCAAATTTTACAAGAATACCGGAAAATCAAAAAGGTGGGTGACAGTTTCTGGCCGTGGTGGGGTGGTGCTCCAAGGTTCCCTGCCCAGCAGGGCACAGCCTCCAAAGCATCCCCAGCTCAGCTTCCTTCAGCCCGAGCTCATCCCTTCGTTGTTCAGAGGGTTTCCATGCAGCCAGTGCTGCTCTGTGGGCGCTGAGGAGTGCTCTGCTGTGAGCAGAGTGGAGCAGGAGAAGGACCCCATGACATGAGCACCTCTGCCCCTCCGAGGGGGAGAGCAGTCTGTGTTTGTGTGAGGGCTCCTGCAGGTCCGTGCTGCTATGGGTGTCAGCGTGGGGCTTCCATCCCTTCATATAAAGCATATAAAGCAGGAGATGTGGGGTGGGGGTGCAGCTGGGGTCTGTTTGTGTCATCTGCCCATGGAGCCTCGAGCCCTCCCATCCCTGAGTGCTCCGGAGCTTTGGGAGCAGCCCCCATGTGCCATGAGCTCCACTCTGTGTGGGGCTCTCAGGACCCCCCCCCCCCCCGAATTCAGTGCCCCCTTCTGTCTCTCATCACCATTTCTCTTTGCAGACCAACCCCAACTACAGCCAAGAGAAGAACCGCTGCGAATACCTCCACAACAAACTGGCCCACATCAAAAAACTGATAGCAGAGTACGACCAGCAGCAGTTCTGAGCGGGGCAGAGCTGCCCATGCTGCGTGCCCTTCCAGCACCACCCCCCATTCGGAGATGAGCGTTAATTCTTCGTGCCTGAAGAACGTGGGGATCCCGAGGGGGGGGGCACGGCCTCTGCCTGCAGCACGCAGCCCACGGAGCTCTGCTTATTTCAAGACACTTAAAGGGGAAAAAAAAAAAAACAAAAACAAAACAAAAACCCAATAAAGAAAAATTGCCTAAAGTGACCGAAGCTCCCAAAGGTTCACAGTCAGAAGTTGTCACGGATCGGAGTTCTGCACCAAACGACGTCGGCTCTGTGGGGCCGCAGCTCCTCCTCCCGAAGCTGAGGAGCCCCCACTGTACCCCCGGAGCTGCCCCGGCATGGGGGGAGGGGGGGGACGGATGGAGGGACGGACAGACGGACGGGTCCCGCCTGTCTCTTTGACTTTTCTAGTTTTCTACCGAGGGCAGCGGGGTTTTATGAAGCGCTATCGAGACCGTGGTCTATTTTTGTATTTAAAAAAAAAAAAAAAGAAAACAAAACAAACAAAAAAATACACCCACCCCCCCCCCCTCCCCAAAAAAAAAAAAAAAGAAAAAACGGGAAAGACAAAAACAAAAAAGCCCCAACCCCCTTCCTCGGCCGTCTCCTGACTGTGCCTCCCTCCATCTCCCGTGTGCAGTATTACCAGAGCTCGTGGGCAGTGCCCCGCAGCGTGGGAGCCGTGGGGCCGCGCTTTCCCACGTGGGGCCGCCCCGGCGCTGCTCCTCCCGTCCCCCCCCCCTCCCCCTCCCCATTTTTTTTTTTTTTTTCCTTTTTTGTCTTTTTTTCCTCTATTTGGGAGCATCGCAGAGCGCAGCCGGGGCGGCCCCGAGCTGCCCCACCCGCGGAGCCCCCACCCCGGGGCGGGGGGGGGAGCGGAGTCATCACTGTTCCCCCCGCAAAAATCACCGCCGCTCGCGTGGGTCCGCGTGCTGTGCGAGCCCTTCCCACGCGTGACTCCGCTCCCGTCGGTGCTGTGCGCGCTCCGGGTGGGGGCGGCCGCGCCGCAGTGCACGCGGGGACGCTCCCCCCGCCCCCACGGGTGGGGGAGGAAAGAGGGGGGGGGCATTTCGGTCGGCTGCTTTATTTAATTTCTTGGGGGGGTCGGGGGGGGCAGCGATGGGGTCCCCGCTCTTCAGACGCCGCCTCAAAGATATTTTTGCGGCTCGGAGCGGAACGTGGAACGCTTCGAGTGCGCAAAACGGGAACGGCCGAACCGAACGGAGCCCCGACGGCGCTCCCCCCGCGACCCGCGGGGCACCGCCCTTAACTTCTTGATCCCCGCGTGTCACTCCGTGACCGCTGTACTGTGGGTAAAGACTGACACTGAGCCGTGAGGTTGGAGTTTACAAACGGAGCTTTTCACTTTGCCAAAACGTTACGGTCCGAAGGCGGCGCCGTCGGAGTTCCGAAATCCTTTTCCTGAGAGCGAAGTGTCTCTTTTTTGTTTTTTCGTTTTGTTTTTCCTTTTCTTTCTTTTTTTTTTTTTTTTTACACTGAAGAAAGGAGGGAAAAAAAAAAAAAAAGAAAGAAAGAGCTGAATGCCGATTTTGCAACGTATAATAAATTTCACTGTATTGGGAAACGAGCGAACAATGCGGGCGCATCTTTCAGTGCAGCGCTGCGGAGCGCCGGGAAAACGCGGGTGGGGGAAACGCGGGTGGGAGTGGGGAACGCGAAACGGGGAGGGAGGGGGAGCGCAGCGCAGCGCAGTGCCCGCTGTGCCGGCTTTGGTGGTGGTGGTGGTGGTGGGATTCGGGCGGAGGGGACGTGGAGGCAGAGCCCCCTGGGCAGAACGGTGCCCGCACCCCACGCGGAGCGGCCCCGAGTGGGGACGGAGCCGTCCGAGCCGCCCCCGCCCCGCGACGCCGTCGAGTCCCGGCCACGCGCGGGATCCCCGCTCCGGACTCGGGGTTCCGTCCCGTCCCGGTGTCCCCGGACGCCTCCTCCGCATCCCCGGCGGCCGCAGACGGGGTCAGACCGAGCGTTAATTAACTGCGAGTGGAAATTTACTGCGCTCCCTCCGTGCCAACGCCGGGCGGACCGCGGCGGATTCCCGCTCCTCTCTGCGCCCGTCGGCGGGGACGGGTGGGCGGCTGCGGCTCTGGGGACGTGCGGAGCCCCCGCGGTGCCCCCCCCCCCCCCCCCGAGGCGGACGCGGTCACCGTCCCCGCAGCCGCTCCGGGTCCGTCTCCCCTCCCCCCCCCCCCCCCCCCGGTGTAGAAGCGCTGCGGACGCTCCGTCCGTCGGGGCCGAGCGCCGTTCCCTGGCGGCTCGACGGCAGGAGGGGGGAGGTTCGTTCGGATCACTCATTCGCCCCCCAACCCTTCCGGAGCCGATCCGTCCGTCCCTTCGCACGCGTCCGTCCGTCCGTCCTCAGGTGCGCAGATCCTGAAAGGTCACAGCGAAGGGACGCGGGGACGGAGCACCGCAAAGGGTCGGGGGGGGGGGGGGGGGGAGCGTCACACACGGAGGGAACGAAACCCCGACGGGAAAGACGCACGAGGACACAGAACGGGACCCGGACCCCCTCGGGGGGGTCGTGGGATGGGGGTCGCGGTGCCATTGCTGCGGGGCCGGGGCGGTCTCCATGGCTGCGCCCGTTGGGTCCCCGCCAGCCCCGGGCCGCGAGCGGAGGCGTTGGGCACTCGGCCCACGGTGCGAGGGAACAGTACCGCGTGGGAGGGGTGGGAAGGAACAATGGTGGGAGTTGTGGGAGGGGGGCAAAAAAAAAAAAAAAAAAAAAAGGAGGAAAGCAGTGGAAAAATACCAGTCCCTCGGCCCCTGGCAGCGCTGCCCGGACCCTCCCCGCCCGATGGATTATTGTACAAAGAAATGTTATTTTTGTTTCAATAATTTGCTGAGGCGCTGAATTCCAGCGCGGGGCTCATTCTGTCCTCTGAGGGAGCATTGTTCCTCCGACGCCTTCGGGGCCGCCCGCGTCCCCCTCTCCCGGAGGTGTCCCCCCCCCATCCCGGCCGCGTCCCTCTGTCCCGCGGTCCCCACGGACGGTGCCCGGTGCTCCCGGTGGTCCCCGTCCCCGCTCCCCCCCGTGGGAGGCGGCCGAGCTGTCCTCACGCCTGGCGGGGATCGTGGGTGGGGGGAAGGACGGAGGGGGGGGGGGGGGGCGGCTCGGGGCGCCGCTCCGCTCCGGGGGATGCTTTGAAGCGGATTCTTCCTATTGAAACCGGGACCTCCTCGCCGCCCCGACGCCCGTCCGTCCTCCGCAGCCACCCCGGGGTGACGGGGGCCGGAGCGGGACGAGGCCGCGGGGGATCCCCGTGGGACACTGCGGGATCGTGGGCTCTGGGATGGCCGAGCCGGGGGCTGCGGGGGAGAGGCGGGGGGGGGGATTGCTCAGGGGGCGGGAGCTCCGGGCCGTGGTGGCACCGTGGGAGCGGCACCGTGGGAAGGCGCCGGGTCCCTCCGCCGCTCCGGAAGCCGCCGGCGCGGGGCAGTGAATGGGCGGAAGGCAGCGGCGGGACCCCCCGGCCCCGGTGCCACTTCCCCTTCCCGGGTCAGCGGCCGCTTTCCCTCTCGGAGGCGGCCCGTCCCGTCCCGTCCCGTCCCGTCCCGTCCCGTCCAGCTACGAGCTCCGGTGAGAGCCCGAGGTGGGGGGGACGCACCGGAACGGGGCTGAGCAGGGAGGGGGGGGGGGTCCAGGTCCAGGTCCGGGGCCGTTCTCGGTGTCCCCTCCCGAACCCCCGGTACCGGGGCACGTGCGGACGCGGGGCGGGGGTTGAGGGGGGGGATCCGGAGCCGATGGAAAGTTTTGGGCTGGGCGGGGCCAGGGGGGGCGGGCGCTGGGAGCCGCTTAAGGGCGGGAGCGGAGGGGGAGCCCCGGCCGCGCTCACATCCCCGCGGGGCAGCGCCGGCAGCCGCCCGGCTCCAGGTGAGTGCCGGGGGAGGGGGTTCGGGGGAGGGGGGGTGGAGATCTCCGCGTGTCCGTCTGTCACCCCCCGCGGGGACGGTCCCGTTCTCCGCGTCCTTTCCGCGGCCGCGCTCGGTGCCGTCCCCGCGTGGCCCCGCAGCTCACGCTGTCCCCGTGGGAGCGGGGATCCCCGCGCTGCCGCCCGCGTGCCCCGTGTCCCGCTTTCCCCCCCCCCCCCCCTTCCCCCACACGCGGTGTGAACGGCGGTGTCCCGGGGCTCGGGGACGGTCCCGTCGGTCCCCGCCTCGTCGCAGCGGAGCGGGGCTCCGTTTTCCTCCCGTCCCCGCAGCGGGAACAATGGCGGAGCCCTTCGTGGTGGAGAGCCCCGACGTCGCGTACAGCAAAGACTTCATCGAGGCGCAGTACACGTACAGCACCGCGCACGTCTGCAGGGAGGGCGGCGTCACCAAGGTGGGGGACGCGGGGACGGCCGCGCACAGCGTCGCGGTGCGGTCCCTCTTCGAACCCCCCCCCCCCCCTCTTTTCCTCGCAGGTCCGGCCCTGCTCCACGCGCTTCACCTTCCGCACGGCGCGCCACGTGCCCCGCCTGGGGCTGATGCTCGTGGGCTGGGGGGGCAACAACGGCACCACGGTGACGGCGGCCGTGCTGGCCAACCGCCTGGGGCTGTCCTGGATGACCAAGACCGGGCGCAAGGTGTGTGCGTGGGCAGCACGAGGGGACAGCCCAGCCCTGCTGGGTCCCCCCCTGGTTTGGAGGCGTTGTTTTTTGTCATCTCTCACCCTTGCATTCTGCCCCCCCCAGAAAGCCAACTACTACGGCTCGCTGCTGCAGGCCTCCACCGTGTGCCTGGGAGCTGGCCCCACCGGTGATGTCTACGTCCCGTTCCGGGATCTGCTCCCCATGGTGCACCCCAACGACATCGTCTTTGATGGTAGGAGGGGTGCTGGGGTGGGGGTGGGGGGGCAGAGGGCTGGGGGCCGTGTGCTGAGCATACCCCCATCCTGCAGGGTGGGACATCTCCTCGCTGAACCTGGCCGAGGCCATGCGGCGTGCCGAGGTGCTGGACTGGGCGCTGCAGGAGCAGCTGTGGCCGCACATGGAGCACATGAAGCCCCGACCCTCCATCTACATCCCCGAGTTCATCGCCGCCAACCAGGAGGAGCGGGCAGACAACGTGCTGCGCGGCTCCAAGGCCGAGCAGGTGCTGGGGGTGCAGGGGGCACACGGGGACAGCGGGGGGACAGCACAGTGACCTGACCGCGTCCCCATCCCTGCAGGTGGAGCAGATCCGCAGGGACATCCGGGACTTCAGGGCCAGCAGCGGGGTGGACAAAGTCATCGTGCTGTGGACGGCCAACACCGAGCGCTTCTGTGACGTGGTGCCGGGGCTCAATGACACCGCTGAGAACCTGCTGCGGGCCATCGAGGTGAGGGGACGATGGGGGGATGTGGAGGGGCAGCGTCGCGGTGCTGAGCCCCACGGTGTCCCTGCAGCGAGGCTTGGAGGGTGTCCCCGTCTACGCTCTTTGCCGTGGCCAGCATCCTGGAGGGCTGTGCCTACATCAACGGATCGCCCCAGAACACCTTCGTGCCGGGGGCTGTGGAGCTGGCAGCGCAGCACCGCGTCTTCATCTGCGGGGATGACTTCAAGTCGGGGCAGACCAAGCTGAAGTCGGTGCTGGTGGACTTCCTGGTGGGCGCCGGGCTGAAGGTGCGTTGGGGCACGGAGCCGGGTTGACCTGTCCTCTGTAGGATGGGGCACGGAGCCGGGTTGACCTGTCCTTCCTGGGTGAGCCAACCACCGAACCACTTCCAACTCAATGATTCCATGGTTCCCCCCTGTGGTTCCCTCTGCCCCTCTCCCCCCACACCCATCCCTCAGACCAGGTCCATCGTCAGCTACAACCACCTGGGGAACAATGATGGAAGAACCTCTCAGCGCCGCAGCAGTTCCGCTCCAAGGAGATCTCCAAGAGCAACGTGGTGGATGACACGGTCCACGCCAACCCGGTGCTGTACGGCCCACAGGACAAACCCGACCACTGCGTGAGTGGGCTTGGGGGGGAGGGGGGAGGGAGAGGAGGGTTGGGGGTCCGGGGGGACGGGATCTGATGGGGTCCCTGTGCAGGTGGTGATCAAGTACGTGCCCTACGTGGGGGACAGCAAACGCGCTCTGGATGAGTACACCTCGGAGATCATGATGGGCGGCACCAACACCATCGTCATCCACAACACGTGTGAGGTGCGGGGCCGTGGGGTGGGTGGGGGGCACAGCCCCGTGCCGGGCTCACCATGACACCTCCTAACCCCCCCCCAACCCCCCATCCCGCAGGACTCGCTGCTGGCCAGCCCCATCATCCTGGACCTGGCCATCCTCACCGAGCTGTGCCAGCGCATCACGTTCTGCACGGACAACGACCCCGACTTCCAGAGCTTCCACAGCGTGCTCTCCATCGTCGCCTTCCTCTGCAAAGCCCCCCTGGTGCCCGAGGGGACCCCCGTCGTCAACGCGCTCTTCCGCCAGCGCAGCTGCATCGAGAACATCCTGAGGTACCCACCCGAGGGGGGGAAGGGGGGGTGTAATGACCCCCGTGGTGCCCCACGTCGGCGCTCCCAGTGTGGGGGCATATGGGGGTCCCCAACACAGAGCTGCCCACGTGGGTCCCCGGTACCCAACTTTTGGGGTTTGGGTGGGCTCAATCCCACGGGGTCCCGCTCCTCCCTATGTGGGGTGTGCCCCCCCCCCCCCCCACCGGCTCCTTCTCCTCGCTTTAGGGCCTGCCTGGGGCTGCCCCCCCAGAACCACATGCTGCTGGAGCACAAGATGCAGCGGCCGCCGCTCGGCCCCAAGCGCTGCTGCCCGGCGGGGGCCGCCTGCCCCGTCACCCCCAAGAAGGCGACTCCTCCCCCCTGCCCACCTCAACGGGCACCCCGCACCCCCCGCCCCCCCCTCCACATCGACGGGGCCGACTAGGGCACCCCCACGGACGCGCATCACCCCCCTCACCCCCCAACAGCAAGGGTGAGGTCTCTGCTGTACGGGGATGGGGGGTGTGTAGGGGGTCTCCCCCCCCCCCCCCCCCCCCCCCCCCCCCTTCCTGCCGTGGGTGCCTTATGGGGGGGGTGGGATCTGGGCCCCCCCGCAGCGCCGTGTGCTGCCGGCTCCCACGCCAACGTGACACTGTGAAGCTTTGTAGCACAATAAACCCGTGCCAGCCATCCTCCCCCCCCCCCCCCCCCCCCTGCTGGCTGCTTCCTGCCCCCCCCCCGTGCCCCCCCCCTGCTGAGTGAGAGCCAAACGGCGCCTCCTGAAAAAAATCAGATGCCATTTATTGGTGCGGGGTCGCTTCCTTCGGTTTTTGGCTTTTTTTTCTCTTTCTTTTTTTTTTCCTTTTTTTTTTTTTTTAGGTGGGGGGGGGAATCACTTTTTTTTTCTTTTTTTTTTTTCCCTTTTTTATTTTTATTTTTTTTTTCCTTCCCTCCCCACCCCCCCCCCACCCTCCCCCCCCCCACCCCTGGGGTGTTGT